>JAPDOI010001093.1:0-224943 GCA_029168955.1 Aplectana chamaeleonis
TGGCTTTTCTGAACGGATTAAATCTCTCACAATCAGAAAAACCCCGGCCAAAGCGCCGCTTCGCGGCGCTTTCTCTGGGAACCATAAGCCGGGGGGTTCGCGACGCTTCGCGGCGCTCTGTTCGGAAACTTCGTGGCTTTTCCGAACAAATTAAATCTCTCACAATCAGGAAAACCCCAGCCAAAGCGCCGCTTCGCGGCGCTTTGTCCGGGAACCATAAGCCGGGGGGTTCGCGCCGCTTCGCGGCGCTCTGTTCGGAAACTTTGTGGCTTTTCTGAACGGATTAAATCTCTCACAATCAGGAAAACCCCGGCCAAAGCGCGTTTCGCGGCGCTTTCTCTGGGAACCATAAGCCGGGGGGTTCGCGCCGCTTCGCGGCGCTCTGTTCGAAAACCTCGTGGCTTTTCTGAACAAATTAAATCTCTCACAATCAGGAAAACCCCAGCCAAAGCGCCGCTTCGCGGCGCTTTGTCCAGAAACCATAAGCCGAGGGGTTCGCGCCGCTTCGCGGCGCTTTGTCCGGGAACCATAAGCCGGGGGGTTCGCGGCGCTCTGTTCGGAAGCTTTGTGGCTCATCTGAACAAATCAAATCTCTCACGATCAGAAAACAGCCGGTCAAAGCGCCGCTTCGCGGCGCTTTGTCCAGAAACCATAAGCCGGGGAGTTCGCGCCGCTTCGCGGCGCTTTGTCCGGGAACCATAAGCCGGGGGGTTCGCGCCGCTCTGTTCGGAAACTTTGTGGCTTTTCTGAACGGATTAAATCTCTCACAATCAGGAAAACCCCGGCCAAAGCGCCGCTTCGCGGCGCTTTGTCCGGGAACCACAAGCCGGGGGTTCGCGCCGCTTCGCGGCGCTTTGTCCGGGAACCATAAGCCGAGGGGTTCGCGCCGCTTCGCGGCGCTCTGTTCGGAAACTTTGTGGCTTTTCTGAACAAATTAAATCTCTCACAATCAGGAAAACCCCGGCCAAAGCGCCGCTTCGCGGCGCTTTGTCCGGGAATCATAAGCCGAGGGGTTCGCGCCGCTTCGCGGTGCTCTATTCGGAAACTTTGTGGCTTTTCTGAACAAATTAAATCTCTCACAATCAGGAAAATCCCAGCCAAAGCGCCGCTTCGCGGCGCTCTGTCTGAAAACCATAAGCCGGGGAGTTCGCGCCGCTTCGCGGCGCTTTGTCTGGAAACCATAGCGAGGCTCAGGCGAACTTTTCTGAAGCAAATCAAATCTCTCACAATCAGGAAACTCAGCTGCGCAGCTTCGCGGCGCTTTGTCTGGAAGCCATAAACCGGGGGGTTCGCGTCGCTTCGCGGCGCTTTGTCCGGGAATCATAAGCCGAGGGGTTCGCGCCGCTTCGCGGCGCTCTGTTCGGAAACTTTGTGGCTCTTCTGAACAAATTAAATCTCTCACGATCAGGAAAACCCCGGCCAAAGCGCGTTTCGCGGCGCTTTCTCTGGGAACCATAAGCCGGGGGGTTCGCGCCGCTTCGCGGCGCTCTGTTCGAAAACTTTGTGGCTTTTCTGAACAAATTAAATCTCTCACGATCAGGAAAACGCCGGCCAAAGCGCGTTTCGCGGCGCTTTCTCTGGGAACCATAAGCCTGGGGATTCGCGCCGCTTCGCGGCGCTTTGTCCGGGAACCATAAGCCGAGGGGTTTGCGCCGCTTCGCGGCGCTCTGTTCGGAAACTTTGTGGCTTTTCTGAACAAATTAAATCTCTCACAATCAGGAAAACCCCAGCCAAAGCGCCGCTTCGCGGCGCTTTGTCCGGGAACCATAAGCCGGGGGGTTCGCGCCGCTTCGCGGCGCTCTGTTTGGAAACTTTGTGGCTTTTATGAACAAATTAAACCTCTCACAATCAGGAAAACCCCAGCCAAAGCGCCGCTTCGCGGCGCTTTGTCCGGGAACCATAAGCCGGGGGGTTCGCGCCGCTTCGCGGCGCTCTGTTCGGAAACTTTGTGGCTTTTCTGAACAAATTAAATCTCTCACGATCAGGAAAACCCCGGCCAAAGCGCGTTTCGCGGCGCTTTGTCTGGGAACCATAAGCCGGGATGTTCGCGCCGCTTCGCGGCGCTTTGTCCGGGAACCATAAGCCGGGAGTTCGCGCCGATTCGCGGCGCTCTGTCTGGAAACTTTGTGGCTTTTCTGAACAAATTAAATCTCTCACGATCAGCAAAACCCCGGACAAAGCGCCGCTTCGCGGCGCTTTGTCCGGGAAACATAGGCCGGTTGGTTCGCGCCGCTTCGCGGCGCTTTGTCCGGGAAACATAGGCCGGTTGGTTCGCGCCGCTTCGCGGCGCTCTGTTCGGAAACTTTGTGGCTTTTCTGAACAAATTAAATCTCTCACAATCAGGAAAGCCCCGGCCAAAGCGCCGCTTCGCGGCGTTTTGTCCGGGAACCATAAGCCGGGGGGGGGGGGGGTCGCGCCGTTTCGCGGCGCTCTGTTCAAAAACTTTGTGGCTTTTCTGAACAAATTAAATCTCTCACAATCAGGAAAACCCCAGCCAAAGCGCCGCTTCGCGGCGCTTTGTCTGGAAACCATAAGCCGGGGAGTTCGCGCCGCTTCGCGGCGCTTTGTCCGGGAACCATAAGCCGAGGGGTTCGCGCCGCTTCGCGGCGCTCTGTTCGGAAACTTCGTGGCTTTTCTGAACAAACCAAATCTCTCACAATCAGGAAAACCCCAGCCAAAGCGCCGCTTCGCTACGCTTTGTCTGGAAACCATAAGCCGGGGAGTTCGCGCCGATTCGCGGCGCTCTGTTCGGAAACTTCGTGGCTTTTCTGAACAAATTAAATCTCTCACAATCAGGAAAACCCCAGCCAAAGCGCCGCTTCGCGGCGCTTTGTCCGGCAACCATAAGCCGAGGGGTTCGCGCCGCTTCGCGGCGCTCTGTTCGGAAACTTTGTGGCTTTTCTGAACAAATTAAATCTCTCACAATCAGGAAAACCCCAGCCAAAGCGCAGCTTCGCGGCGCTTTGTCTGGGAACCATAAGCCGGGATGTTCGCGCCGCTTCGCGGCGCTTTGTCCGGGAACCATAAGCCGGGGGGTTCGCGCCGCTTCGCGGCGCTCTGTTCGGAAACTTTGTGGCTTTTCTGAACAAACTAAATCTCTCACAATCAGGAAAACCCCAGCCAAAGCGCCGCTTCGCGGCGCTTTGTTCGGGAACCATAAGCCGGGGGGTTCGCGCCGCTTCGCGGCGCTTTGTCCGGGAACCATAAGCCGGGGGGGTTCGCACCGCTTCGCGGCGCTCTGTTCGGAAACTTTGTGGTTTTTCTGAACAAATCAAATCTCTCACAATCAGGAAAACCCCAGCCAAAGCGCGCTTCGCGGCGCTTTGTCCGGGAACCATAAGCCGGGGGGTTCGCGCCGCTTCGCGGCGCTTTGTCCGGGAACCATAAGCCGAGGGGTTCGCGCCGCTTCGCGGCGCTCTGTTCGGAAACTTTGTGGCTTTTCTGAACGGATTAAATCTCTCACAATCAGAAAAACCCCGGCCAAAGCGCCGCTTCGCGGCGCTTTGTCCGGGAACCATAAGCCGGGGGGTTCGCGCCGCTTCGCGGCGCTTTGTCCGGGAACCATAAGCCGAGGGGTTCGCGCCGCTTCGCGGCGCTCTGTTCGGGAACTTTGTGGCTTTTCTGAGCAAATCAAATCTCTCACAATCAGGAAAACCCCAGCCAAAGCGCCGCTTCGCGGCGCTTTGTTCGGGAACCATAAGCCGGGGGGTTCGCGCCGCTTCGCGGCGCTTTGTCCGGGAACCATAAGCCGGGGGGGTTCGCACCGCTTCGCGGCGCTCTGTTCGGAAACTTTGTGGTTTTTCTGAACAAATTAAATCTCTCACGATCAGGAAAACCCCAGCCAAAGCGCGCTTCGCGGCGCTTTGTCCGGGAACCATAAGCCGGGGGGTTCGCGCCGCTTCGCGGCGCTTTGTCCGGGAACCATAAGCCGGGGTTGGGGGTTCGCGCCGCTTCGCGGCGCTCTGTTCGGGAACTTTGTGGCTTTTCTGAGCAAATCAAATCTCTCACAATCAGGAAAACCCCAGCCAAAGCGCCGCTTCGCGGCGCTTTGTTCGGGAACCATAAGCCGGGGGGTTCGCGCCGCTTCGCGGCGCTTTGTCCGGGAACCATAAGCCGGGGGGTTTGCGCCGCTTCGCGGCGCTCTGTTCGGAAACTTTGTGGCTTTTCTGAACAAATTAAATCTCTCACAATCAGGAAAACCCCGGCCAAAGCGCCGCTTCGCGGCGCTTTGTCTGGGAACCATAAGCCGGGGGGTTCGCGCCGCTTCGCGGCGCTTTGTCCGGGAACCATAAGCCGAGGGGTTCGCGCCGCTTCGCGGTGCTCTATTCGGAAACTTCGTGGCTTTTCTGAACAAACTAAATCTCTCACAATCAGGAAAACCCCAGCCAAAGCGCCGCTTCGCGGCGCTTTGTCCGGGAACCATAAGCCGGGGGGTTCGCGCCGCTTCGCGGCGCTTTGTCCGGGAACCATAAGCCGAGGGGTTCGCGCCGCTTCGCGGCGCTCTGTTCGGAAACTTTGTGGCTTTTCTGAACAAATTAAATCTCTCACGATCAGGAAAGCCCCGGCCAAAGCGCCGCTTCGCGGCGCTTTGTCCGGGAACCATAAGCCGGGGGGTTCGGGCCGCTTCGCGGCGCTTTGTCCGGGAACCATAAGCCGGGGGGTTCGCGCCGCTTCGCGGCGCTCTGTTCGGGAACTTTGTGGCTTTTCTGAACAATTTAAATCTCTCAGATCAGAAAAACCCCGGCCAAAGCGCGCTTCGCGGCGCTTTGTCCGGGAACCATAAGCCAGGGGGGTTCACACCGCTTCGCGGTGCTCTATTCGGAAACTTTGTGGCTTTCCTGAACAAATCAAATCTCTCACAATCAGGAAAACCCCAGCCAAAGCTCCGCTTCGCGGCGCTTGGTCCGGAAACCATAAGCCAGGGGGGTTCGCACCGCTTCGCGGCGCTCTGTTCGGAAACTTTGTGGCTTTTCTGAACAAATCAAATCTCTCACAATCAGGAAAACCCCAGCCAAAGCGCCGCTTCGCGGCGCTTTGTCCGGGAACCATAAGCCGGGGGGTTCGCGCCGCTTCGCGGCGCTCTGTTCGGAAACTTTGTGGCTTTTCTGAACAAATTAAATCTCTCACGATCAGGAAAACCCCGGCCAGAGCGCCGCTTCGCGGCGCTTTGTCTGGGAACCACAAGCCGGGGGTTCGCGCCGCTCCGCGGCGCTTTGTCCGGGAACCATAAGCCGGGGGGTTCGCGATGCTTCGCGGCGCTCTGTTCGGAAACTTTGTGGCTTTTCTGAACAAATTAAATCTCTCACGATCAGCAAAACCCCGGCCAAAGCGCCGCTTCGCGGCGCTTTGTCCGGGAACCATAAGCCGGTTGGTTCGCGCCGCTTCGCGGCGCTCTGTTCGGAAACTTTGTGGCTTTTCTGAACAAATTAAATCTCTCACAATCAGGAAAACCCCGGCCAAATCGCGCTTCGCGGCGCTTTGTCCGGGAACCATAAGCCGGGGTTTCGCACCGCTTCGCGGCGCTCTGTTCGGGAACTTTGTGGCTTTTCTGAACAAATCAAATCTCTCACAATCAGGAAAACCCCGGCCAAAGCGCCGCTTCAAGGCGCCTTGTCCGGAAACCATAAGCCGAGGGGTTCGCGCCGCTTCGCGGTGCTCTGTTCGGAAACTTTGTGGCTTTTCTGAACAAATCAAATCTCTCACAATCAGGAAAACCCCAGCCAAAGCGCCGCTTCGCGGCGCTTTGTCCGGGAACCATAAGCCGAGGGGTTCGCGCCGCTTCGCGGCGCTTTGTCCGGGAACCATAAGCCGGGGGGTTCGCACCGCTTCGCGGCGCTCTGTTCGGAAACTTTGTGGCTTTTCTGAACAAATTAAATCTCTCACGATCAGGAAAGCCCCGGCCAAAGCGCCGCTTCGCGGCGCTTTGTCTGGGAACCACAAGCCGGGGGTTCGCGCCGCTCCGCGGCGCTTTGTCCGGGAACCATAAGCCGGGAGGTTCGCGATGCTTCGCGGCGCTCTGTTCGGAAACTTTGTGGCTTTTCTGAACAAATTAAATCTCTCACGATCAGGAAAACCCCGGCCAAAGCGCCGCTTCGCGGCGCTTTGTCCGGGAACCATAAGCCGGGGGGTTCGCGCCGCTTCGCGGCGCTTTGTCCGGGAACCGTAAGCCGAGGGATTCGCGCCGCTTCGCGGCGCTCTATTCGGAAACTTTGTGGCTTTTCTGAACGGATTAAATCTCTCACAATCAGGAAAACCCCGGCCAAAGCGCCGCTTCGCGGCGCTTTGTCCGGGAACCATAAGCCGGGGGGTTCGCGCCGCTTCGCGGCGCTCTGTTCGGAAACTTCGTGGCTTTTCTGAACAAATTAAATCTCTCACAATCAGGAAAACCCTGCCAAAGCAACGCTTCGCGGCGCTTTGTCCAGAAACCATAAGCCGAGGGGTTCGCGCCGCTTCGCGGTGCTATATTCGGAAACTTTGTGGCTTTTCTGAACAAATTAAATCTCTCACAATCAGGAAAATCCCAGCCAAAGCGCCGCTTCGCGGCGCTTTGTCTAGAAACCATAAGCCGGGGAGTTCGCGCCGCTTCGCGGCGCTTTGTCCGGAAACCATAGGCCGAGGGGTTCGCGCCGCTTCGCGGTGCTCTATTCGGAAACTTTGTGGCTTTTCTGAACAAATTAAATCTCTCACAATCAGGAAAACCCCAGCCAAAGCGCCGCTTCGCGGCGCTTTGTCTGGAAACCATAAGCCGGGGAGTTCGCGCCGCTTCGCGGCGCTTTGTCCGGGAACCATAAGCCGAGGGGTTCGCGCCGCTTCGCGGCGCTCTGTTCGGAAACTTTGTGGCTTTTCTGAACGGATTAAATCTCTCACAATCAGAAAAACCCCGGCCAAAGCGCCGCTTCGCGGCGCTTTCTCTGGGAATCATAAGCCGGGGGGTTCGCGCCGCTTCGCGGCGCTTTGTCCGGGAACCATAAGCCGGGGGTTCACGCCGCTTCGCGGTGTTCTATTCGGAAACTTTGTGGCTTTTCTGAACAAATTAAATCTCTCACAATCAGGAAAACCCCAGCCAAAGCGCAGCTTCGCGGCGCTTTGTCTGGGAACCATAAGCCGGGGGGTTCGCGCCGCTTCGCGGTGCTCTATTCGGAAACTTCGTGGCTTTTCTGAACAAACTAAATCTCTCACAATCAGGAAAACCCCAGCCAAAGAGCAGCTTCGCGGCGCTTTGTCCGGGAACCATAAGCCGAGGGGTTCGCGCCGCTTCGCGGCGCTCTGTTCGGAAACTTTGTGGTTTTTCTGAACAAATCAAATCTCTCACAATCAGGAAAATCCCAGCCAAAGCGCGCTTCGCGGCGCTTTGTCCGGGAACCATAAGCCGAGGGGTTCGCGCCGCTTCGCGGCGCTCTGTTCGGAAACTTTGTGGCTTTTCTGAACAAATTAAATCTCTCACAATCAGGAAAACCCCAGCCAAAGCGCCGCTTCGCGGCGCTTTGTCCGGGAACCATAAGCCGAGGGGTTCGCGCCGCTTCGCGGCGCTTTGTTCGAAAACTTTGTGGCTTTTCTGAACAAATCAAATCTCTCAAAATCAGGAAAACCCCAGCCAAAGCGCCGCTTCGCGGCGCTTTGTCTGGGAACCAGAAGCCGGGGGTTCGCGCCGCTTCGCGGCGCTTTGTCCGGGAACCATAAGCCGGGGGGTTCGCGATGCTTCGCGGCGCTCTGTTCGGAAACTTTGTGGCTTTTCTGAACAAATTAAATCTCTCACAATCAGAAAAACCCCAGCCGAAGCGCCGCTTTGCGGCGCTTTGTCCGGGAACCATAAGCCGGGGGTTCGCACCGCTTCGCGGCGCTCTGTTCGGAAACTTTGTGGCTTTTCTGAACAAGTCAAATCTCTCACAATCAGGAAAACCCCAGCCAAAGCGCCGCTTCGCGGCGCTTTGTCCGGGAACCGTAAGCCGGGGGGTTCGCGCCGCTTCGCGGCGCTTTGTCCGGGAACCATAAGCCGGGGGGTTCGCACCGCTCTGTTCGGAAACTTTGTGGCTTTTCTGAACAAATTAAATCTCTCACGATCAGGAAAACCCCGGCCAGAGCGCCGCTTCGCGGCGCTTTGTCTGGGAACCACAAGCCGGGGATTCGCGCCGCTCCGCGGCGCTTTGTCCGGGAACCACAAGCCGGGGGGGTTCGCGCCGCTTCGCGGCGCTCTGTTCGGGAACTTTGTGGCTTTTCTGAACAAATCAAATCTCTCACAATCAGGAAAACCCCGGCCAAAGCGCGCTTCGCGGCGCTTTGTCCGGGAACCATAAGCCGAGGGGTTCGCGCCGCTTCGCGGCGCTCTGTTCGGAAACTTTGTGGCTTTTCTGAACAAATTAAATCTCTCACGATCAGGAAAACCCCAGCCAAAGCGCGCTTCGCGGCGCTTTGTCCGGGAACCATAAGCCGGGGGGTTCGCGCCGCTTCGCGGCGCTTTGTCCGGGAACCATAAGCCGGGGGGGTTCGCACCGCTTCGCGGCGCTCTGTTCGGAAACTTTGTGGCTTTTCTGAACAAATTAAATCTCTCACAATCAGGAAAACCCCAGCCAAAGCGCCGCTTCGCGGCGCTCTGTCTGAAAACCATAAGCCGGGGAGTTCGCGCCGCTTCGCGGCGCTTTGTCCGGGAATCATAAGCCGAGGGGTTCGCGCCGCTTCGCGGCGCTCTGTTCGGAAACTTTGTGGCTTTTCTGAACAAATTAAATCTCTCACAATCAGGAAAACCCCGGCCAAAGCGCCGCTTCGCGGCGCTTTGTCCGGGAACCATAAGCCGGGGGGTTCGCGCCGCTTCGCGGCGCTTTGTCCGGGAACCATAAGCCGAGGGGTTCGCGCCGCTTCGCGGCGCTCTGTTCGGAAACTTTGTGGCTTTTCTGAACAAATCAAATCTCTCACAATCAGGAAAACCCCAGCCGAAGCGCAGCTTCGCGGCGCTTTGTCCGGGAATCATAAGCCGAGGGGTTCGCGCCGCTTCGCGGCGCTTTGTCCGGGAACCATAAGCCGGGGGGTTCACGCCGCTTCGCGGTGCTCTATTCGGAAACTTTGTGGCTTTTCTGAAAAAATTAAATCTCTCACAATCAGGAAAACCCCAGCCAAAGCGACGCTTCGCGGCGCTTTGTCCGGGAACCATAAGTCGGGGGGTTCGCGCCGCTTCGCGGCGCTTTGTCCGGGAATCATAAGCCGAGGGGTTCGCGCCGCTTCGCGGTGCTCTATTCGGAAACTTCGTGGCTTTTCTGAACAAATTAAATCTCTCACAATCAGGAAAACCCCTGCCAAAGCAACGCTTCGCGGCGCTTTGTCCAGAAACCATAAGCCGAGGGGTTCACGCCGCTTCGCGGTGCTCTATTCGGAAACTTCGTGGCTTTTCTGAACAAATTAAATCTCTCACAATCAGGAAAACCCCTGCCAAAGCAACGCTTCGCGGCGCTTTGTCCAGAAACCATAAGCCGAGGGGTTCGCGCCGCTTCGCGGTGCTCTATTCGGAAACTTTGTGGCTTTTCTGAACAAATCAAATCTCTCACAATCAGGAAAACCCCAGCCAAAGCGCCGCTTCGCGGCGCTTTGTCCGGGAACCATAAGCCGAGGGGTTCGCGCCGCTTCGCGGTGCTCTATTCGGAAACTTTGTGGCTTTTCTGAACAAATTAAATCTCTCACAATCAGGAAAATCCCAGCCAAAGCGCCGCTTCGCGGCGCTTTGTCCGGGAACCATAAGCCGAGGGGTTCGCGCCGCTTCGCGGCGCTCTGTTCGGAAACTTCGTGGCTTTTCTGAACAAATTAAATCTCTCACAATCAGGAAAACCCCAGCCAAAGCGCCGCTTCGCGGCGCTTTGTCCGGGAACCATAAGCCGGGGGGTTCGCGCCGCTTCGCGGCGCTTTGTCCGGGAACCATAAGCCGGGGGGTTCGCGCCGCTTCGCGGCGCTCTGTTCGGAAACTTTGTGGCTTTTCTGAACAAATTAAATCTCTCACAATCAGGAAAACCCCAGCCAAAGCGCAGCTTCGCGGCGCTTTGTCCGGGAACCATAAGCCGGGGGGTTCGCGCCGCTTCGCGGTGCTCTATTCGGAAACTTTGTGGCTTTTCTGAACAAATTAAATCTCTCACAATCAGGAAAACCCCAGCCAAAGCGCCGCTTCGCGGCGCTTTGTCTGGAAACCATAAGCCGGGGAGTTCGCGCCGCTTCGCGGCGCTTTGTCCGGGAATCATAAGCCGAGGGGTTCGCGCCGCTTCGCGGTGCTCTATTCGGAAACTTCGTGGCTTTTCTGAACAAATTAAATCTCTCACAATCAGGAAAACCCCTGCCAAAGCAACGCTTCGCGGCGCTTTGTCCAGAAACCATAAGCCGAGGGGTTCGCGCCGCTTCGCGGTGCTATATTCGGAAACTTTGTGGCTTTTCTGAACAAATTAAATCTCTCACAATCAGGAAAACCCCAGCCAAAGCGCCGCTTCGCGGCGCTTTGTCCGGGAACCATAAGCCGGGGGGTTCGCGCCGCTTCGCGGCGCTTTGTCCGGGAACCATAAGCCGGGGGGTTCGCGCCGCTTCGCGGTGCTCTATTCGGAAACTTTGTGGCTTTTCTGAACAAATCAAATCTCTCACAATCAGGAAAACCCCAGCCAAAGCGCAGCTTCGCGGCGCTTTGTCCTGAAACCATAAGCCGAGGGGTTCGCGCCGCTTCGCGGCGCTTTGTCCGGGAACCATAAGCCGGGGGGTTCGCGGCGCTCTGTTCGGAAACTTTGTGGCTTTTCTGAACAAATTAAATCTATCACAATCAGGAAAACCCCAGCCAAAGCGCCGCTTCGCGGCGCTCTGTCTGGAAACCATAAGCCGGGGAGTTCGCGCCGCTTCGCGGCGCTTTGTCCGGGAACCATAAGCCGGGGGGTTCGCGGCGCTCTGTTCGGAAACTTTGTGGCTCATCTGAACAAATCAAATCTCTCACGATCAGAAAACAGCCGGTCAAAGCGCCGCTTCGCGGCGCTTTGTCCAGAAACCATAAGCCGGGGAGTTCGCGCCGCTTCGCGGCGCTTTGTCCGGGAACCATAAGCCGGGGGGTTCGCGGCGCTCTGTTCGGAAACTTTGTGGCTCATCTGAACAAATTAAATCTCTCACAATCAGGAAAACCCCAGCCAAAGCGCCGCTTCGCGGCGCTATGTCTTAAAACCATAAGCCGGGGAGTTCGCGCCGCTTCGCGGCGCTTTGTCTGGAAACCATAAGCCGGGAAGTTGGCGCCGCTTCGCGCGCTCTGTTCGGAAACTTTGTGGCTTTTCTGAACAAATTAAATCTCTCACAATCAGGAAAACCCCAGCCAAAGCGCCGCTTCGCGGCGCTTTGTCCGGGAACCATAAGCCGAGGGGTTCGCGCCGCTTCGCGGCGCTCTGTTCGGAAACTTTGTGGCTTTTCTGAACAAATCTAATCTCTCACAATCAGGAAAACCCCAGCCAAAGCGCAGCTTCGCGGCGCTTTGTCCGGGAACCATAAGCCGAGGGGTTCGCGCCGCTTCGCGGTGCTCTATTCGGAAACTTCGTGGCTTTTCTGAACAAATTAAATCTCTCACAATCAGGAAAACCCCAGCCAAAGCGCAGCTTCGCGGCGCTTTGTCCGGGAACCATAAGCCGAGGGGTTCGCGCCGCTTCGCGGCGCTCTATTCGGAAACTTTGTGGCTTTTCTGAACAAATTAAATCTCTCACAATCAGGAAAACCCCAGCCAAAGCGCCGCTTCGCGGCGCTTTGTCCGGGAACCATAAGCCGAGGGGTTCGCGCCGCTTCGCGGTGCTCTATTCGGAAACTTTGTGGCTTTTCTGAACAAATTAAATCTCTCGCAATCAGGAAAACCCCAGCCAAAGCGCCGCTTCGCTACGCTTTGTCTGGAACCATAAGCCGGGGGGTTTGCGCCGCTTCGCGGCGCTTTGTCCGAGAACCATAAGCCGAGGGGTTCGCGCCGCTTCGCGGCGCTCTGTTCGGAAACTTTGTGGCTTTTCTGAACAAATTAAATTTCTCACGATCAGGAAAACCCCAGCCAAAGCGACGCTTGGCGGCGCTTTGTCCGGGAACCATAAGCCGGGGAGTTCGCGCCGCTTCGCGGCGCTCTGTTCGGAAACTTTGTGGCTTTTCTGAACAAATTAAATCTCTCACGATCAGGAGAGCCCCGGCCAAAGCGCCGCTTCGCGGCGCTTTGTCTGGGAACCACAAGCCGGGGGTTCGCGCCGCTTCGCGGCGCTTTGTCCGGGAACCATAAGCCGGGGGTTCGCGCCGCTTCGCGGCGCTCTGTTCGGAAACTTTGTGGCTTTTCTGAACAAATTAAATCTCTCACGATCAGCAAAACCCCGACCAAAGCGCCGCTTCGCGGCGCTTTGTCCGGGAACCATAAGCCGGGGAGTTCGCGCCGCTTCGCGGCGCTTTGTCCGGGAACCATAAGCCGGGGGGTTCGCGCCGCTTCGCGGCGCTCTGTTCGGAAACTTTGTGGCTTTTCTGAACAAATTAAATCTCTCACAATCAGGAAAACCCCAGCCAAAGCGCAGCTTCGCGGCGCTTTGTCTTGGAACAATAAGCCGGGGGGGTTCGCGCCGCTTCGCGGCGCTTTGTCCGGGAACCATAAGCCGAGGAGTTCGCGCCGCTTCGCGGCGCTCTGTTCGGAAACTTTGTGGCTTTTCTGAACAAATTAAATCTCTCGCAATCAGGAAAACCCCGGCCAAAGCGCCGCTTCGAGGCGCCTTGTCCGGGAACCATAAGCCGGGGGGTTCGCGCCGCTTCGCGGTGCTTTGTCCGGGAACCATAAGCCGAGGGGTTCGCGCCGCTTCGCGGCGCTCTGTTCGGAAACTTTGTGGCTTTTCTGAACTAACTAAATCTCTCACAATCAGGAGAACCCCAGCCAAAGCGCCGCTTCGCGGCGCTTTGTCCGGGAACCATAAGCCGAGGGGTTCGCGCCGCTTCGCGGCGCTCTGTTCGGAAACTTTGTGGCTTTTCTGAACAAATCAAATCTCTCACAATCAGGAAAACCCCAGCCAAAGCGCCGCTTCGCGGCGCTTTGTCCGGGAACCATAAGCCGGGGTTTCGCACCGCTTCGCGGCGCTCTGTTCGGAAACTTTGTGGCTTTTCTGAACAAATCAAATCTCTCACAATCAGGAAAACCCCAGCCAAAGCGCCGCTTCGCGGCGCTTTGTCCGGGAACCATAAGCCGAGGGGTTCGCGCCGCTTCGCGGCGCTCTGTTCGGAAACTTTGTGGCTTTTCTGAACAAATTAAATCTCTCACAATCAGGAAAACCCCAGCCAAAGCGCAGCTTCGCGGCGCTTTGTCCGGGAACCATAAGCCGAGGGGTTCGCGCCGCTTCGCGGCGCTTTGTCCGGGAACCATAAGCCGAGGGGTTCGCGCCGCTTCGCGGCGCTCTGTTCGGAAACTTTGTGGCTTTTCTGAACAAATTAAATCTCTCACAATCAGGAAAACCCCGGCCAAAGCGCCGCTTCGCGGCGCTTTCTCTGGGAACCATAAGCCGGGGGGTTCGCGCCGCTTCGCGGCGCTTTGTCCGGGAACCATAAGCCGAGGGGTTCGCGCCGCTTCGCGGCGCTCTGTTCGGAAACTTTGTGGCTTTTCTGAACAAATCAAATCTCTCACAATCAGGAAAACCCCAGCCAAAGAGCGCTTCGCGGCGCTTTGTCCGGGAACCATACGCCGAGTGGTTCGCGCCGCTTCGCGGCGCTTTGTCCGGGAACCATAAGCCGGGGTTTCGCACCGCTTCGCGGCGCTCTGTTCGGAAACTTTGTGGCTTTTCTGAACAAATTAAATCTCTCCCGATCAGGAAAACCCCAGCCAAAGCGCGCTTCGCGGCGCTTTGTCCGGGAACCATAAGCCGAGGGGTTCGCGCCGCTTCGCGGCGCTTTGTCCGGGAACCATAAGCCGAGGGGTTCGCTCCCCTCTGTTCGGAAACTTTGCGGCTTTTCTGAACAATTTAAATCTCTCACAATCAGGAAAACCCCAGCCAAAGCGCCGCTTCGCGGCGCTTTGTCCGGGAACCATAAGCCGGGGGGTTCGCACCGCTTCGCGGCGCTCTGTTCGGAAACTTTGTGGCTTTTCTGAACAAATCAAATCTCTCACAATCAGGAAAACCCCAGCCAAAGCGCCGCTTCGCGGCGCTTTGTCCGGGAACCATAAGCCGGGGTTTCGCACCGCTTCGCGGCGCTCTGTTCGGGAACTTTGTGGCTTTTCTGAGCAAATCAAATCTCTCACAATCAGGAAAACCCCAGCCAAAGCGCCGCTTCGCGGCGCTTTGTCCGGGAACCATAAGCCGGGGGGTTCGCACCGCTCTGTTCGGAAACTTTGTGGCTTTTCTGAACAAATTAATACTCTCACGATCAGGAAAACCCCAGCCAAAGTGCCGCTTCGCGGCGCTTTGTCCGGGAACCGTAAGCCGAGGGGTTCGCGCCGCTTCGCGGTGCTCTATTCGGAAACTTTGTGGCTTTTCTGAACAAATCAAATCTCTCACAATCAGGAAAACCCCAGCCAAAGCGCCGCTTCGCGGCGCTTTGTCCGGGAACCATAAACCGAGGGGTTCGCGCCGCTTCGCGGCGCTCTGTTCGGAAACTTCGTGGCTTTTCTGAACAAACTAAATCTCTCACAATCAGGAAAACCCCAGCCAAAGCGCCGCTTCGAGGCGCTTTGTCCGGGAACCAAAAGCCGGGGGTTCGCGCCGCTTCGCGGTGCTCTATTCGGAAACTTCGTGGCTTTTCTGAACAAACTAAATCTCTCACAATCAGGAAAACCCCAGCCAAAGCGCCGCTTCGAGGCGCTTTGTCCGGGAACCAAAAGCCGGGGGTTCGCGCCGCTTCGCGGTGCTCTATTCGGAAACTTCGTGGCTTTTCTGAACAAACTAAATCTCTCACAATCAGGAAAACCCCAGCCAAAGCGCCGCTTCGCGGCGCTTTGTCCGGGAACCATAAACCGAGGGGTTCGCGCCGCTTCGCGGTGCTCTATTCGGAAACTTTGTGGCTTTTCTGAACAAATCAAATCTCTCACAATCAGGAAAACCCCAGCCAAAGCGCCGCGTCGAGGCGCTTTGTCCGGGAACCATAGGCGGGGAAGTTCGCGCCGCTTCGCGGCGCTTTGTCCGGGAACCATAAGCCGAGGGGTTCGCGCCGCTTCGCGGCGCTCTGTTCGGAAACTTTGTGGCTCATCTGAACAAATTAA
The DNA here is from genome assembly GCA_029168955.1 of Aplectana chamaeleonis. Lineage (NCBI taxonomy): Eukaryota > Metazoa > Nematoda > Chromadorea > Rhabditida > Cosmocercidae > Aplectana > Aplectana chamaeleonis. The sequence continues at coordinate 15,188 of JAPDOI010001093.1, forward strand.
ATCTCTTACGATCAGAAAAACCCCAGCCAAAGCGCCGCTTCGCGGCGCTTTGTCCGGGAACCATAAGCCGAGGGGTTCGCGCCGCTTCGCGGTGCTCTATTCGGAAACTTTGCGGCTTTTCTGAACAAATCAAATCTCTCACAATCAGGAAAACCCCAGCCAAAGCGCCGCTTCGCGGCGCTTTGTCCGGGAACCCTAAGCGGGGGGGTTCGTGCCGCTTCGCGGTGCTCTGTTCGGAAACTTTGTGGCTCATCTGAACAAATTAAATCTCTTACGATCAGGAAAACCCCAGCCAAAGCGCCGCTTCGCGGCGCTTTGTCCGGGAACCATAAGCCGAGGGGTTCGCGCCGCTTCGCGGCGCTCTGTTCGGAAACTTTGTGGCTTTTCTGAACAAATCAAATCTCTCACAATCAGGAAAACCCCAGCCAAAGCGCAGCTTCGCGGCGCTTTGTCTGGGAACCATAAGCCGGGATGTTCGCGCCGCTTCGCGGCGCTTTGTCCGGGAACCATAAGCCGAGGGGTTCGCGCCGCTTCGCGGCGCTCTGTTCGGAAACTTTGTGGCTTTTCTGAACAAATTAAATCTCTCACAATCAGGAAAACCCCAGCCAAAGCGCCGCTTCGCGGCGCTTTGTCCGGGAACCATAAGCCGGGGGGTTCGCGCCGCTTCGCGGTGCTCTATTCGGAAACTTCGTGGCTTTTCTGAACAAATTAAATCTCTCACAATCAGGAAAACCCCAGCCAAAGCGCCGCTTCGCGGCGCTTTGTCTGGGAACCATAAGCCGGGGGTTCGCGCCGCTTCGCGGTGCTCTAATCGGAAACTTTGTGGCTTTTCTTAACAAACTAAATCTCTCACAATCAGGAAAGCCCCAGCCAAAGCGCCGCTTCGCGGCGCTTTGTCCGGGAACCATAAGCCGGGGGTTTGCGCCGCTTCGCGGCGCTTTGTCCGGGAACCGTAAGCCGAGGGATTCGCGCCGCTTCGCGGCGCTCTATTCGGAAACTTTGTGGCTTTTCTGAACAAATTAAATCTCTCACGATCAGGAAAACCCCAGCCAAAGCGCCGCTTCGCGGCGCTTTGTCCGGGAACCATAAGCCGAGGGGTTCGCGCCGCTTTGCGGTGCTCTATTCGGAAACTTTGTGGCTCATCTGAACAAATTAAATCTCTTACGATCAGAAAAACCCCAGCCAAAGCGCCGCTTCGCGGCGCTTTGTCCGGGAACCATAAGCCGAGGGGTTCGCGCCGCTTCGCGGCGCTCTGTTCGGAAACTTTGTGGCTTTTTTGAACAAATTAAATCTCTCACGATCAGGAAAACCCCGGCCAGAGCGCCGCTTCGCGGCGCTTTGTCCGGGAACCATAAGCCGGGGGGTTCGCGCCGCTTCGCGGCGCTTTGTCCGGGAACCATAAGCCGAGGGGTTCGCGCCGCTTCGCGGTGCTCTATTCGGAAACTTTGCGGCTTTTCTGAACAAATCAAATCTCTCACAATCAGGAAAACCCCAGCCAAAGCGCCGCTTCGCGGCGCTTTGTCCGGGAACCATAAGCCGAGGGGTTCGCGCCGCTTCGCGGCGCTCTGTTCGGAAACTTTGTGGCTTTTCTGAACAAATTAAATCTCTCACAATCAGGAAAACCCCAGCCAAAGCGCCGCTTCGCGGCGCTTTGTCCGGGAACCATAAGCCGGGGGGTTCGCGCCGCTTCGCGGCGCTCTGTTCGGAAACTTTGTGGCTTTTCTGAGCAAATCAAATCTCTCACAATCAGGAAAACCCCGGCCAAAGCGCGCTTCGCGGCGCTTTGTTCGGGAACCATAGGCCGGGGGGTTCGCGCCGCTTCGCGGCGCTTTGTCCGGGAACCATAAGCCGAGGGGTTCGCGCCGCTTCGCGGCGCTCTGTTCGGAAACTTTGTGGCTTTTCTGAACAAATTAAATCTCTCACAATCAGGAAAACCCCAGCCAAAGCGCCGCTTCGCGGCGCTTTGTCCGGGAACCATTAGCCGGGGGTTCGCGCCGCTTCGCTGCGCTCTGTTCGGAAACTTTGTGGCTTTTCTGAACAAATTAAATCTCTCACAATCAGGAAAACCCCAGCCAAAGCGCCGCTTCGCGGCGCTTTGTCCGGGAACCATAAGCCGAGGGGTTCGCGCCGCTTTGCGGTGCTCTATTCGGAAACTTTGTGGCTCATCTGAACAAATTAAATCTCTTACGATCAGAAAAACCCCGGTCAAAGCGCCGCTTCGCGGCGCTTTGTCCGGGAACCATAAGCCGGAAGGTTTGCGCCGCTTCGCGGCGCATTGTTCGAAAACTTTGTAGCTTTTCTGAACAAATCAAATCTCTCAAAATCAGGAAAACCCCAGCCAAAGCGCCGCTTCGCGGCGCTTTGTCCGGGAACCATAAGCCGAGGGGTTCGCGCCGCTTTGCGGCGCTCTATTCGGAAACTTTGTGGCTTTTCTGAACAAATCAAATCTCTCACAATCAGGAAAACCCCAGCCAAAGCGCCGCTTCGCGGCGCTTTCTCTAGGAACCATAAGCCGGGGGGGTTCGTGGCGGTTCGCGGCGCTTTGCCCGGGAACCATAAGCCGGGGGATTCGCGGCGCTTTGTTCGAAAACTTTGTGGCTTTTCTGAACAAATCAAATCTCTCAAAATCAGAAAAACCCCAGCCAAAGCGCCGCTTCGCGGCGCTTTGTCCGGGAACCATAAGCCGAGGGGTTCGCGCCGCTTCGCGGCACTCTGTTCGAAAACTTTGTGGCTCATCTGAACAAATCAAATCTCTCACGATCAGAAAACAGCCGGTCAAAGCGCCGCTTCGCGGCGCTTTGTCCAGAAACCATAAGCCGAGGGGTTCGCGCCGCTTCGCGGCGCTTTGTCCGGGAACCATAAGCCGGGGGGTTCGCGGCGCTCTGTTCGGAAACTTTGTGGCTTTTCTGAACAAATCAAATCTCTCACAATCAGGAAAACCCCAGCCAAAGCGCAGCTTCGCGGCGCTTTGTCCGGGAATCATAAGCCGGGTTCGCGCCGCTTCGCGGCGCTCTGTTCGGAAACTTTGTGGCTTTTCTGAACAAATTAAATCTCTCACAATCAGGAAAACCCCAGCCAAAGCGCAGCTTCGCGGCGCTTTGTCTGGGAACCATAAGCCGGGGGGTTCGCGCCGCTCCGCGGTGCTCTAATCGGAAACTTCGTGGCTTTTCTGAACAAATTAAATCTCTCACAATCAGGAAAACCCCGGCCAAAGCGCCGCTTCGAGGCGCCTTGTCCGGGAACCATAAGCCGGGGGGTTCGCGCCGCTTCGCGGTGCTTTGTCCGGGAACCATAAGCCGAGGGGTTCGCGCCGCTTCGCGGCGCTCTGTTCGGAAACTTTGTGGCTTTTCTGAACAAATTAAATCTCTCGCAATCAGGAAAACCCCGGCCAAAGCGCCGCTTCGAGGCGCCTTGTCCGGGAACCATAAGCCGAGGGGTTCGCGCCGCTTCGCGGCGCTCTGTTCGGAAACTTTGTGGCTTTTCTGAACGGATTAAATCTCTCACAATCAGGAAAACCCCGGCCAAAGCGCCGCTTCGCGGCGCTTTGTCCGGGAACCATAAGCCAAGGGTTTCGCGCCGCTTTGCGGCGCTCTATTCGGAAACTTTGTGGCTTTTCTGAACGGATTAAATCTCTCACAATCAGGAAAACCCCGGCCAAAGCGCCGCTTCGCGGCGCTTTGTCCGGGAACCGTAAGCCGAGGGGTTCGCGCCGCTTCGCGGCGCTCTATTCGGAAACTTTGTGGCTTTTCTGAACGGATTAAATCTCTCACAATCAGAAAAAAACCCGGCCAAAGCGCCGCTTCGCGGCGCTTTGTCCGGGAACCATAAGCCGGGGGGTTCGCTCCGCTCTGTTCGGAAACTTTGCGGCTTTTCTGAACAAATCAAATCTCTCACAATCAGGAAAACCCCAGCCAAAGCGCCGCTTCGCGGCGCTTTGTCCGGGAACCATAAGCCAGGGGGGTTCGCACCGCTTCGCGGCGCTCTGTTCGGAAACTTTGTGGCTTTTCTGAACAATTTAAATCTCTCAGATCAGAAAAACCCCAGCCAAAGCCCCCGTTCGCGGCGCTTTGTCCGGGAACCATAAGCCGAGGGGTTCGCGCCGCTTCGCGGCACTCTGTTCGAAAACTTTGGGGCTCATCTGAACAAATTAAATCTCTCAAAATCAGGAAAACCCCAGCCAAAGCGGGGCTTCGCGGCGCTTTGTCCGGGAACCATAAGCCGGGGTTCGCGCCGCTTCGCGGCGCTCTGTTCGGAAACTTTGTGGCTTTTCAAAACAAATTAAATCTCTCACAATCAGGAAAACCCCAGCCAAAGCGCCGCTTCGCGGCGCTTTGTCCGGGAATTATAAGCCGGGGGGTCGCGCCGCTTCGCTGCGCTTTGTCCGAAACCATAACTTTTCTGTAAATCTCTCACGCCGCTTCGCGGCGCTTTGTCCGGGAACCATAAGCCGGGTTCGCGCTTCGCGGCGCTCTGTTCCGGAAACTTTGTGGCTTTTCTGAACAAATTAAATCTCTCACAATCAGAAAACCCCGGCCAAAGCGCCGTTTCGCGGCTCTTTGTCCGGGAACCATAAGCCGGGGGGTCGCGCCGCTTCGCGGTGCTCTATTCGGAAACTTTGTGGCTTTTCTGAACAAATTAAATCTCTCACGGTCATAGAAACCCCGGTCAAAGCGCCGCTTCGCGGCGCTTTGTCCGGGAACCATAAGCCGGGGGGTTCGCGGCGCTCTGTTCGGAAACTTTGTGGCTCATCTGAACAAATCAAATCTCTCACGATCAGAAAACAGCCGGTCAAAGCGCCGCTTCGCGGCGCTTTGTCCAGAAACCATAAGCCGGGGAGTTCGCGCCGCTTCGCGGTGCTATATTCGGAAAGTTAGTGGCTTTTCTGAACAAACTAAATCTCTCACAATCAGGAAAATCCCAGCCAAAGCGCCGCTTCGCGGGGCTTTGTCTAGAAACCATAAGCCGGGGAGTTTGCGCCGCTTCGCGGCGCTCTGTTCGGAAACTTCGTGGCTTTTCTGAACAAATTAAATCTCTCACAATCAGGAAAACCCCGGCCAAAGCGCCGCTTCGCGGCTCTTTGTCCGGGAACCATAAGCCGGAGGGTTCGCGCCGCTTCGCGGTGCTATATTCGGAAACTTTGTGGCTTTTCTGAACAAATTAAATCTCTCACAATCAGGAAAACCCCGGCCAAAGCGCCGCTTCGCGGCTCTTTGTCCGGGAACCATAAGCCGGAGGGTTCGCGCCGCTTCGCGGTGCTCTATTCGGAAACTTCGTGGCTCATCTGAACAAATCAAATCTCTCACGATCAGAAAACAGCCGGTCAAAGCGCCGCTTCGCGGCGCTTTGTCCAGAAACCATAAGCCGAGGGGTTCGCGGTGCTATATTCGGAAACTTTGTGGCTTTTCTGAACAAATTAAATCTCTCACAATCAGGAAAACCCCAGCCGCTTTGTCCGGAAACCATAAGCCGGGGGGTTCGCGCCGCTTCGCGGCGCTCTGTCCGTAAACTTTGCGGCTTTTCTGAACAAATTAAATCTCTCACGATCAGGAAAACCCCGGCCAAAGCGCCGCTTCGCGGCTCTTTGTCCGGGAACCATAAGCCGGAGGGTTCGCGCCGCTTCGCGGTGCTCTATTCGGAAACTTCGTGGCTTTTCTGAACAAATCAAATCTCTCACGATCAGAAAACCCCTGCCAAAGCAACGCTTCCCGGCGCTTTGTCCAGAAACCATAAGCCGAGGGGTCTCGCGCCGCTTCGCGGCGCTTTGTCCAGAACCATAAGCCGGGGGTTCGCCGCTTCGCGGCGCTCTGTTCGGAAACTTTGTGGCTTTTCTGAACAAATTAAATCTCTCACAATCAGGAAAACCCCGGCCAAAGCGCCGCTTCGCGGCGCTTTGTCCGGGAACCATAAGCCGGGGGTTCGCGCCGCTTCGCGGCGCTCTGTCCGGAAACTTTGTGGCTTTTCTGAACAAATTAAATCTCTCACAATCAGGAAAACACGGCCAAAGCGGCGCTTCGCGGTGCTTTGTCCGGGAACCATAAGCCGAGGGGTTCGCGCCGCTTCGCGGCGCTCTGTTCGGAAACTTTGTGGCTTTTCTGAACTAACTAAATCTCTCACAATCAGGAGAACCCCAGCCAAAGCGCCGCTTCGCGGCGCTTTGTCCGGGAACCATAAGCCGAGGGGTTCGCGCCGCTTCGCGGCGCTCTGTTCGGAAACTTTGTGGCTTTTCTGAACAAATTAAATCTCTCACAATCAGGAAAACCCCAGCCAAAGCGCAGCTTCGCGGCGCTTTGTCTGGGAACCATAAGCCGGGGGGTTCGCGCCGCTTCGCGGTGCTCTAATCGGAAACTTCGTGGCTTTTCTGAACAAATTAAATCTCTCGCAATCAGGAAAACCCCGGCCAAAGCGCCGCTTCGAGGCGCCTTGTCCGGGAACCATAAGCCGGGGGGTTCGCGCCGCTTCGCGGTGCTCTAATCGGAAACTTCGTGGCTTTTCTGAACAAATTAAATCTCTCACAATCAGGAGAACCCCAGCCAAAGCGCCGCTTCGCGGCGCTTTGTCAAGAAACCATAAGCCGGGGAGTTCGCGCCGATTCGCGGCGCTCTGTTCGGAAACTTTGTGGCTTTTCTGAACAAATCAAATCTCTCACAATCAGGAAAACCCCAGCTAAAGCGCAGCTTCGCGGCGCTTTGTCTGAACCATAAGCTCTGTCCGGAAACTTTGTGGCTTTTCTCAAATCTCGCTTCGCGGCGCTTTGTCCGGGAACCATAAAGCCGAGGGGTTCGCGCCGCTTCGCGGCGCTCTGTTCGGAAACTTTGTGGCTTTTCTGAACAAATTAAATCTCTCACAATCAGAAAAAAACCCGGCCAAAGCGCTGCTTCGCGGCGCTTTGTCCGGGAACCATAAGCCGGGGGGTTTGCGCCGCTCAGCGGCGCTCTGTCCGGAAACTTTGTGGCTTTTCTGAACAAATTAAATCTCTCACAATCAGAAAAAAAACCCGGCCAAAGCGCTGCTTCGCGGCGCTTTGTCCAGGAACCATAAGCCGGGGGGTTTGCGCCGCTCAGCGGCGCTCTGTCCGGAAACTTTGTGGCTTTTCTGAACAAATTAAATCTCTCACAATCAGAAAAAAACCCGGCCAAAGCGCTGCTTCGCGGCGCTCTGTCGGAGAACCATAAGCGGAGGGGTTCGCGACGCTTCGCGGCGTTCTGTTCGGAAACGTTGTGGCTTTTCTGAACAAATTAAGTCTCTGACAATCAGAAAACCCGGCCAAAGCGCCGCTTCGCGGCGCTTTGTCCGGGAACCATAAGCCGGGGTTCGCGCCGCTTCGCGGCGCTCTGTCCGGAAACTTTGTGGCTTTTCTGAACAAATTAAATCTCTCACAATCAGGAAAACCCCGGCCAAAGCGCCGCTTCGCGGCGCTTTGTCCGGGAACCATAAGCCGGGGGGTTCGCGCCGCTTCGCGGCGCTCTGTCCGGAAACTTTGTGGCTTTTCTGAACAAATTAAATCTCTCACGATCAGGAAAACCCCGGCCAAAGCGCCGCTTCGCGGCGCTTTGTCCGGGAACCATAAGCCGAGGGGTTCGCGCCGCTTCGCGGCGCTCTGTCCGGAAACTTTGTGGCTTTTCTGAACAAATTAAATCTCTCACGATCAGGAAAACCCCGACCAAAGCGCCGCTTCGCGGCGCTTTGTCCGGGAACCATAAGCCGGGGGGGGGGGTTCGCGCCGCTTCGCGGCGCTCTGTCCGGAAACTTTGTGGCTTTTCTGAACAAATTAAATCTCTCACAATCAGAAAACCCGACCAAAGCGCCGCTTCGCGGCGCTTTGTCCGGGAACCATAAGCCGGGGAGTTTGCGCCGCTTCGTGGCGCTTTGTCCGGAAACTTTGTGGCTTTTCTGAACAAATTAAATCTCTAACGATCAGGAAAATCCCGGTCAAAGCGCCGCTTTGCGGCGCTCTGTCCGGGAACCATAAGTCGGGGCATTCGCGCCGCTCCGCGGCGCTCTGTCCGGAAACTTTGTGGCTTTTCTGAACAAATTAAGTCTCTCACGATGAAAAAAACTCGGCCAAAGCGCCGCTTCGCGGCGCTTTGTCCGGGAACCATAAGCCGGTTGGTTCGCGCCGCTTCGCGGCGCTCTGTCCGGAAACTTTGTGGCTTTTCTGAACAAATTAAATCTCTCACAATCAGGAAAACCCCGGCCAAAGCGCCGCTTCGCGGCGCTTAGTCCGGGAACCATAAGCCGGGGTTCGCGCCGCTTCGCGGCGCTCTGTCCGGAAACTTTGTGGCTTTTCTGAACAAATTAAATCTCTCACAATCAGGAAAACCCCGGCCAAAGCGCCGCTTCGCGGCGCTTCGTCCGGGAACCATAAGCCGGGGGTTCGCGCCGCTTCGCGGCGCTCTGTCCGGAAACTTTGTGGCTTTTCTGAACAAATTAAATCTCTCACAATCAGGAAAACCCCGGCCAAAGCGCCGCTTCGCGGCGCTTCGTCCGGGAACCATAAGCCGGGGGTTCGCGCCGCTTCGCGGCGCTCTGTCCGGAAACTTTGTGGCTTTTCTGAACAAATTAAATCTCTCACAATCAGGAAAACCCCGGCCAAAGCGCCGCTTCGCGGCGCTTTGTCCGGGAACTAGAAGCCGGGGGATTTGCGCCGCTTCGCGGCGCTCTGTCCGGAAACTTTGTGGCTTTTCTGAACAAATTAAATCTCTCATGATCAGGAAAACCCCGACCAAAGCGCCGCTTCGCGGCGCTTTGTCCGGGAACCATAAGCCGGGGGATTCGCGCCGCTCCGCGGCGCTCTGTCCGAAAACTTTGTGGCTTTTCTGAACAAATTAAATCTCTCACAATCAGAAAAAACCAAAGCGCCGCTTTGCGGCGCTTTGTCCGAGAACCATAAGCCGGGGGGCTCGCGCCGCCTCGCGGCGCTCTGTCCGGAAACTTTGTGGCTTTTCTGAACAAATTAAATTTCTCACAATCAGAAAAACCCCGACCATCAGGAACCATAAACCTGGGGGTTCGCGCCGCTTTGCGGCGCTCTGTCCGGAAACTTTGTGGCTTTTCTGAACAAATTAAATCTCTCACGATCAAGAAAACCCCGGCCAAAGCGCCGCTTCGCGGCGCTTTGTCCGGGAACAATAAGCCGGGGGGTTTGGGCCGCTTCGCGGCGCTCTGTCCGTAAACTTTGCGGCTTTTCTGAACAAATTAAATCTCTCACAATCAGAAAAACCCCAGCCAAAGCGCCGCTTCGCGGCGCTTTGTCTGAACCATAAGCCGAGCGCCGCTTCGCGGCGCTTTGTCCGGGAACCATAAGCCGGGGTTCGCGCTTCGCGGCGCTCTGTCCGGGAACTTTGTGGCTTTTCTGAACAAATTAAATCTCTCACAATCAGAAAAACCCCGGCCAAAGCGCTGCTTCGCGGCGCTTTGTCCGGGAACCATAAGCCGGGGGGTTTGCGCCGCTCAGCGGCGCTCTGTCCGGAAACTTTGTGGCTTTTCTGAACAAATTAAATCTCTCACAATCAGAAAAAAACCCGGCCAAAGCGCCGCTTCGCGGCGCTTTGTCCAGGAACCATAAGCCCGGGGGGTCGCGCCGCTTCGCGGCGCTCTGTCCGGAAACTTTGTGGCTTTTCTGAACAAATTAAATCTCTCACAATCAGAAAAAAACCCCGGCCGAAGCGCCGCTTCGCGGCGCTTTGTCCGGGAACCATAAGCCGGGGGGTTTGCGCCGCTTCGCGGCGCTATGTCCGGAAACTTTGTGGCTTTTCTGAACAAATTAAATCTCTCACAATCAGAAAAACCCCGGCCAAAGCGCTGCTTCGCGGCGCTTTGTCCGGGAACCATAAGCCGGGGGGTTTGCGCCGCTCAGCGGCGCTCTGTCCGGAAACTTTGTGGCTTTTCTGAACAAATTAAATCTCTCACAATCAGAAAAAAAACCCGGCCAAAGCGCCGCTTCGCGGCGCTTTGTCCGGGAACTAGAAGCCGGGGGATTCGCGCCGCTTCGCGGCGCTCTGTCCGGAAACTTTGTGGCTTTTCTGAACAAATTAAATCTCTCGCGATCAGGAGAACCCCGGCCCAAGCGCCGCTTCGCGCCGCTGTGTCCGGGAACCAGAATCCGGGGATTCGCGCCGCTTCGCGGCGCTCTGTCCGGAAACTTTGTGGCTTTTCTGAACAGACTAAATCTCTCACAATCAGAAAAACCCGACCAAACCGCCGCTTTGTCCGGGAACCATAAGCCGGGGGGTTCGCGCCGCTTCGCGGCGCTCTGTCCGGAAACTTTGTGGCTTCTCTGAACAAATTAAATCTCTTACGATCAGGAAAATCCCGGTCAAAGCACCGCTTCGCGGCGCTTTGTCCGGGAACCATAAGCTGGGGGATTCGCGCCGCTTCGCGGCGCTCTGTCCAGAAACGTTCTAGCTTTTCTGAACAAATGAAATCTCTCACAATCAGAAAACACCCCGACAAAAGCGCCGCTTCGCGGCGCTTTGTCCGGGAACCATAAGCCGGGGGGTTTGCGCCGCTCAGCGGCGCTCTGTCCGGAAACTTTGTGGCTTTTCTGAACAAATTAAATCTCTCACAATCAGAAAAAAAACCCCGACCAAAGCGCCGCTTCGCGGCGCTTTGTCCGGGAACCGTAAGCCGGGGTTCGCGCCGCTTCGCGGCGCTCTGGCCGGAAACTTTGTGGCTTTTCTGAACAAATTAAATCTCTCACGATCAGGAGAGCCCCGGCCAAAGAGCCGCTTCGCGGCGCTTTTTCCGGGAACCATAAGCCGAGGGGTTCGCGCCGCCTCGCGGCGCTCTGTCCAAAAACTTTGTGGCTTTTCTGAACAAATTAAATCTCTCACAATCAGAAAAACCCCGGCCAAAGCGCTGCTTCGCGGCGCTTTGTCCAGGAACCATAAGCCAGGGGGTTTGCGCCGCTTCGCGGCGCTCTGTCCGGAAACATTGTGGGTTTTCTAAACACATTAAATCTCTCACAATCAGCAAAAACCCGGCCAAAGCGCCGCTTCGCGGCGCTTTGTCCGGGAAACATAATCCGGGGGGGTTCGCACCGCTTTGCGGCGCTCTGTCCGGAAACTTTGTGGCTTTTCTGAACAAATTAAATCTCTCACAATCAGAAATACCCGGCCAAAGCGCTGCTTCGCGGCGCTTTGTCCGGGAACCATAAGCCGGGGGGTTTGCGCCGCTCAGCGGCGCTCTGTCCGGAAACTTTGTGGCTTTTCTGAACAAATTAAATCTCTCACAATCAGAAAAACCCCGGCCAAAGCGCTGCTTCGCGGCGCTTTGTCCGGGAACCATAAGCCGGGGGGTGGGGGCGCTTCGCGGCGCTCTGTCCGGAAACTTTGTGGCTTCTCTGAACAAATTAGATCTCTCACCATAAGGAAAACCTCGGCCAAAGCGCCGCTTCGCGGCGCTTTGTCCGGGAACCGTAAGCCGGGGGGTTCGCGCCGCCTCGCGGCGCTCTGTCCAAAAACTTTGTGGCTTTTCTGAACAAATTAAATCTCTCACAATCAGAAAAACCCCGGCCAAAGCGCCGCTTCGCGGCGCTTTGTCCGGGAACCATAAGCCGGGGGGTTCGCGCCGCTTTGCGGCGTTTTGTCCGGAAACTTTGTGGCTTTTCTGAACAAATTAAATCTCCCACGATCAGAAAAACCCCGGTCAAAGCGCCGCTTCGCGGCGCTTTGTCCGGGAACCATAAGCCGGGGGGTTCGCGCCGCTTTGCGGCGCTTTGTGCGGAAACTTTGTGGCTTTTCTGAACAAATTAAATCTCTTACGATCAGGAAAATCCCGATCAAAGCGCCGCTTGGCGGCGCTTCATTCGTTCGGGAACCATAATCCGGGGAGTTTGCGCCGCTTCGCGGCGCTCTGTCCAGGAACGTTGTGGCTTTTCTGAACAAATTAAATCTCTCACGATAAGGAAAACCCCGACCAAAGCGCCGCTTCGCGGCGCTTTGTCCGGGAATTATAAGCGGGGGGGAGGGGGTTCGCGCTGCCTCGCGGCGCTCTGTCCGGAAACTTTGTGGCTTTTCTGAACAAATTAAATTTCTCACAATCAGAAAAAACCCGACCAAAGCGCCGCTTCGCGGCGTTTTGTCCGGGAACCATAAGCCGGGGTTTCGCACCGCTTCGCGGCGCTCTGTACGGAAACTTTGTGGCTTTTCTGAACAAATCAAATCTCTCACAATCAGAAAACCCCGACCAAAGCGCCGCTTCGCGGCGCTTTGTCCGGGAACCATAAGCCGGGGTTCGCGCCGCTTCGCGGCGCTCTGTCCGGAAACTTTGTGGCTTTTCTGAACAAATTAAATCTCTCACAATCAGGGAAAACCAGGGCCAAAGCGGTGCTTCGCGGCGCTTTGGCCGGGAACCACAAGTCGGGGGGTTTTCGGCGCTTCGCGGGGCGCTGTCCGGAAACTTTGTGGCTTTTCTGAACAAATTAAATCTCTCACAATCAGAAAAACCCCGGCCAAAGCGCTGCTTCGCGGCGCTTTGTCCGGGAACCATAAGCCGGGGCTTTGCGCCGCTTCGCGGCGCTCTGTCCGGAAACTTTGTGGCTTTTCTGAACAAATTAAATCTCTCACAATCAGAAAAACCCGGGCCAAAGCGCTGCTTCCCGGCGCTTTGTCCGCGAACCATAAGTCGGGGATTCGCGCCGCTTCGCGGCGCTCTGTCCGGAAACTTTGTGGCTTTTCTGAACAAATTAAATCTCTCACAATCAGAAAAAACCCCGGACAAAGCGCCGCTTCGTGGCGCTTTGTCTGGGATCCAGAAGCCGTGGGGTTCGGGCCGCTTCGCGGCGCTCTGTCCGGAAACTTTGTGACTTTTCTGAACAAATTAAATCTCTCACGATTAGAAAAAACCCCGGCCAAAGCGCCGTTTCGCGGCGCTTTGTCCGGGAATCATAAGCCGGGGGTTCGCGCCGCTTCGCGGCGCTCTGTCCGGAAACTTTGTGGCTTTTATGAACAAATTAAATCTCTCACGATTAGAAAAAACCCCGGCCAAAGCGCCGTTTCGCGGCGCTTTGTCCGGGAACCATAAGCCGGGGGGTTCGCGCCGCTTCGCGGCGCTATGTCCGGAAACTTTGTGACTTTTCTGAACAAATTAAATCTCTCACGATCAGGAAAACCCCGGCCAAAGCGCTGCTTCGCGGCGCTTTGTCCGGGAACCATAAGCCGGGGGGTTTGCGGCGCTTCGCGGCGCTCTGTCCGGAAACTTTGTGGCTTTTCTGAACAAGTTAAATCTCTCACGATGGGAAAAAAACCCGGCCAAAGCGCCGTTTCGCGGCGCTTTGTCCGGGAACCATAAGCCGGGGGGTTCGCGCCGCTTCGCGGCGCTATGTCCGGAAACTTTGTGACTTTTCTGAACAAATTAAATCTCTCACGATTAGAAAAAACCCCGGCCAAAGCGCCGTTTCGCGGCGCTTTGTCCGGGAACCATAAGCCGGGGGGTTCGCGCCGCTTCGCGGCGCTATGTCCGGAAACTTTGTGGCTTTTATGAACAAATTAAATCTCTCACGATTAGAAAAAAACCCGGCCAAAGCGCCGCTTCGCGGCGCTTTGTCCGGGAACCATAAGCCGGGGGTTCGCGCCGCTTCGCGGCGCTCGGTCCGGAAACTTTGTGGCTTTTTTGAACAAATTAAATCTCTCACAATCAGTAAAACCCCGGCCGAAGCGCCGCTTCGCGGCGCTTTGTCCGAGAACCAGAAGCCGGGGGATTCGCGCCGCTTCGCGGCGCTCTGTCCGGAAACTTTGTGGCTTTTCTGAACAAATTAAATCTCTGACAATCAGAAAAAAACCCGACCAAAGCGCCGCTTCGCGGCGCTTTGTCCGAGAACCATAAGCCGGGGGGTTCGCGCCGCTTCGCGGCGCTCTGTCCGGAAACTTTGTGGCTTTTCTGAACAAATTAATTCTCTCACAATCAGAAAAAAAACCCGACCAAAGCGCCGCTTCGCGGCGCTTTGTCCGGGAACCAGAAGCCGGGGGGTTCGCGCCGCTTCGCGGCGCTCTGTCCGGAAACTTTGTGGCTTTTCTGTGTAAATTAAATCTCTGACAATCAGAAAAAAACCCGACCAAGGCGCCGCTTCGCGGCGCTTGGTACGGGAACCAGAAGCCGGAGGGTTCGCGCCGCTTCGCGGCGCTCTGTCCGGAAACTTTGTGGCTTTTCTGAACAAATTAAATCTCTCACAATCAGAAAAAACCCGGACAAAGCGCCGCGAAGCGGCGCTTTGTCCGGGAACCTGAAGCCGGGGGGTTCGCGCCGCTTCGCGGCGCTCTGTCCAGAAACTTTGTGGCTTTTCTGAACAAATTAAATCTCTCACAATCAGAAAAACCCCGACCAAAGCGCCGCTTCGCGGCGCTTTGTACGGGAACCATAAGCCGGGGGATTCGCGCCGCTCCGCGGCGCTCTGTCCGGAAACTTTGTGGCTTTTCTGAACAAATTAAATCTCTCACAATCAGAAAAAACCAAAGCGCCGCTTTGCGGCGCTTTGTCCGAGAACCATAAGCCGGGGGGCTCGCGCCGCCTCGCGGCGCTCTGTCCGGAAACTTTGTGGCTTTTCTGAACAAATTAAATCTCTCACGATAAGGAAAACCCCGACCAAAGCGCCGCTTCGCGGCGCTTTGTCCGGGAACTAGAAGTCGGGGGATTCGCGCCGCTCCGCGGCGCTCTGTCCGGAAACTTTGTGGCTTTTCTGAACAAATTAAATCTCTCACAATCAGAAAAAACCAAAGCGCCGCTTTGCGGCGCTTTGTCCGGGAACCAGAAGTCGGGGGATTCGCGCCGCTCCGCGGCGCTCTGTCCGGAAGCTTTGTGGCTTTTCTGAACAAATTAAATCTCTCACAATTAGAAAAAAAACCCCGGCCAAAGCGCCGCTTTGCAGCGCTTTGTACGGGAACCATAAGCCGGGAGGTTCGCGCCGCTTCGCGGCGCTCTGTCCGGAAACTTTGTGGCTTTTCTGAACAAATTAAATCTCTCACGATCAGGAAAACCCCGGCCAAAGCGCCGCTTCGCGGCGCTTTGTCCGGGAACCATAAGCCGGGGGGTTCGCGCCGCCTCGCGGCGCTCTGTCCGGAAACTTTGTGGCTTTTCTGAACAAATTAAATCTCTCACAATCAGAAAAAAAACCCGGCCAAAGCGCCGCTTCGCGGCGCTTTATCCGGGAACCATAAGCCGGGGGGTTCGCGCCGCCTCGCGGCGCTCTGTCCGGAAACTTTGTGGCTTTTCTGAACAAATTAAATCTCTGACAATCAGAAAAAAACCCGACCAAAGAGCCGCTTCGCGACGCTTTGTCCGGGAACCAGAAGCCGGGGTTCGCGCCGCTTCGCGGCGCTCTGTCCGGAAACTTTGTGGCTTTTCTTAACAAATTAAATCTCTCACAATCAAAAAAACCCCGACCAAAGCGCCGCTTCGCGGCGCTTTGTGCGGGAACCAGAAGCCGGGGGGTTCGCGCCGCTTCGCGGCGCTCTGTCCGGAAACTTTGTGGCTTTTCTGAACAAATTAAATCTCTCACAATCAGAAAAAAACCCCGGACAAAGCGCCGCTTCGTGGCGCTTTGTCTGGGATCCAGAAGCCGGGGGGTTCGCGCCGCTTCGCGGCGCTCTGTCCGGAAACTTTGTGGCTTTTCTGAACAAATTAAATCTCTCACAATCAGAAAAAATCCCGGACAAAGCGCCGCTTCGCGGCGCTCTGGTCGGGAACCGGAAGTCGGGGGGTTCGCGCCGCTTCGCGGCGCTCTGTCCGGAAACTTTGTGGCTTTTCTGAACAAATTAAATCTCTCACAATCAGAAAAACCCCGGCCAAAGCGCTGCTTCGCGGCGCTTTGTCCGGGAACCATAAGCCGGGGGGTTCGCGCCGCTCAGCGGCGCTCTGTTCGGAAACTTTGTGGCTTTTCTGAACAAATTAAATCTCTCACAATCAGAAAAAACCCCGGCCAAAGCGCCGCTTCGCGGCGCTTTGTCCGGGAACCATAAGCCGGGGGGTTCGCGCCGCTTCGCGGCGCTCTGTCCGGAAACTTTGTGGCTTTTCTGAACAAATTAAATCTCTCACGATCAAAAAAAAACCGGCCAAAGCGCCGCTTCGCGGCGCTTTGTCCGGGAACCATAAGCCGGGGGGTTCGCGCCGCTTCGCGGCGCTCTGTCCGGAAACTTTGTGGCTTTTCTGAACAAATTAAATCTCTCACAATCAGAAAAAACCAAAGCGCCGCTTCGCGGCGCTTTGTCCGGGAACCAGAAGCCGGGGGATTCGCGCCGCTTCGCGGCGCTCTGTCCGGAAACTTTGTGGCTTTTCTGAACAAATTAAATCTCTCACGATCAGGAAAACCCCGACCAAAGCGCCGCTTTGCGGCGCTTTGTCCGAGAACCATAAGCCGGGGGGCTCGCGCCGCCTCGCGGCGCTCTGTCCGGAAACTTTGTGGCTTTTCTGAACAAATTAAATCTCTCACGATCAGGAAAACCCCGGCCAAAGCGCCGCTTCGCGGCGCTTTGTCCGGGAACCAGAAGTCGGGGGATTCGCGCCGCTCCGCGGCGCTCTGTCCGGAAACTTTGTGGCTTTTCTGAACAAATTAAATCTCTCACGATCAAGAAAACCCCGGCCAAAGCGCCGCTTCGCGGCGCTTTGTCCGGGAACCAGAAGTCGGGGGATTCGCGCCGCTCCGCGGCGCTCTGTCCGGAAACTTTGTGGCTTTTCTGAACAAATTAAATCTCTCACAATCAGAAAAAACCAAAGCGCCGCTTCGCGGCGCTTTGTCCGGGAACCAGAAGCCGGGGGATTCGCGCCGCTTCGCGGCGCTCTGTCCGGAAACTTTGTGGCTTTTCTGAACAAATTAAATCTCTCACAATCAGAAAAACCCCGACCAAAGCGCCGCTTCGCGGCGCTTTGTCCGAGAACCATAAGCCGGGGGGTTCGCGCCGCTTCGCGGCGCTCTGTCCGGAAACTTTGTGGCTTTTCTGAACAAATTAAATCTCTCACAATCAGAAAAACCCCGACCAAAGCGCCGCTTCGCGGCGCTTTGTCCGGGAACCAGAAGCCGGGGGGTTCGCGCCGCTTCGCGGCGCTCTGTACGGAAACTTTGTGGCTTTTCTGAACAAATTAAATCTCTCATGATCAAAAAAAACCGGCCAAAGCGCCGCTTCGCGGCGCTTTCTCCGAGAACCATAGGCCGGGAAGTTCGCGCCGCCTCGCGGCGCTCTGTCCGGAAACTTTGTGGCTTTTCTGAACAAATTAAATCTCTCACAATCAGAAAACCCCAGCCAAAATCGCCGCTTCGCGGCGCTTTGTCCGAGAACCAGAAGCCGGGGGATTCGGGCCGCTTCGCGGCGCTCTGTCCGGAAACTTTGTGGCTTTTCTGAACAAATTAAATCTCTGACAATCAGAAAAAAAACCCGACCAAAGCGCCGCTTCGCGGCGCTTTGTCCGGGAACCAGAAGCCGGGGGGTTTGCGCCGCTTCGCGGCGCTCTGTCCGGAAACTTTGTGGCTTTTCTGAACAAATTAAATCTCTCACAATCAGAAAAACCCGGACAAAGCGCCGCTTCGTGGCGCTTTGTCTGGGATCCAGAAGCCGTGGGGTTCGCGCCGCTTCGCGGCGCTCTGTCCGGAAACTTTGTGGCTTTTCTGAACAAACTAAATCTCTCACAATCAGAAAAAAACCCCGGACAAAGCGCCGCTTCGTGGCGCTTTGTCTGGGATCCAGAAGCCGGGGGGTTCGCGCCGCTTCGCGGCGCTCTGTACGGAAACTTTGTGGCTTTTCTGAACAAATTAAATCTCTCACAATCAGAAATACCCCGGCCAAAGCGCTGCTTCGCGGCGCTTTGTCCGGGAACCAGAAGTCGGGGGGTTTGCGCCGCTTCGCGGCGCTCTGTCCGGAAACTTTGTGGCTTTTCTGAACAAATTAAATCTCTCACAATGAGAAAACCCGGCCAAAGCGCCGCTTCGCGGCGCTCTGTCGGGGAACCAGAAGTCGGGGGGGTTCCGCCGCTTCGCGGCCCTCTGTCCGGGAACTTTGTGGCTTTTCTGAACAAATTAAATCTCTCACAATCAGAAAAACCCCGGCCAAAGCGCTGCTTCGCGGCGCTTTGTCCGGGAACCATAAGCCGGGGGGTTTGCGCCGCTTCGCGGCGCTCTGTCCGGAAACTTTGTGGCTTTTCTGAACAAATTAAATCTCTCACGATCAAAAAAAACCCGGCCAAAGCGCCGCTTCGCGGCGCTTTGTCCGGGAACCAAAAGCCGGGGGGTTCGCGCCGCTTCGCGGCGCTCTGTCCGGAAACTTTGTGGCTTTTCTGAACAAATTAAATCTCTCACAATCAAAAAAACCGGCCAAAGCGCCGCTTCGCGGCGCTTTGGTCGGGAACCATAAACCTGGGAATTCGCGCCGCTTCGCGGCGCTCTGTCCGGAAACTTTGTGGCTGTGGCTTTTCTGAACAAATTAAATCTCTCACGATCAGAGAAAACCCCGACCAAAGCGCCGCTTCGCGGCACTTTGTCCGGGAACCAGAAGTCGGGGGATTCGCGCCGCTCCGCGGCGCTCTGTCCGGAAACTTTGTGGCTTTTCTGAACAAATTAAATCTCTCACAATCAGAAAAAAACCCCGGCCAAAGCGTCGCTTCGCGGCGCTTTGTCCGGGAACCAGAAGCCGGGGGGGTTTGCGCCGCTCAGCGGCGCTCTGTCCGGAAACTTTGTGGCTTTTCTGAACAAATTAAATCTCTCACAATCAGGAAAACCCCGGCCAAAGCCCCCCTTCCCGGCGCTTTGTCCGGGAACCAGAAGTCGGGGGATTCGCGCCGCTTCGCGGCGCTCTGTCCGGAAACTTTATGGCTTTTCTGAACAAATTAAATCTCTCACAATCAAGAAAACCCCGGCCAAAGCGCTGCTTCGCGGCGCTTTGTCCGGGAACCAGAAGCCGGGGGGTTTGCGCCGCTTCGCGGCGCTCTGTCCGGAAACTTTATGGCTTTTCTGAACAAATTAAATCTCTCACAATCAGAAAAAAAACCCCGGCCAAAGCGCCGCTTCGCGGCGCTTTGTCCGGGAACCAGAAGCCGGGGGGTTCGCGCCGCTTCGCGGCGCTCTGTACGGAAACTTTGTGGCTTTTCTGAACAAATTAAATCTCTCACAATCAGAAAAAACTCCGGACAAAGCGCCGCTTCGTGGCGCTTTGTCTGGGATCCAGAAGCCGGGGGGTTCGCGCCGCTTCGCGGCGCTCTGTACGGAAACTTTGTGGCTTTTCTGAACAAATTAAATCTCTCACGATCAAAAAAAACCGGCCAAAGCGCCGCTTCGCGGCGCTTTGTCCGGGAACCAGAAGTCGGGGGGTTCGCGCCGCTTCGCGGCGCTCTGTCCGGAAACTTTGTGGCTTTTCTGAACAAATTAAATCTCTGACAATCAGAAAAAAACCCGACCAAAGAGCCGCTTCGCGACGCTTTGTCCGGGAACCAGAAGCCGGGGGGTTCGCGCCGCTTCGCGGCGCTCTGTACGGAAACTTTGTGGCTTTTCTGAACAAATTAAATCTCTCACAATCAGAAAAAAACCCGGACAAAGCGCCGCTTCGTGGCGCTTTGTCTGGGATCCAGAAGCCGTGGGGTTCGCGCCGCTTCGCGGCGCTCTGTCCGGAAACTTTGTGGCTTTTCTGAACAAATTAAATCTCTCACGATCAAGAAAACCCCGGCCAAAGCGCCGCTTTGCGGCGCTTTGTCCGGGAACCAGAAGCCGGGGGGTTCGCGGCGCTTCGCGGCGCTCTGTCCGGAAACTTTGTGGCTTTTCTGAACAAATCATATCTCTCACAATCAGAAAAACCCCAACCAAAGCGCCGCTTCGCGGCGCTCTGTCCCGGAACCATAAGCCGGGGATTCGCGCCGCTCCGCGGCGCTCTGTCCGGAAAGTTTGTGGCTTTTCTGAACAAACTAAATCTTTCACGATAAAAAAAAAACCGGCCAAACCGCCGCTTCGCGGCGCTTTGTCCGGGAACCAGAAGTCGGGGGATTCGCGCCGCTCCGCGGCGCTCTGTCCGGAAACTTTGTGGCTTTTCTGAACAAACTAAATCTCTCACAATCAGAAAAAACGGCCAAAGCGCCGCTTCGCGGCGCTTTGTCCGGGAACCATAAGCCGGGGTTTGTGCCGCTTCGCGGCGCTCTGTCCCGAAACTTTGTGGCTTTTCTGAACAAATTAAATCTCTCACAATCACGAAAACCCCGGCCAAACCGGCGCCTCGCGGCGGCTTGTCCGGGGACCAGAAGTCGGGGATTCGCGCCGCTTCGCGGCGCTCTGTCCAAAAACTTTGTGGCTTTTCTGAACAAATTAAATCTCTCACAATCAGAAAAACCCCGGCCAAAGCGCCGCTTCGCGGCGCTCTGTCCGGAAACTAGAAGTCGGGGGATTCGCGCCGCTTAGCGGCGCTCTGTCCGGAAACTTTGTGGCTTTTCTGAACAAATTAAATCTCTCACAATCAGAAAAACCCCGGCCAAAGCGCTGCTTCGCGGCGCTTTGTCCGGGAACCAGAAGTCGGGGGGTTTGCGCCGCTTCGCGGCGCTCTGTCCGGAAACTTTGTGGCTTTTCTGAACAAATTAAATCTCTCACAATCAGAAAAACCCCGGCCAAAGCGCTGCTTCGCGGCGCTTTGTCCGGGAACCAGAAGTCGGGGGGTTTGCGCCGCTTCGCGGCGCTCTGTCCGGAAACTTTGTGGCTTTTCTGAACAAATTAAATCTCTCACAATCAGAAAACCCGACAAAGCGCCGCTTCGCGGCGCTTTGTCCGGGAACCAGAAGCCGGGGTTCGCGCCGCTTCGCGGCGCTCTGTCCGCAAACTTTGTGGCCTTTCTGAACAAATTAAATCTCTCACAATCAGGAAAACCCCGGCCAAAGCGCTGCTTCGCGGCGCTTTGTCTGGGAACCATAGGCCGGGAAGTTCGCGCCGCTTCGCGGCGCTCTGTCCGGAAACTTTGTGGCTTTTCTGAACAAATCAAATTTCTCACAATCAGAAAAACATCGACCATCAGGAACCAGAAGTCGGGGGATTCGCGCCGCTCCGCGGCGCTCTGTCCGGAAACTTTGTGGCTTTTCTGAACAAATTAAATCTCTCACGATCAAGAAAACCCCGGCCAAAGCGCCGCTTCGCGGCGCTTTGTCCGGGAACCAGAAGCCGGGGGATTCGCGCCGCTTCGCGGCGCTCTGTCCGGAAACTTTGTGGCTTTTCTGAACAAATTAAATCTCTCACGATCAAGAAAACCCCGGCCAAAGCGCCGCTTCGCGGCGCTTTGTCCGGGAATCAGAGGTCGGGGGATTCGCGCCGCTCCGCGGCGCTCTGTCCGGAAACTTTGTGGCTTTTCTGAACAAATTAAATCTCTCACAATCAGAAAAAACCAAAGCGCCGCTTCGCGGCGCTTTGTCCGGGAACCAGAAGCCGGGGGATTCGCGCCGCTTCGCGGCGCTCTGTCCGGAAACTTTGTGGCTTTTCTGAACAAATTAAATCTCTCACAATCAGAAAAAAACCAAAGCGCCGCTTCGCGGCGCTTTGTCCGGGAACCAGAATCCGGGGTTCGCGCCGCTTCGCGGCGCTCTGTCCGTAAACTTTGTGGCTTTTCTGAACAAATTAAATCTCTCACAATCAGAAAACCCGGCCAAAGCGCCGCTTCGCGGCGCTTTGTCCGGGAACCAGAAGCCGGGGGGTTCGGGCCGCTTCGCGGCGCTCTGTCCGGAAACTTTGTGGCTTTTCTGAACAAATTAAATCTCTCACAATCAGAAAAAACCCCGACCAAAGCGCCGCTTCGCGGCGCTTTGTCCGGGAACCAGAAGTCGGGGGGTTCGCGCCGCTTCGCGGCGCTCTGTCCGGAAACTTTGTGGCTTTTCTGAACAAATTAAATCTCTCTCAATCAGGAAAAAAAACCGGCAAAAGCGCCGCTTCGCGGCGCTTTGTCCGGGAACCAGAAGCCGGGGGGTTTGCGCCGCTTCGCGGCGCTCTGTCCGGAAACTTTATGGCTTTTCTGAACAAATTAAATCTCTCACAATCAGAAAAAAAAACCCAGCCAAAGCGCCGCTTCGCGGCGCTTTGTCCGGGAACCAGAAGCCGGGGGGGTTTGCGCCGCTCAGCGGCGCTCTGTCCGGAAACTTTATGGCTTTTCTGAACAAATTAAATCTCTCACAATCAGAAAAAAAACCCCAGCCAAAGCGCCGCTTCGCGGCGCTTTGTCCGGGAACCAGAAGCCGGGGGGTTTGCGCCGCTTCGCGGCGCTCTGTCCGGAAACTTTGTGGCTTTTCTGAACAAATTAAATCTCTCACGATCAAGAAAACCCCGGCCAAAGCGCTGCTTCGCGGCGCTTTGTCCGGGAACCAGAAGCCGGGGGGTTTGCGCCGCTTCGCGGCGCTCTGTCCGGAAACTTTGTGGCTTTTCTGAACAAATTAAATCTCTCACAATCAGAAAAACGGCCAAAGCGCTGCTTCGCGGCGCTTTGTCCGGGAACCAGAAGTCGGGGGGTTTGCGCCGCTTCGCGGCGCTCTGTCCGGAAACTTTGTGGCTTTTCTGAACAAATTAAATCTCTCACAATCAGAAAAACCCCGGCCAAAGCGCTGCTTCGCGGCGCTTTGTCCGGGAACCAGAAGTCGGGGTTTGCGCCGCTTCGCGGCGCTCTGTCCGGAAACTTTGTGGCTTTTCTGAACAAATTAAATCTCTCACAATCAGAAAAACCCCGGCCAAAGCGCTGCTTCGCGGCGCTTTGTCCGGGAACCAGAAGTCGGGGGGTTTGCGCCGCTTCGCGGCGCTCTGTCCGGAAACTTTGTGGCTTTTCTGAACAAATTAAATCTCTCACAATCAGAAAAAACCCGGACAAAGCGCCGCTTCGTGGCGCTTTGTCTGGGATCCAGAAGCCGGGGGGTTCGCGCCGCTTCGCGGCGCTCTGTCCGGAAACTTTGTGGCTTTTCTGAACAAATTAAATCTCTCACAATCAGAAAAAAACCCGGACAAAGCGCCGCTTCGTGGCGCTTTGTCCGGGAACCAGAAGTCGGGGGATTCGCGCCGCTCCGCGGCGCTCTGTCCGGAAACTTTGTGGCTTTTCTGAACAAATTAAATCTCTCACAATCAAAAAAAACGGCCAAAGCGCCGCTTCGCGGCGCTTTGTCCGGGAACCAGAAGCCGGGGGGTTTGGGGCGCTTCGCGGCGCTCTGTCCGGAAACTTTGTGGCTTTTCTGAACAAATTAAATCTCTCACAATCACAGAAAACCCGGCGAAAGCGCCGCTTCGCGGCGCTTTGTCCGGGAACCAGAAGTCGGGGGTTCGCGCCGCTTCGCGGCGCTCTGTCCGGAAACTTTGTGGCTGTGGCTTTTCTGAACAAATTAAATCTCTCACGATCAAAAAAAACCGGCCAAAGCGCCGCTTCGCGGCGCTTTGTCCGGGAACCAGAAGTCGGGGGATTCGCGCCGCTCCGCGGCGCTCTGTCCGGAAACTTTGTGGCTTTTCTGAACAAACTAAATCTCTCACGATCAAAAAAAAACCCGGCCAAAGCGCCGCTTCGCGGCGCTTTGTCCGGGAACCAGAAGCCGGGGGTTCGCGCCGCTTCGCAGCGCTCTGTCCGGAAACTTTGTGGCTTTTCTGAACAAATTAAATCTCTCACAATCAGAAAAAAACCCGACCAAAGCGCCGCTTCGCGGCGCTTTGTCCGGGAACCATAAACCTGGGGGTTCGCGCCGCTTCGCGGCGCTCTGTCCGGAAACTTTGTGGCTTTTCTGAACAAATCAAATTTCTCACAATCAGAAAAACCCCGACCAAAGCGCCGCTTCGCGGCGCTTTGTCCGGGAACCAGAAGTCGGGGGGTTCGCGCCGCTTCGCGGCGCTCTGTCCGGAAACTTTGTGGCTTTTCTGAACAAATTAAATCTCTCACAATCAGAAAAAACCCGACCAAAGCGCCGCTTCGCGGCGCTTTGTCCGGGAACCAGAAGCCGGGGGGTTCGCGCCGCTTCGCGGCGCTCTGTCCGGAAACTTTGTGGCTTTTCTGAACAAATTAAATCTCTCACAATCAGAAAAAAAAACCCGACCAAAGCGCCGCTTCGCGGCGCTTTGTCCGGGAACCAGAAGTCGGGGGATTCGCGCCGCTCCGCGGCGCTCTGTCCGGAAACTTTGTGGCTTTTCTGAACAAACTAAATCTCTCACAATCAGAAAAAACCCCGGACAAAGCGCCGCTTCGTGGCGCTTTGTCTGGGATCCAGAAGCCGGGGGGTTCGCGCCGCTTCGCGGCGCTCTGTCCGGAAACTTTGTGGCTTTTCTGAACAAATTAAATCTCTCACGATCAAAAAAAAACCGGCCAAAGCGCCGCTTCGCGGCGCTTTGTCCGGGAACCAGAAGTCGGGGGATTCGCGCCGCTCCGCGGCGCTCTGTCCGGAAACTTTGTGGCTTTTCTGAACAAACTAAATCTCTCACAATCAGAAAAAAACCCGGACAAAGCGCCGCTTCGTGGCGCTTTGTCTGGGATCCAGAAGCCGGGGGGTTCGCGCCGCTTCGCGGCGCTCTGTACGGAAACTTTGTGGCTTTTCTGAACAAATTAAATCTCTCACAATCAGAAAAAAACCCCGACCAAAGCGCCGCTTCGCGGCGCTTTGTCCGGGAACCAGAAGTCGGGGGGTTCGCGCCGCTTCGCGGCGCTCTGTCCGGAAACTTTGTGGCTTTTCTGAACAAACTAAATCTCTCACAATCAGAAAAAACCCCGACCAGAGCGCCGCTTCGCGGCGCTTTGTCCGGGAACCAGAAGTCGGGGGGTTCGCGCCGCTTCGCGGCGCTCTGTCCGGAAACTTTGTGGCTTTTCTGAACAAATTAAATCTCTCACGATCAAAAAAAACCGGCCAAAGCGCCGCTTCGCGGCGCTTTGTCCGGGAACCAGAAGTCGGGGGATTCGCGCCGCTCCGCGGCGCTCTGTCCGGAAAGTTTGTGGCTTTTCTGAACAAACTAAATCTCTCACAATCAGAAAAAACCCCGACCAGAGCGCCGCTTCGCGGCGCTTTGTCCGGGAACCATAAGGTGGGGGGTTCGCGCCGCCTCGCGGCACTCTGTCCGGAAACTTTGTGGCTTTTCTGAACAAATTAAATCTCTCACAATCAGAAAAAAACCCCGGCCAAAGCGCTGCTTCGCGGCGCTTTGTCCGGGAACCAGAAGCCGGGGGGTTTGCGCCGCTTCGCGGCGCTCTGTCCGGAAACTTTGTGGTTTTTCTGAACAAAATAAATCTCTCACAATCAGAAAAAAAACGACCAAAGCGCCGCTTCGCGGCGCTTTGTCCGGGATCCAGTGGCCGGGGGGTTCGCGCCGCTTTGCGGCGCTCTGTCCGGAAACTTTGTGGCTTTTCTGAACAAATTAAATCTCTCACAATCAGAAAAACCCCGGCCAAAGCGCCGCTTCGCGGCGCTCTGTCCGGGAACCAGAAGTCGGGGGATTCGCGCCGCTTAGCGGCGCTCTGTCCGGAAACTTTGTGGCTTTTCTGAACAAATTAAATTTCTCACGATCAAGAAAACCCCGGCCAAAGCGCTGCTTCGCGGCGCTTTGTCCGGGAACCAGAAGCCGGGGGATTCGCGCCGCTTCGCGGCGCTCTGTCCGGAAACTTTGTGGCTTTTCTGAACAAATTAAATCTCTAACAATCAGAAAAAAACCCGACCAAGCGCTTTGTCCGGGAACCAGAAGCCGGGGGATTCGCGCCGCTTCGCGGCGCTCTGTCCGGAAACTTTGTGGCTTTTCTGAACAAATTAAATCTCTCACGATCAAGAAAACCCCGGCCAAAGCGCCGCTTCGCGGCGCTTTGTCCGGGAACCAGAAGTCGGGGGATTCGCGCCGCTCCGCGGCGCTCTGTCCGGAAACTTTGTGGCTTTTCTGAACAAATTAAATCTCTCACAATCAGAAAAACCCCGACCAAAGCGCCGCTTCGCGGCGCTTTGTCCGGGAACCAGAAGTCGGGGGATTCGCGCCGCTCCGCGGCGCTCTGTCCGGAAACTTTGTGGCTTTTCTGAACAAATTAAATCTCTCACGATCAAGAAAACCCCGGCCAAAGCGCCGCTTCGCGGCGCTTTGTCCGGGAACCAGAAGTCGGGGGATTCGCGCCGCTCCGCGGCGCTCTGTCCGGAAACTTTGTGGCTTTTCTGAACAAATTAAATCTCTCACAATCAGAAAAAACCAAAGCGCCGCTTCGCGGCGCTTTGTCCGGGAACCAGAAGCCGGGGGATTCGCGCCGCTTCGCGGCGCTCTGTCCGGAAACTTTGTGGCTTTTCTGAACAAATTAAATCTCTCACAATCAGAAAAAAAACCCGGCCAAAGCGCCGCTTCGCGGCGCTTTGTCCGGGAACCAGAAGTCGGGGGATTCGCGCCGCTCCGCGGCGCTCTGTCCGGAAACTTTGTGGCTTTTCTGAACAAATTAAATCTCTCACGATCAAGAAAACCCCGGCCAAAGCGCCGCTTCGCGGCGCTTTGTCCGGGAACCAGAAGCCGGGAGTTTTGCGCCGCTTCGCGGCGCTCTGTCCGGAAACTTTGTGGCTTTTCTGAACAAATTATATCCCTCACGGTCAAAAAAAACCGGCCAAAGCGCCGCTTCGCGGCGCTTCGTCCGGGAACCAGAAGTCGGGGGGTTTGCGCCGCTTCGCGGCGCTCTGTCCGGAAACTTTGTGGCTTTTCTGAACAGATTAAATCTCTCACAATCAGAAAAAAACCCGACCAAAGCGCCGCTTCGCGGCGCTTTGTCCGAGAACCATAAGCCGGGGGGTTCGCGCCGCTTCGCGGCGCTCTGTCCAGAAACTTTGTGGCTTTTCTGAACAAATAAAATCTCTGACAATCAGAAAAGAAACCCAACCAAAGCGCCGCTTCGCGGCGCTCTGTCCGGGAACCAGAAGTCGGGGTTCGCGCCGCCTCGCGGCGCTCTGTCCGGAAACTTTGTGGCTTTTCTGAACAAATTAAATCTCTCACAATCAGAAAAAAAACCGACCAAAGCGCCGCTTCGCGGCGCTTTGTCTGGGATCCAGAAGCCGGGGGGTTCGAGCCGCTTCGCGGCGCTCTGTCCGGAAACTTTGTGGCTTTTCTGAACAAATTAAATCTCTCACGATCAAGAAAACCCCGGCCAAAGCGCCGCTTCGCGGCGCTTTGTCCGGG
This sequence comes from Aplectana chamaeleonis, assembly GCA_029168955.1. NCBI lineage: Eukaryota > Metazoa > Nematoda > Chromadorea > Rhabditida > Cosmocercidae > Aplectana > Aplectana chamaeleonis. Next base: position 42,264 of record JAPDOI010001093.1, read on the forward strand.
AACCAGAAGTCGGGGGATTCGCGCCGCTCCGCGGCGCTCTGTCCGGAAACTTTGTGGCTTTTCTGAACAAATTAAATCTCTCACAATCAGAAAAAACCCGGACAAAGCGCCGCTTCGTGGCGCTTTGTCTGGGATCCAGAAGCCGTGGGGTTCGCGCCGCTTCGCGGCGCTCTGTCCGGAAACTTTGTGGCTTTTCTGAACAAACTAAACCTCTCACAATCAAAAAAACCGGGCAAAGCGCCGCTTCGCGGCGCTTTGTCCGGGAACCAGAAGCCGGGGTTCGCGCCGCTTCGCGGCGCTCTGTCCGGAAACTTTGTGGCTTTTCTGAACAAATTAAATCTCTCACAATCAGAAAACCCCGGCCAAAGCGCCGCTTCGCGGCGCTTTGTCCGGGAACCAGAAGTCGGGGTTTGCGCCGCTTCGCGGCGCTCTGTCCGGAAACTTTGTGGCTTTTCTGAACAAATTAAATCTCTCACAATCAGAAAAACCCCGGCCAAAGCGCTGCTTCTCGGCGCTTTGTCCGGGAACCAGAAGCCGGGGGATGCGCGCCGCTCCGCGGCGTTCTGTCCGGAAACTTTGTGGCTTTTCTTAACAAATTAAATCTCTCACGATCAGAAAAACCCCGGCCAAAGCGCCGCTTCGCGGCGCTTTGTCCGGGAACCAGAAGCCGGGGGGTTCGCGCCGCTTCGCGGCGCTCTGTCCGGAAACTTTGTGGCTTTTCTGAACAAATTAAATCTCTCACAATCAGAAAAACCAGCGCCACAGCGCCGCTTCGCGGCGCCTTGTCCGGGAACCAGAAGTCGGGGGGTTCGCGCCGCTTCGCGGCGCTCTGTCCGGAAACTTTGTGGCTTTTCTGAACAAATTAAATCTCTCACAATCAGAGAAAACCCCGACCAAAGCGCCGCTTCGCGGCGCTTTGTCCGGGAACCAGAAGTCGGGGGATTCGCGCCGCTTCGCGGCGCTCTGTCCGGAAACTTTGTGGCTGTGGCTTTTCTGAACAAACTAAATCTCTCACAATCAGAAAAAAACCCGGACAAAGCGCCGCTTCGTGGCGCTTTGTCTGGGATCCAGAAGCCGGGGGGTTCGCGCCGCTTCGCGGCGCTCTGTACGGAAACTTTGTGGCTTTTCTGAACAAATTAAATCTCTCACAATCAGAAAAAAACCCGGACAAAGCGCCGCTTCGTGGCGCTTTGTCTGGGAACCAGAAACCTGGGGGTTCGCGCCGCTTCGCGGCGCTCTGTACGGAAACTTTGTGGCTTTTCTGAACAAATTAAATCTCTCACAATCAGAAAAAAACCCCGACCAAAGCGCCGCTTCGCGGCGCTTTGTCCGGGAACCAGAAGTCGGGGGGTTCGCGCCGCTTCGCGGCGCTCTGTCCGGAAACTTTGTGGCTTTTCTGAACAAACTAAATCTCTCACGATCAAAAAAAACCGGCCAAAGCGCCGCTTCGCGGCGCTTTGTCCGGGAACCAGAAGCCGGGGGGTTCGCGCCGCTTCGCGGCGCTCTGTCCGGAAACTTTGTGGCTTTTCTGAACAAATTAAATCTCTCACAATCAGAGAAAACCCCGACCAAAGCGCCGCTTCGCGGCACTTTGTCCGGGAACCAGAAGTCGGGGGATTCGCGCCGCTCCGCGGCGCTCTGTCCGGAAACTTTGTGGCTTTTCTGAACAAACTAAATCTCTCACAATCAGAAAAAAACCCCGACCAAAGCGCCGCTTCGCGGCGCTTTGTCCGGGAACCAGAAGTCGGGGGGTTCGCGCCGCTTCGCGGCGCTCTGTCCGGAAACTTTGTGGCTTTTCTGAACAAACTAAATCTCTCACAATCAGAAAAAAACCCGGACAAAGCGCCGCTTCGTGGCGCTTTGTCTGGGATCCAGAAGCCGGGGGGTTCGCGCCGCTTCGCGGCGCTCTGTACGGAAACTTTGTGGCTTTTCTGAACAAATTAAATCTCTCACAATCAGAAAAAACCCCGGCCAAAGCGCCGCTTCGCGGCGCTTTGTCCGGGAACCAGAAGTCGGGGGATTCGCGCCGCTCCGCGGCGCTCTGTCCGGAAACTTTGTGGCTTTTCTGAACAAATTAAATCTCTCACAATCAGAAAAAAACCCCGGACAAAGCGCCGCTTCGTGGCGCTTTGTCCGGGAACCAGAAGTCGGGGGATTCGCGCCGCTCCGCGGCGCTCTGTCCGGAAACTTTGTGGCTTTTCTGAACAAATTAAATCTCTCACGATAAAAAAAAACCGGCCAAAGCGCCGCTTCGCGGCGCTTTGTCCGGGAACCAGAAGTCGGGGGATTCGCGCCGCTCCGCGGCGCTCTGTCCGGAAACTTTGTGGCTTTTCTGAACAAATTAAATCTCTCACAATCAGAAAAAAACCCCGGACAAAGCGCCGCTTCGTGGCGCTTTGTCTGGGATCCAGAAGAAGGGGGGTTCGCGCCGCTTCGCGGCGCTCTGTACGGAAACTTTGTGGCTTTTCTGAACAAATTAAATCTCTCACAATCAGAAAAAAACCCGGACAAAGCGCCGCTTCGCGGCGCTCTGTCCGGGAACCAGAAGTCGGGGGATTCGCGCCGCTCCGCGGCGCTCTGTCCGGAAACTTTGTGGCCTTTCTGAACAAAATAAATCTCTCACGATCCGGAAAACCCCGGCTAAAGCGCCGCTTCGCGGCGCTCTGTCCGGGAACCAGAAGCGGGGGGATTCGCGCCGCTCCGCGGCGCTCTGTCCGGTAACTTTGTGGCTTTTCTGAACAAATTAAATCTCTCACAATCAGAAAAACACCCGGCCAAAGCACCGCTTCGTCGCGCTTTGTCTGGGATCCAGAAGCCGTGGGGTTCGCGCCGCTTCGCGGCGCTCTGTCCGGAACCTTTGTGGCTGTGGCTTTTCTGAACAAACTAAATCTCTCACAATCAGAAAAAACCCCGGACAAAGCGCCGCTTCGCGGCGCTTTGTCCGGGAACCAAAAGTCGGGGGGTTCGCGCCGCTTCGCGGCGCTCTGTCCGGAAACTTTGTGGCTTTTCTGAACAAATTAAATCTCTCACAATCAGAAAAAAACCCGACCAAAGCGCCGCTTCGCGGCGCTTTGTCCGGGAACCAGAAGCCGGGGGGTTTGCGCCGCTTCGCGGCGCTCTGTCCGGAAACTTTGTGGCTTTTCTGAACAAATTAAATCTCTCACAATCAAAAACCCGGCCAAAGCGCCGCTTCGCGGCGCTTTGTCCGGGAACCAGAAGTCGGGGTTCGCGCCGCTTCGCGGCGCTCTGTCCGGAAACTTTGTGGCTTTTTTGAACAAATCAAATCTCTCACAATCAGAAAAAAAAACCCGACCAAAGCGCCGCTTCGCGGCGCTTTGTCCGGGAACCAGAAGCCGGGGGGTTCGCGCCGCTTCGCGGCGCTCTGTCCGGAAACTTTGTGGCTTTTCTGAACAAATTAAATCTCTCATGATCAGAAAAAAAACTCGGCCAAAGCGCCGCTTCGCGGCGCTTTGTCCGGGAACCAGAAGCCGGGGGGTTCGCGCCGCTTCGCGGCGCTCTGTCCGGAAACTTTGTGGCTTTTTTGAACAAATCAAATCTCTCACAATCAGAAAAAAACCCGGACAAAGCGCCGCTTCGCGGCGCTTTGTCCGGGAACCAGAAGCCGGGGGGTTCGCGCCGCTTCGCGGCGCTCTGTCCGGAAACTTTGTGGCTTTTCTGAACAAATTAAATCTCTCACGATCAAAAAAAACCCGGCCAAAGCGCCGCTTCGCGGCGCTTTGTCCGGGAACCAGAAGTCGGAGGATTCGCGCCGCTCCGCGGCGCTCTGTCCGGAAACTTTGTGGCTTTTCTGAACAAACTAAATCTCTCACAATCAGAAAAAAACCCCGACCAAAGCGCCGCTTCGCGGCGCTTGGTACGGGAACCATAAGCCGGGGGGGTTCGCGCCGCTTCGCGGCGCTCTGTCCGGAAACTTTGTGGCTTTTCTGAACAAATTAAATCTCTCACAATCAGAAAAAACCCGGACAAAGCGCCGCTTCGCGGCGCTTTGTCCGGGAACCAGAAGCCGGGGTTCGCGCCGCTTCGCGGCGCTCTGTCCGGAAACTTTGTGGCTTTTCTGAACAAATGAAATCTCTCACAATCAGAAAAAAACCGGACAAAGCGCCGCGAAGCGGCGCTTTGTCCGGGAACCTGAAGATGGGGGGTTCGCCCCGCTTCGCGGCGCTCTGTCCGGAAACTTTGTGGCTTTTCTGAACAAATTAAATCTCTCACAATCAGAAAAACCCCGACCAAAGCGCCGCTTCGCGGCACTTTGTCCGGGAACCAGAAGGCGGGGTTCGCGCCGCTTTGCGGCGCTCTGTCCGGAAACTTTGTGGCTTTTCTGAACAAATTAAATCTCTCACGATCAAGAAAACCCCGGCCAAAGCGCCGCTTCGCGGCGCTTTGTCCGGGAACCAGAAGTCGGGGGATTCGCGCCGCTCCGCGGCGCTCTGTCCGGAAACTTTGTGGCTTTTCTGAACAAATTAAATCTCTCACAATCAGAAAAAAACCCGGACAAAGCGCCGCGAAGCGGCGCTTTGGTCGGGAACCAGAAGCCGGGGGATTCGGGCCGCTTCGCGGCGCTCTGTCCGGAAACTTTGTGGCTTTTCTGAACAAATAAATCTCTCACAATCAGAAAAAAAAACCCCGGCCAAAGCGCCGCTTCGCGGCGCTTTGTCCGGGAACCAGAAGCCGGGGGATTCGCGCCGCTTCGCGGCGCTCTGTCCGGAAACTTTGTGGCTTTTCTGAACAAATTAAATCTCTCATAATCAGAAAAAAAACCGACCAAAGCGCCGCTTTGCGGCACTTTGTCCGGGAACCAGAAGTCGGGGGATTCGCGCCGCTTCGCGGCGCTCTGTCCGGAAACTTTGTGGCTTTTCTGAACAAATTAAATCTCTCACAATCAGAAAAAACGACCAAAGCGCCGCTTCGCGGCGCTTTGTCCGGGAACCAGAAGCCGGGGGGTTTGCGCCGCTTCGCGGCGCTCTGTCCGGAAACTTTATGGCTTTTCTGAACAAATTAAATCTCTCACAATCAGAAAAAAAACCCCGGCCAAAGCGCCGCTTCGCGGCGCTTTGTCCGGGAACCAGAAGCCGGGGGGTTTGCGCCGCTTCGCGGCGCTCTGTCCGGAAACTTTATGGCTTTTCTGAACAAATTAAATCTCTCACAATCAGAAAAAAAAACCCCGGCCAAAGCGCCGCTTCGCGGCGCTTTGTCCGGGAACCAGAAGTCGGGGGATTCGCGCCGCTCAGCGGCGCTCTGTCCGGAAACTTTATGGCTTTTCTGAACAAATTAAATCTCTCACAATCAGAAAAAAAACCCCAGCCAAAGCGCCGCTTCGCGGCGCTTTGTCCGGGATTCAGAGGCCGGGGGGTTCGCGCCGCTTCGCGGCGCTCTGTACGGAAACTTTGTGGCTTTTCCTAACAAATTAAATTTCTCACAATCAGAAAAACCCCGGCCAAGCGCCGCTCTGCGGCGCTTTGTCCGGGAACCAGAAGCCGGGGGGTTTGCGCCGCTTCGCGGCGCTCTGTCCGGAAACTTTGTGGTTTTTCTGAACAAAATAAATCTCTCACAATCAGAAAAAAAACGACCAAAGCGCCGCTTCGCGGCGCTTTGTCCGGGAACCAGAAGTCGGGGGATTCGCGCCGCTTAGCGGCGCTCTGTCCGGAAACTTTGTGGCTTTTCTGAACAAATTAAATCTCTCACAATCAGAAAAACCCCGGCCAAAGCGCTGCTTCGCGGCGCTTTGTCCGGGAACCAGAAGTCGGGGGGTTTGCGCCGCTTCGCGGCGCTCTGTCCGGAAACTTTGTGGCTTTTCTGAACAAATTAAATCTCTCACAATCAGAAAAACCCCGGCCAAAGCGCCGCTTCGCGGCGCTTTGTCCGGGAACCATAAGCCGGGGGGTTTGCGCCGCTCAGCGGCGCTCTGTCCGGAAACTTTGTGGCTTTTCTGAACAAATTAAATCTCTCACAATCAGAAAAAAAACCCGGCCAAAGCGCTGCTTCGCGGCGCTTTGTCCGGGAACCAGAAGTCGGGGGGTTTGCGCCGCTTCGCGGCGCTCTGTCCGGAAACTTTGTGGCTTTTCTGAACAAATTAAATCTCTCACAATCAGAAAAACCCCGGCCAAAGCGCTGCTTCGCGGCGCTTTGTCCGGGAACCAGAAGTCGGGGGGTTTGCGCCGCTTCGCGGCGCTCTGTCCGGAAACTTTGTGGCTTTTCTGAACAAATTAAATCTCTCACAATCAGAAAAAAAACCGACCAAACCGCTTCGCGGCGCTTTGTCCGAGAACCAGAAGCCGGGGGGTTTGCGCCGCTTCGCGGCGCTCTGTACGGAAACTTTGTGACTTTTCTGAACAAATTAAATCTCTCACGATCAAAAAAACCGGGCAAAGCGCCGCTTCGCGGCGCTTTGTCCGAGAACCAGAAGTCGGAGGATTCGCGCCGCTCCGCGGCGCTCTGTCCGGAAACTTTGTGGCTTTTCTGAACAAACTAAATCTCTCACAATCAGAAAAAAACCCCGACCAAAGCGCCGCTTCGCGGCGCTTTGTCCGGGAACCATAAACCTGGAGGTTCGCGCCGCTTCGCGGCGCTCTGTCCGGAAACTTTGTGGCTTTTCTGAACAAATTAAATCTCTCACGATCAAAAAAAAAACCGGCCAAAGCGCCGCTTCGCGGCGCTTTGTCCGGGAACCAGAAGCCGGGGGGTTCGCGCCGCTTCGCGGCGCTCTGTCCGGAAACTTTGTGGCTTTTCTGAACAAATTAAATCTCTCATAATCAGAAAAAAAACCGACCAAAGCGCCGCTTCGCGGCGCTTTGTCCGGGAACCAGAAGTCGGGGGATTCGCGCCGCTCCGCGGCGCTCTGTCCGGAAACTTTGTGGCTTTTCTGAACAAATTAAATCTCTCACAATCAGAGAAAACCCCGACCAAAGCGCCGCTTCGCGGCACTTTGTCCGTGAACCAGAAGTCGGAGGATTCGCGCCGCTCCGCGGCGCTCTGTCCGGAAACTTTGTGGCTTTTCTGAACAAACTAAATCTCTCACAATCAGAAAAAAACCCCGGCCAAAGCGCCGCTTCGCGGCGCTTTGTCCGGGAACCAAAAGCCGGGGGGTTCGCGCCGCTTCGCGGCGCTCTGTCCGGAAACTTTGTGGCTTTTCTTAACAAATTAAATCTCTCACAATCAGAAAAAAACCCCGACAGAAGCGCCGCTTCGCGGCGCTTTGTCCGGGAACCAAAAGCCGGGGGGTTCGCGCCGCTTCGCGGCGCTCTGTCCGGAAACTTTGTGGCTTTTCTTAACAAATTAAATCTCTCACAATCAGAAAAAACCCCGGCCAAAGCGCCGCTTCGCGGCGCTTTGTCCGGGAACCAGAAGCCGAGGGGTTCGCGCCGCTTCGCGGCGCTCTGTCCGGAAACTTTGTGGCTTTTCTGAACAAATTAAATCTCTCACAATCAGAAAAACCCCGGCCAAAGCGCCGCTTCGCGGCGCTTTGTCCGGGAACCAGAAGTCGGGGGATTCGCGCCGCTCCGCGGCGCTCTGTCCGGAAACTTTGTGGCTTTTCTGAACAAATTAAATCTCTCACAATCAGAAAAAACCAAAGCGCCGCTTCGCGGCGCTTTGTCCGGGAACCAGAAGCCGGGGGATTCGCGCCGCTTCGCGGCGCTCTGTCCGGAAACTTTGTGGCTTTTCTGAACAAATTAAATCTCTCACAATCAGAAAAAAAACCCCAGCCAAAGCGCCGCTTCGCGGCGCTTTGTCCGGGAACCATAAGCCGGGGGGTTTGCGCCGCTCAGCGGCGCTCTGTCCGGAAACTTTGTGGCTTTTCTGAACAAATTAAATCTCTCACAATCAGAAAAAAAACCCGGCCAAAGCGCTGCTTCGCGGCGCTTTGTCCGGGAACCAGAAGTCGGGGGGTTTGCGCCGCTTCGCGGCGCTCTGTCCGGAAACTTTGTGGCTTTTCTGAACAAATTAAATCTCTCACAATCAGAAATACTCCGGCCAAAGCGCCGCTTCGGGGCCCCTTGTCCGGGAACCAGAAGCCGGGGGGCCTGCGCCGCTTCGCGGCCCTCTGTCCGGAAACTTTGTGGCTTTTCTGAACAAATTAAGTCTCTCACGATCAAAAAAACTCGAACAAAGCGCCGCTTCGCGGCGCTTGGTCCGGGAACTAGAAGCCGGGGGATTTGCGCCGCTTCGCGGCGCTCTGTCCGGAAACTTTGTGGCTTTTCTGTACTAATTAAATCTCTGACAATCAGAAAAAAACCCGACCAAAGCGCCGCTTCGCGGCGCTTTGTCCGGGAACCATAAACCTGGGGGTTCGCGCCGCTTCGCGGCGCTCTGTCCGGAAACTTTGTGGCTTTTCTGAACTAACTAAATCTCTCACGATCAAAAAAAACCGGCCAAAGCGCCGCTTCGCGGCGCTTTGTCCGGGAACCAGAAGTCGGGGAATTCGCGCCGCTCCGCGGCGCTCTGTCCGGAAAGTTTGTGGCTTTTCTGAACAAAATAAATCTCTCACAATCAGAAAAAACGACCAAAGCGCCGCTTCGCGGCGCTTTGTCCGGGATCCAGAAGCAGGGGGGTTCGCGCCGCTTTGCGGCGCTCTGTCCGGAAACTTTGTGGCTTTTCCTAACAAATTAAATTTCTCACAATCAGAAAAACCCCGGCCAAGCGCCGCTCTGCGGCGCTTTGTCCGGGAACCAGAAGCCGGGGTGTTTGCGCCGCTTCGCGGCGCTCTGTCCGGAAACTTTGTGGCTTTTCTGAACAAATTAAATCTCTCACAATCAGAAAAACCCCGGCCAAAGCGCCGCTTCGCGGCGCTCTGTCCGGGAACCAGAAGTCGGGGTTCGCGCCGCTTCGCGGCGCTCTGTCCGGAAACTTTGTGGCTTTTCTGAACAAATTAAATCTCTCACGATCAGAAACCGGCCAAAGCGCCGCTTCGCGGCGCTTTGTCCGGGAACCAGAAGCCGGGGTTCGCGCCGCTTCGCGGCGCTCTGTCCGGAAACTTTGTGGCTTTTCTGAACAAATTAAATCTCTCACAATCAGAAACCCCGGCCAAAGCGCCGCTTCGCGGCGCTTTGTCCGGGAACCAGAAGTCGGGGTTCGCGCCGCTTCGCGGCGCTCTGTCCGGAAACTTTGTGGCTTTTCTGAACAAATTAAATCTCTCACAATCAGAAAAACCCCGGCCAAAGCGCCGCTTCGCGGCGCTTTGTCCGGGAACCAGAAGCCGGGGTTCGCGCCGCTTCGCGGCGCTCTGTCCGGAAACTTTGTGGCTTTTCTGAACAAATTAAATCTCTCACAATCAGAAAAACCCGGCCAAAGCGCCGCTTCGCGGCGCTTTGTCCGGGAACCAGAAGTCGGGGTTCGCGCCGCTTCGCGGCGCTCTGTCCGGAAACTTTGTGGCTTTTCTGAACAAATTAAATCTCTCACGATCAGAAAAACCCCGGCCAAAGCGCCGCTTCGCGGCGCTTTGTCCGGGAACCAGAAGTCGGGGATTCGCGCCGCTTCGCGGCGCTCTGTCCGGAAACTTTGTGGCTTTTCTGAACAAATTAAATCTCTCACAATCAGAAAACCAGGCCAAAGCGCCGCTTCGCGGCGCTTTGGTCGGGAACCATAAACCAGGGGGTTCAAGCCGCTTCGCGGCGCTCTGTCCGGAAACTTTGTGGCTTTTCTGAACAAATTAAATCTCTCACAATCAGAAAAAACCCCGACAGAAGCGCCGCTTCGCGGCGCTTTGTCCGGGAACAAAAGCCGGGGGGTTCGCGCCGCTTCGCGGCGCTCTGTACGGAAACTTTGTGGCTTTTCTGAACAAACTAAATCTCTCACGATCAAAAAAAAACCCGGCCAAAGCGCCGCTTCGCGGCGCTTTGTCCGGGAACCAGAAGTCTGGGGATTCGCGCCGCTCCGCGGCGCTCTGTCCGGAAACTTTGTGGCTTTTCTGAACAAACTAAATCTCTCACAATCAGAAAAAAAACCGGCCAAAGCGTAGCTTCGCTGCGCTTTGGTCGGGAACCATAAACCTGGGGGTTCGCGCCGCTTCGCGGCGCTCTGTCCGGAAACTTTGTGGCTTTTCTTAACAAATTAAATCTCTCACAATCAGAAAAAAACCCCGACAGAAGCGCCGCTTCGCGGCGCTTTGTCCGGGAACCAAAAGCCGGGGGGTTCGCGCCGCTTCGCGGCGCTCTGTCCGGAAACTTTGTGGCTTTTCTGAACAAATTAAATCTCTCACGATCAAAAAAAACCGGCCAAAGCGCCGCTTCGCGGCGCTTTGTCCGGGAACCAGAAGTCGGAGGATTCGCGCCGCTCCGCGGCGCTCTGTCCGGAAACTTTGTGGCTTTTCTGAACAAACTAAATCTCTCACAATCAGAAAAAAAACCCGACCAAAGCGCCGCTTCGCGGCGCTTTGTCCGGGAACCAGAAGCCGGGGGGTTCGCGCCGCTTCGCGGCGCTCTGTACGGAAACTTTGTGGCTTTTCTGAACAAATTAAATCTCTCACGATCAAAAAAAACCGGCCAAAGCGCCGCTTCGCGGCGCTTTGTCCGGGAACCAGAAGTCGGAGGATTCGCGCCGCTCCGCGGCGCTCTGTCCGGAAACTTTGTGGCTTTTCTGAACAAATTAAATCTCTCACGATCAAAAAAAACCGGCCAAAGCGCCGCTTCGCGGCGCTTTGTCCGGGAACCAGAAGCCGGGGGGTTCGCGCCGCTTCGCGGCGCTCTGTCCGGAAACTTTGTGGCTTTTCTGAACAAACTAAATCTCTCACAATCAGAAAAAAACCCCGACCAAAGCGCCGCTTCGCTGCGCTTTGGTCGGGAACCATAAACCTGGGGGTTCGCGCCGCTTCGCGGCGCTCTGTCCGGAAACTTTGTGGCTGTGGCTTTTCTGAACAAACTAAATCTCTCACGATCAAAAAAAACCCGACCAAAGCGCAGCTTCGCGGCGCTTTGTCCGGGAACCAGAAGTCGGGGGTTCGCGCCGCTTCGCGGCGCTCTGTTCGGAAACTTTGTGGCTTTTCTGAACAAACTAAATCTCTCACGATCAAAAAAAACCCGGCCAAAGCGCCGCTTCGCGGCGCTTTGTCCGGGAACCAGAAGTCGGAGGATTCGCGCCGCTCCGCGGCCCTCTGTCCGGAAACTTTGTGGCTTTTCTGAACAAACTAAATCTATCACAATCAGAAAAAACCCCGACCAGAGCGCCGCTTCGCTGCGCTTTGGTCGGGAACTATAAACCTGGGGGTTCGCGCCGCTTCGCGGCGCCCTGTCCGGAAACTTTGTGGCTTTTCTGAACAAATTAAATCTCTCATAATCAGAAAAAAAACCGACCAAAGCGCCGCTTCGCGGCGCTTTGTCCGGGAACCATAAACCTGGAGGTTCGCGCCGCTTCGCGGCGCTCTGTCCGGAAACTTTGTGGCTTTTCTGAACAAATTAAATCTCTCACGATAAAAAAAAACCGGCCAAAGCGCCGCTTCGCGGCGCTTTGTCCGGGAACCAGAAGTCGGAGGATTGGCGCCGCTCCGCGGCGCTCTGTCCGGAAACTTTGTGGCTTTTCTGAACAAATTAAATCTCTCATAATCAGAAAAAAAACCGACCAAAGCGCCGCTTCGCGGCGCTTTGTCCGGGAACCAGAAGTCGGGGGATTCGCGCCGCTCCGCGGCGCTCTGTCCGGAAACTTTGTGGCTTTTCTGAACAAACTAAATCTCTCACAATCAGAAAAAACCCCGACCAAAGCGCCGCTTCGCGGCGCTTTGTCCGGGAACCAGAAGTCGGGGGATTCGCGCCGCTCCGCGGCGCTCTGTCCGGAAACTTTGTGGCTTTTCTGAACAAACTAAATCTCTCACAATCAGAAAAAAAACCCCGACCAAAGCGCCGCTTCGCGGCGCTTTGTCCGGGAACCAGAAGCCGGGGGGTTCGCGCCGCTTCGCGGCGCTCTGTCCGGAAACTTTGTGGCTTTTCTGAACAAAATAAATCTCTCACTATCAGAAAAAACGACCAAAGCGCCGCTTCGCGGCGCTTTGTCCGGGATCCAGAAGCAGGGGGGTTCGCGCCGCTCCGCGGCGCTCTGTCCGGAAAGTTTGTGGCTTTTCTGAACAAACTAAATCTCTCACAATCAGAAAAAAACCCGACCAGAGCGCCGCTTCGCGGCGCTTTGTCCGGGAACCAGAAGTCGGGGGGTTCGCGCCGCTTCGCGGCGCTCTGTCCGGAAACTTTATGGCTTTTCTGAACAAATTAAATCTCTCACAATCAGAAAAAAAACCCCAGCCAAAGCGCCGCTTCGCGGCGCTTTGTCTGGGATCCAGAAGCCGGGGGGTTCGCGCCGCTTCGCGGCGCTCTGTACGGAAACTTTGTGGCTTTTCTGAACAAATTAAATCTCTCACAATCAGAAAAAAAACCCCGACCAAAGCGCCGCTTCGCGGCGCTTTGTCCGGGAACCAGAAGTCGGGGGGTTCGCGCCGCTTCGCGGCGCTCTGTCCGGAAACTTTGTGGCTTTTCTGAACAAACTAAATCTCTCACGATCAAAAAAAAACCGGCCAAAGCGCCGCTTCGCGGCGCTTTGTCCGGGAACCATAAACCTGGAGGTTCGCGCCGCTTCGCGGCGCTCTGTCCGGAAACTTTGTGGCTTTTCTGAACAAATTAAATCTCTCACAATCAGAAAAAAAACCCCGACCAAAGCGCCGCTTCGCGGCGCTTTGTCCGGGAACCAGAAGCCGGGGGGTTCGCGCCGCTTCGCGGCGCTCTGTCCGGAAACTTTGTGGCTTTTCTGAACAAATTAAATCTCTCACAATCAGAGAAAACCCCGACCAAAGCGCCGCTTCGCGGCGCTTTGTCCGGGAACCAGAAGTCGGGGGATTCGCGCCGCTCCGCGGCGCTCTGTCCGGAAACTTTGTGGCTTTTCTGAACAAATTAAATCTCTCACAATCAGAAAAAAAACCCGACCAAAGCGCCGCTTCGCGGCGCTTTGTCCGGGAACCAGAAGCCGGAGGGGGGGTTCGCGCCGCTCCGCGGCGCTCTGTCCGGAAACTTTGTGGCTTTTCTGAACAAATTAAATCTCTCACAATCAGAAAAAACCAAAGCGCCGCTTCGCGGCGCTTTGTCCGGGAACCAGAATCCGGGGATTCGCGCCGCTTCGCGGCGCTCTGTCCGGAAACTTTGTGGCTTTTCTGAACAAATCAAATTTCTCACAATCAGAAAACCCGGCCAAAGCGCCGCTTCGCGGCGCTTTGTTCGGGAACCAGAAGCCGGGGGTTCGCGCCGCTTCGCAGCGCTCTGTCCGGAAACTTTGTGGCTTTTCTGAACAAATTAAGTCTCTCACGATCAAAAAAACTCGGACAAAGCGCCGCTTCGCGGCGCTTTGTCCGAGAACCATAGGCCGGGAAGTTCGCGCCGCCTCGCGGCGCTCTGTCCGGAAACTTTGTGGCTTTTCTGAACAAATTAAATTTCTCACAATCAGAAAAACCCCGACCAAAGCGCCGCTTCGCGGCGCTTTGTCCGGGAACCATAAACCTGGAGGTTCGCGCCGCTTCGCGGCGCTCTGTCCGGAAACTTTGTGGCTTTTCTGAACAAATTAAATCTCTCACAATCAGAAAAAACCCCGACCAAAGCGCCGCTTCGCGGCGCTTTGTCCGGGAACCAGAAGTCGGGGGGTTCGCGCCGCTTCGCGGCGCTCTGTCCGGAAACTTTGTGGCTTTTCTGAACAAACTAAATCTCTCACGATCAAAAAAAACCGGCCAAAGCGCCGCTTCGCGGCGCTTTGTCCGGGAACCAGAAGCCGGGGGGTTCGCGCCGCTTCGCGGCGCTCTGTCCGGTAACTTTGTGGCTTTTCTGAACAAATTAAATCTCTCACAATCAGAAAAAAACCCGACCAAAGCGCCGCTTCGCGGCGCTTTGTACGGGAACCATAAGCCGGGGAATTCACGCCGCTTCGCGGCGCTCTGTCCGGAAACTTTGTGGCCTTTCTGAACAAAATAAATCTCTCACGATCCGGAAAACCCCGGCTAAAGCGCCGCTTCGCGGCGCTTTGTCCGGGAACCAGAAGCCGGGGGGTTCGCGCCGCTTCGCGGCGCTCTGTCCGGAAACTTTGTGGCTTTTCTGAACAAATTAAATCTCTCACAATCAGAAAAAAAACCCGACCAAAGCGCCGCTTCGCGGCGCTTTGTCCGGGAACCATAAACCTGGAGGTTCGCGCCGCTTCGCGGCGCTCTGTCCGGAAACTTTGTGGCTTTTCTGAACAAATTAAATCTCTCACGATCAAAAAAAACCGGCCAAAGCGCCGCTTCGCGGCGCTTTGTCCGGGAACCAGAAGCCGGGGGGTTCGCGCCGCTTCGCGGCGCTCTGTCCGGAAACTTTGTGGCTTTTCTGAACAAACTAAATCTCTCACAATCAGAAAAAACCCCGACCAAAGCGCCGCTTCGCTGCGCTTTGGTCGGGAACCATAAACCTGGGGGTTCGCGCCGCTTCGCGGCGCTCTGTCCGGAAACTTTGTGGCTTTTCTGAACAAATTAAATCTCTCACAATCAGAAAAACCCCGGCCAAAGCGCTGCTTCGCGGCGCTTTGTCCGGGAACCATAAGCCGGGGGGTTTGCGCCGCTCAGCGGCGCTCTGTCCGGAAACTTTGTGGCTTTTCTGAACAAATTAAATCTCTCACAATCAGAAAAACCCCGGCCAAAGCGCTGCTTCGCGGCGCTTTGTCCGGGAACCAGAAGTCGGGGGGTTTGCGCCGCTTCGCGGCGCTCTGTCCGGAAACTTTGTGGCTTTTCTGAACAAATTAAATCTCTCACAATCAGAAAAAACCCGACCAAAGCGCCGCTTCGCGGCGCTTTGTCGGAGAACCATAAGCCGAGGGGTTCGCGCCGCTTCGCGGCGCTCTGTCCGGAAACTTTGTGGCTTTTCTGAACAAATTAAATCTCTCACAATCAGAAAAAACCCGACCAAAGCGCCGCTTCGCGGCGCTTTGTCCGAGAACCATAAGCCGGGGGGTTCGCGCCGCCTCGCGGCGCTCTGTCCGGAAACTTTGTGGCTTTTCTGAACAAATTAAATCTCTCACAATCAGAAAAACCCCGACCAAAGCGCCGCTTCGCGGCGCTTTGTCCGGGAACCAGAAGCCGGGGAATTCGCGCCGCTTTGCGGCGCTCTGTCCGGAAACTTTGTGGCTTTTCTGTACAAATTAAATCTCTGACAATCAGAAAAAAACCCGACCAAAGCGCCGCTTCGCGGCGCTTTGTCCGGGAACCATAAACCTGGGGGTTCGCGCCGCATCGCGGCGCTCTGTCCGGAAACTTTGTGGCTTTTCTGAACAAATTAAATCTCTCACAATCAGAAAAAAACCGGTCAAAGCGCCGCTTCGCGGCGCTTTGTCCGGGAACCAGAAGCCGGGGGCTTCGCGCCGCTTCGCGGCGCTCTGTCCGGAAACTTTGTGGCTTTTCTGAACAAATTAAATCTCTCACGATAAGGAAAACCCCGACCAAAGCGCCGCTTCGCGGCGCTTTGTCCGGGAACCAGAAGCCGGGGGATTCGCGCCGCTTCGCGGCGCTCTGTCCGGAAACTTTGTGGCTTTTCTGAACAAATTAAATCTCTCACAATCAGAAAAAACCCCGACCAAAGCGCCGCTTCGCGGCGCTTTGTCCGGGAACCATAAGCCGGGGGGTTCGCGCCGCTTCGCGGCGCTCTGTCCGGAAACTTTGTGGCTTTTCTGAACAAATTAAATCTCTCACGATCAGGAAAACCCCGGCCAAAGCGCCGCTTCGCGGCGCTTTGTCCGGGAACCAGAAGTCGGGGGATTCGCGCCGCTCCGCGGCGCTCTGTCCGGAAACTTTGTGGCTTTTCTGAACAAATTAAATCTCTCACAATCAGAAAAACCCCGGCCAAAGCGCTGCTTCGCGGCGCTTTGTCCGGGAACCATAAGCCGGGGGGTTTGCGCCGCTCAGCGGCGCTCTGTCCGGAAACTTTGTGGCTTTTCTGAACAAATTAAATCTCTCACAATCAGAAATACCCGGCCAAAGCGCTGCTTCGCGGCGCTTTGTCCGGGAACCATAAGCCGGGGGGTTTGCGCCGCTCAGCGGCGCTCTGTCCGGAAACTTTGTGGCTTTTCTGAACAAATTAAATTTCTCACGATCAAGAAAACCCCGGCCAAAGCGCCGCTTCGCGGCGCTTTGTCCGGGATTCAGAGGCCGGGGGGTTCGCGCCGCTTCGCGGCGCTCTGTACGGAAACTTTGTGGCTTTTCCTAACAAATTAAATTTCTCACAATCAGAAAAACCCCGGCCAAGCGCCGCTCTGCGGCGCTTTGTCCGGGAACCAGAAGCCGGGGGGATCGCGCCGCTTCGCGGCGCTCTGTCCGGAAACTTTGTGGCTTTTCTAAACAAATTAAATCTCTCACAATCAGAGAAAACCCCGACCAAAGCGCCGCTTCGCGGCGCTTTGTCCGGGAACCATAAGTCGGGGTTCGCGCCGCTTCGCGGCGCTCTGTCCGGAAACTTTGTGGCTTTTTTGAACAACTTAAATCTCTCACAATCAGAAACCCCGGCCAAAGCGCCGCTTCGCGGCGCTTTGTACGGGAACCATAAGCCGGGGGGTTCGCGCCGCTTCGCGGCGCTCTGTCCGGAAACTTTGTGGCTTTTCTGAACAAATTAAATCTCTCACAATCAGAAAAAAAACCCCGACCAAAGCGCCGCTTCGCGGCGCTTTGTCCGGGAACCATAAACCTGGAGGTTCGCGCCGCTTCGCGGCGCTCTGTCCGGAAACTTTGTGGCTTTTCTGAACAAATTAAATCTCTCACGATCAAAAAAAACCGGCCAAAGCGCCGCTTCGCGGCGCTTTGTCCGGGAACCAGAAGTCGGGGGATTCGCGCCGCTTCGCGGCGCTCTGTCCGGAAACTTTGTGGCTTTTCTGTATAAATTAAATCTCTGACAATCAGAAGAACCCCGGCCAAAGCGCCGCTTCGCGGCGCTTTGTCCGGGAACCATAAGCCGGGGGTTCGCGCCGCTTCGCGGCGCTCTGTCCGGGAACTTTGTGGCTTTTCTGAACAAATTAAATCTCTTACGATCAGGAAAATCCCGGCCAAAGCGCCGCTTCGCGGCGCTTTGTCTGGGAACCATAAGCCGGGGTGTTCGCGCCGCTTCGCGGCGCTCTGTCCGGGAACCATAAGCCGAGGGGTTCGCGCCGCTTCGCGGCGCTCTGTCCGGAAACATTGTGGCTTTTCTGAACAAACTAAATCTCTCACAATCAGGAAAACCCCAGCCAAAGCGCAGCTTCGCGGCGCTCTGTCTGGGAACCATAAGCCGGAATCTTCGCGCCGCTTCGCGGCGCTTTTTCTGGGAACCATAAGCCGAGGGGTTCGCGCCGCTTCGCGGTGCACTATTCGGAAACTTCGTGGCTTTTCTGAACAAACTAAATCTCTCACAATCAGGAAAACCCCAGCCAAAGCAACGCTTCCCGGCGCTTTGTCGGGAACCAGAAGCTCGCGGGATTCGCGCCGCTTTGCGGCGTTTTGTCCGGAAACTTTGTGGCTTTTCTGAACAAATTAAATCTCCCACGATCAGAAAAACCCCGGTCAAAGCGCCGCTTCGCGGCGCTTTGTCCGGGAACCATAAGCCGGGGAGTTTGCGCCGTTTCGCGGCGCTCTGTCCGGAAACTTTGTGGCTTTTCTGAACAAATTAAGTCTCTTACAATCAGGAAAACCCCGACCAAAGCGCCGCTTGGCGGCGCTTCATTCGTTCGGGAACCATAATCCGGGGAGTTTGCGCCGCTTCGCGGCGCTCTGTCCAGGAACGTTGTGGCTTTTCTGAACAAATTAAATCTCCCACGATCAGAAAAACCCCGGTCAAAGCGCCGCTTCGCGGCGCTTTGTCCGGGAACCATAAGCCGGGGGGTTCGCGCCGCTTTGCGGCGCTTTGTGCGGAAACTTTGTGGCTTTTCTGAACAAATTAAATCTCTCACAATCAGAGAAAACCCCGACCAAAGCGCCGCTTCGCGGCGCTTTGTCCGGGAACCAGAAGCCGGGGGGTTCCGGGCGCTTCGCGGCGCTCTGTCCGGAAACCTTGTGGGTTTTCTGGACAAATTAAAACTCTTACAATCAGAAAACCCGGCCAAAGCGCCGCTTCGCGGCGCTTTGTCCGGGAACCATAAGCCGGAGTTCGCGCCGCTTCGCGGCGCTCTGTCCGGAAACTTTGTGGCTTTTCTGAACAAATTAAATCTCTCACGATCAGAAAAAAAGCGCCGCTTCGCGGCGCTTTGTCCGGGAACCAGAAGTCGGGGCTCGCGCCGCTTCGAGGCGCTCTGTCCAGAAACCTTGTGGCTTTTCTGAACAAATTAAATCTCTCACAATCAGGAAAACCCCGGCCAAAGCGCCGCTTCGCGGCGCTTTGTCCGGGAACCATAAGCCGGGGGCTCGCGCCGCTTCGCGGCGCTCTGTCCGGAAACTTTGTGGCTTTTCTGAACAAATTAAATCTCTCACGATCAGAAAAAAACCCCGGCCAAAGCGCCGCTTCGCGGCGCTTTGTCCGGGAACCAGAAGTCGGGGGATTCGCGCCGCTCCGCGGCGCTCTGTCCGGAAACTTTGTGGCTTTTCTGAACAAATTAAATCTCTCACGATCAAGAAAACCCCGGCCAAAGCGCCGCTTCGCGGCGCTTTGTCCGGGAATCAGAGGGCGGGGGGTTTGGCCCGCTCCTCGGCGCTCTGTCCGGAAACTTTGTGGCTTTTCTGAACAAATTAAATCTCTCACAATCAGAAAAAAAACCCCGACCAAAGCGCCGCTTCGCGGCGCTTTGTCCGGGAACCGTAAGCCGGGGGGTTCGCGCCGCCTCGCGGCGCTCTGTCCAAAAACTTTGTGGCTTTTCTGAACAAATTAGATCTCTCACGATAAGGAAAACCCCGGCCAAAGCGCCGCTTCGCGGCGCTTGTCTGGAACCATAAGTCCGCTTCGCGGCGCTTTGTCCGGGAACCATAAGTTGAGGGTTCGCGCCGCCTCGCGGCGCTCTGTCCGGAAACTTTGTGGCTTTTCTGAACAAATTAAATCTCTCACAATCAGAAAAAACCAAAGCGCCGCTTCGCGGCGCTTCGTCCGAGAACCAGAAGTCGGGGGATTCGCGCCGCTCCGCGGCGCTCTGTCCGGAAACTTTGTGGCTTTTCTGAACAAACTAAATCTCTCACAATCAGAAAAAAAACCCCGACAAAAGCGCCGCTTCGCGGCGCTTTGTCCGGGAACCAAAAGCCGGGGGGTTCGCGCCGCTTCGTGGCGCTCTGTCCGGAAGCTTTGTGGCTTTTCTGAACAAATTAAATCTCTCACGTTCAAGAAAACCCCGGCCAAAGCGCCGCTTTGCGGCGCTTTGTACGGGAACCATAAGCCGGGGGGTTCGCGCCGCTTCGCGGCGCTCTGTCCGGAAACTTTGTGGCTTTTCTGAACAAATTAAATCTCTCACGATCAGGAAAACCCCGGCCAAAGCGCCGCTTCGCGGCGCTTTGTCCGGGAACCAAAAGTCGGGGGATTCGCGCCGCTTCGCGGCGCTCTGTCCGGAAACTTTGTGGCTTTTCTGAACAAATTAAATCTCTCACAATCAGAAAAAAAACCCCGACCAAAGCGCCGCTTCGCTGCGCTTTGGTCGGGAACCATAAACCTGGGGGTTCGCGCCGCTTCGCGGCGCTCTGTCCGGAAACTTTGTGGCTTTTCTGAACAAATTAAATCTCTCACGATCAAAAAAAAACCGGCCAAAGCGCCGCTTCGCGGCGCTTTGTCCGGGAACCAGAAGTCGGGGAATTCGCGCCGCTCCGCGGAGCTCTGTCCGAAACTTTGTGGCTTTTCTGAACAAATTAAATCTCTCACGATCAGGAAAAACCGGCCAAAGCGCCGCTTCGCGGCGCTTTGTCCGGGAACAAAAGCCGGGGGGTTCGCGCTGCTTCGCGGCGCTCTGTCCGGAAACTTTATGGCTTTTCTGAACAAATTAAATCTCTCACAATCAGAAAAAAAAACCCCGGCCAATGCGCTGCTTCGCGGCGCTTTGGTCGGGGACCATAAACCAGGGGGTTAGGGGCGCTTCGCGGCGCTCTGTCCGGAAACTTTGTGGCTTTTGTGAACAAATTAAATCTCTAACGATCAGGAAATACCCGATCAAAGCGCCGCTTCGCGGCGCTTTGTTCGGGAACCAGAAGCCGGGGGTTCGCGCCGCTTCGCAGCGCTCTGTCCGGAAACTTTGTGGCTTTTCTGAACAAATTAAATCTCTCACAATCAGAGAAAACCCCGACCAAAGCGCCGCTTCGCGGCGCTTTGTCCGGGAACCATAAACCTGGAGGTTCGCGCCGCTTCGCGGCGCTCTGTCCGGAAACTTTGTGGCTTTTCTGAACAAACTAAATCTCTCACAATCAGAAAAAAAACCCCGACCAAAGCGCCGCTTCGCTGCGCTTTGGTCGGGAACCATAAACCTGGGGGTTCGCGCCGCTTCGCGGCGCTCTGTCCGGAAACTTTGTGGCTTTTCTGAACAAATTAAATCTCTCACAATCAGAGAAAACCCCGACCAAAGCGCCGCTTCGCGGCACTTTGTCCGGGAACCATAAACCTGGGGGTTCGCGCCGCTTCGCGGCGCTCTGTCCGGAAACTTTGTGGCTTTTCTGAACAAACTAAATCTCTCACAATCAGAAAAAACCCCGGACAAAGCGCCGCTTCGTGGCGCTTTGTCTGGGATCCAGAAGCCGGGGGGTTCGCGCCGCTTCGCGGCGCTCTGTACGGAAACTTTGTGGCTTTTCTGAACAAATTAAATCTCTCACAATCAGAAAAAAAACCCGACCAAAGCGCCGCTTCGCGGCGCTTTGTCCGGGAACCATAAACCTGGAGGTTCGCGCCGCCTCGCGGCGCTCTGTCCAAAAACTTTGTGGCTTTTCTAAACAAATTAAATCTCTCACGATCAGAAAAAAAACTCGGCCAAAGCGCCGCTTCGCGGCGCTTTGTCCGGGAACCATAAACCGGGGGGTTAGCGCCGCTTCGCGGCGCTCTATTCGGTAACTTTGTGGGTTGTCTGTACAAACTAAATCTCTCACTTTTTTCAAATATTCTCGTCCACTGGCGGTCCGCGCACCCTACCCAGACAAAAAGAGCGGTGGTTAAAAACATGTTTCGCACCGCTAAAAATGTGTGTTCTGGCGCAGAAGAGCGTGAGGAGTCGAAAAGGCTTGCTAGCCAAATTGCGACACTCAACGGCTACGAAACACATTTAGGAAGGACTAGGCCAACCCACGGCGGCCATCGGGGCCGGAACATGCAGCAAAGCGATAAAACCCTGTTCAAAATGCCCTTCATTTCGGAAGAGGTGAGCAGCGCTATCAGAAAATGCTTGCGCGGGGCGGGATTGGAAGACACTGTATCTTTACTGACCATCCCTCCCAGTAATTTAAAGCAGCAGTTGGTTCGCAATCGCCAATATGACCGCGCATGCGTTACCCCACATTGCGTCATCTGCCCAGCAGGCAAGGAGGGCGACTGCGCTGCTTCGGGCGTAATCTACGTTATCACATGTCAGAGCTGCGGTGAGGAGTATATCGGCGAAACGGCTCGCCCCTTACATGTGCGAATTAAGGAACACCTAGATGGCAAAGAAAGGTCGCGGGTCGGCACTGCACTGGGTTGCCACAGGGTTAATTGCCATGAGGGAGATGATTTTGAGGTGAGAGTGGAGATCCTAGCGCGGGAGGCCCAGACTAGTGCGCGAAAAGCGCTGGAAGCATTCTGGATCAGTGCGAGAGATCCCAAGGTCAACCGGAAGGACGAGGGTATAAATATAACACGGGAACTCCAACCCTACATCAGACTCGGCTTCTGATTAGGGTACTTTCTGTCACTCTGGTACCCGCTTTGTTGTTCTACTGATCACATGGTTTTCTGAGGACTTTTGAACAGGTATGCCACTCAGTTCTATGTTTCCGTGCCATTCGTTTTGGAAAATTTGTCTGAATTTCTGTAGGATAGTATCTACATTTGGCCGATTAATTTTACAAGTAAATTTGACCGTTTCAGACTCCGACGAGGGCGAATCCGCCGAAACGTTAGTCAATAAAGTCATCTTACCACCTCGTGCGTGCTACAGACGAACGTTCAACACATTGTTCTGATGCCGAGGTTTATCGAGAGTCGAACTTGGAGATTAAATCTCTCACAATCAGGAAAACCCCAGCCAAAGCGCTCGATGCGCTTTGTCCGGGAACCATAAGCCGGGGTTCGCGCCGCTTCGCTGCGCTCTGTTCGGAAACTTTGTGGCTTTTCTATACAAATTAAATCTCTCACGATCAGCAAAACCCCAGCCAAAGCGCCGCTTCGCGGCACTTTGTCCGGGAACCATAAGCCGGGGGATTCGCGCCGCTCTGTTCGGAAACTTTGTGGCTTTTCTGAACAAATTAAATCTCTCACGATCAGGAAAGCCCCGGCCAAAGCGCCGCTTCGCGGCGCTTCGTCCAGGAACAATAAGCCGGGGGATTCGCGCTGCTTCGCGGCGCTTTGTCCGGAAACCATAAACCGGGGGGTTCGCGCCGCTTCGCGGCGCTTTGTTCGGAAACGTTGTGGCTTTTCTAAACAAATTAAATCTCTCACGATCAGCAAAACCCAGGCCAGAGCGCCGCTTCGCGGCGCTTTGTCGGGGAACCATAAACCAAGGGGTTCGCGGCGCTTTGTCCGGAAACCATAAACCGAGGGGTTCGCGCCGCTTCCCGGCGCTCTATTCGGAAACTTTGTGGCTTTTCTGATCAAATAAAATCTCTCACGATCAGCGAAACCCCGGCCAAAGCGCCGCTTCGCAGCGCTTTGTCCGGGAACCATAAACCGAGGGGTTCGCGCCGCTTCGCGGCGCTCTATTCGGAAACCTTGTGGCTTTTCTTAACAAATAAAATCTCTCACGATCAGCAAAGCCCCGGCCAAAGCGCCGCTTCGCGGCGCTTTGTCCGGGAACCATAAGCCGGGGGATTCGCGCCGCTCTGTTCGGAAACTTTGTGGCTTTTCTGAACAAATTAAATCTCTCACGATCAGGAAAGCCCCGGCCAAAGCGCCGCTTCGCGGCGCTTTGTCCGGGAACCATAAACCGGGGGGTTCGCGCCGCTTCGCGGCGCTTTGTTCGGAAACGTTGTGGCTTTTCTAAACAAATTAAATCTCTCACGATCAGCAAAACCCCGGCCAAAGCGCCGCTTCGCGGCGCTTTGTCCGGGAACCATAATCCGGTTGGTTCGCGCCGCTTCGCGGCGCTCTATTCGGAAACCTTGTGGCTTTTCTTAACAAATAAAATCTCTCACGATCAGCAAAGCCCCGGCCAAAGCGCCGCTTCGAGGCGCTTTGTCCGGGAACCAAAAGCCGGGGGTTCGCGCCGCTTCGCGGTGCTCTATTCGGAAACTTTGTGGCTTTTCTGAACAAATCAAATCTCTCACAATCAGGAAAACCCCAGCCAAAGCGCCGCGTCGAGGCGCTTTGTCCGGGAACCATAAACCGGGGGGTTCGCGCCGCTTCGCGGCGCTTTGTTCGGAAACGTTGTGGCTTTTCTAAACAAATTAAATCTCTCACGATCAGCAAAACCCAGGCCAAAGCGCCGCTTCGCGGCGCTTTGTCCGGGAACCATAAGCCGGGGGTTCGCGCCGCTTCGCGGCGCTTTGTCCGGGAACCATAAACCGAGGGGTTCGCGCCGCTTCGCGGCGCTCTATTCGGAAACTTTGTGGCTTTTCTGAACAAATAAAATCTCTCACGATCAGCAAAACCCCGGCCAAAGCGCCGCTTCGCGGCGCTTTGTCCGGGAACCATAAACCGAGGGGTTCGCGCCGCTTCGCGGCGCTCTATTCGGAAACTTTGTGGCTTTTCTGAACAAATAAAATCTCTCACGATCAGCAAAACCCTGGCCAAAGCGCTTCGCGGCGCTTTGTCCGGGAACCATAAGCCGGGGGATTCGCGCCGCTCTGTTCGGAAACTTTGTGGCTTTTCTGAACAAATTAAATCTCTCACGATCAGGAAAGCCCCGGCCAAAGCGCCGCTTCGCGGCGCTTTGTCCGGGAACCATAAACCGGGGGGTTCGCGCCGCTTCGCGGCGCTTTGTTCGGAAACGTTGTGGCTTTTCTAAACAAATTAAATCTCTCACGATCAGCAAAACCCAGGCCAAAGCGCCGCTTCGCGGCGCTTCGTCCGGGAACCATAAACCGGGGGGTTCGCGCCGCTTCGCGGCGCTTTGGTCGGAAACCATAAACCGAGGGGTTCGCGCCGCTTCCCGGCGCTCTATTCGGAAACTTTGTGGCTTTTCTGATCAAATAAAATCTCTCACGATCAGCAAAACCCCGGCCAAAGCGCCGCTTCGCAGCGCTTTGTCCGGGAACCATAAACCGAGGGGTTCGCGCCGCTTCGCGGCGCTCTATTCGGAAACCTTGTGGCTTTTCTGATCAAATAAAATCTCTCACGATCAGCAAAACCCCGGCCAAAGCGCCGCTTCGCAGCGCTTTGTCCGGGAACCATAAACCGAGGGGTTCGCGCCGCTTCGCGGCGCTTTGTCCGGAAACCATAAACTGGTTCAGCGCTTCGCGGCTTGTCCGGAAACCATAAACTGGGTCGCGCCGCTTCGCGGCGCTTTGGTCGGAAACCATAAACCGAGGGGTTCGGGCCGCTTCGCGGCGCTCTATTCGGAAACCTTGTGGCTTTTCTGATCAAATAAAATCTCTCACGATCAGCAAAACCCCAGCCAAAGCGCCGCTTCGCGGCACTTTGTCCGGGAACCATAAGCCGGGGGATTCGCGCCGCTCTGTTCGGAAACTTTGTGGCTTTTCTGAACAAATTCAATCTCTCACGACCAGGAAAGCCAAGGCCAAAGCGGCGCTTCGCGGCGGCTTGTCCGGGGACCATAAGCCGGGGATTCGCGATGCTTCGCGGCGCTTTGTTCGGAAACGTTGTGGCTTTTCTAAACAAATTAAATCTCTCACGATCAGCAAAACCCAGGCCAAAGCGCCGCTTCGCGGCGCTTCGTCCGGGAACCATAAACCGAGGGGTTCGCGCCGCTTCGCGGCGCTCTATTCGGAAACTTTGTGGCTTTTCTGAACAAATAAAATCTCTCACAATCAGGAAAACCCCAGCCAAAGCGCCGCTTCGCGGCGCTTTGTCCGGGAACCATAAACCGAGGGGTTCGCGGCGCTTCGCGGCGCTCTGTTCGGAAACTTTGTGGTTTTTCTGAACAAATTAAATCTCTCACGATCAGGAAAACCCCAGCCAAAGCGCGCTTCGCGGCGCTTTGTTCGGGAACCATAAGCCGAAGGGTTCGCGACGCTTCGCGGCGCTTTGTCCGGGAACCATAAGCCGGGGGGGTTCGCACCGCTTCGCGGCGCTCTGTTCGGAAACTTTGTGGCTTTTCTGAACAAATTAAATCTCTCACGATCAGCAAAACCCCAGCCAAAGCGCCGCTTCGCGGCGCTTTGTCCGGGAACCATAAGCCGGGGGTTCGCGCCGCTTCGCGGCGCTTTGTTCGGAAACTTCGTGGCTTTTCTGAACAAACTTAATCTCTCACAATCAGGAAAACCCCAGCCAAAGCGCCGCTTCGCGGCGCTTTGTCCTTGAACCATAAACCGAGGGGTTCGCGCTTCGCGGCGCTCTGTTTGGAAACTTTGTGGCTTTTATGAACAAATTAAACCTCTCACAATCAGGAAAACCCCAGCCAAAGCGCGCTTCGCGGCGCTTTGTCCGGGAACCATAAGCCGGGGGGTTCGCGCCGCTTCGCGGCGCTCTGTTCGGAAACTTTGTGGTTTTTCTGAACAAATTAAATCTCTCACGATCAGCAAAACCACGGCCAAAGCGCTGCTTCGCGGCCGTTTGGCCGGGAACCATAAAACCGCGCTGTTCGCGGCGCTTTGTCCGGGAACCATAAGCCGGGGGGTTCGCGCCGCTTTGCGGCGCTCTATTCGGAAACTTTGTGGCTTTTCTGAACGGATTAAATCTCTCACAATCAGGAAAACCCCGGCCAAAGCGCCGCTTCGCGGCGCTTTGTCCGGGAACCGTAAGCCGAGGGGTTCGCGCCGCTTTGCGGCGCTCTATTCGGAAACTTTGTGGCTTTTCTGAACGGATTAAATCTCTCACAATCAGAAAAACCCCGGCCAAAGCGCCGCTTCGCGGCGCTTTGTCCGGGAACCATAAGCCGGGGGATTCGCGCCGCTCTGTTCGGAAACTTTGTGGCTTTTCTGAACGGATTAAATCTCTCACAATCAGGAAAACCCCAGCCAAACCGACGCTTCGCGGCGCTTTGTCCGGGAACCATAAGCCGGGGGGTTCGCGCCGCTCTGTTCGGAAACTTTGTGGCTTTTCTGAACAAATTAAATCTCTCACGATCAGGAAAACCCCGGCCAAAGCGCCGCTTCGCGGCGCTTTGTCCGGGAACCATAAGCCGGGGGGTTCGCGCCGCTTCGCGGCGCTCTGTTCGGAAACTTTGTGGCTTTTCTGAACAAATTAAATCTCTCACGATCAGGAAAATCCCAGCCAAAGCGCCGCTTCGCGGCGCTTTGTCCGGAAACCATAAGCCGAGGGGTTCGCGCCGCTTCGCGGCGCTCTGTTCGGAAACTTTGTGGCTTTTCTGAACAAATTAAATCTCTCACGATCAGGAAAACCCCGGCCAAAGCGCCGCTTCGCGGCGCTTTGTCCGGGAACCATAAGCCGAAGGGTTCGCGCCGCTTCGCGGCGCTCTGTCCGGGAACTTTGTGGCTTTTCTGAACAAATTAAATCTCTTACGATCAGGAAAACCCCAGCCAAAGCGCCGCTTCGCGGCGCTTTGTCCGGGAACCATAAGCCGCTTCGCGGCGCTCTGTCCGGGAACTTTGTGGCTTTTCTGAACAAATTAAATCTCTCACCATCAGGAAAACCCCGGTCAAAGCGCCGCTTCGCGGCGCTTTGTCCGGGAACCATAAGCCGGGGGTTCGGGCCGCTTCGCGGCGCTCTGTTCGGAAACTTTGTGGCTTTTCTGAACAAATTAAATCTCTCACGATCAGGAAAACTCCAGCCAAAGCGCCCTTCGCGGCGCCTTGTCCGGGAACCATAAACCGAGGGTTCGCGCCGCTTCGCGGCGCTCTGTTCGGAAACTTTGTGGCTTTTCTGAACAAATTAAATCTCTCACGATCAGAAACCCAGCCAAAGCGCCGCTTCGCGGCTCTTTGTCCGGGAACCATAAGCCGGGGGGTTCGCGCCGCTTCGCGGCGCTCTGTTCGGAAACTTTGTGGCTTTTCTGAACAAATTAAATCTCTCACGATCAGGAAAACCCCGGCCAAAGCGCCGCTTCGCGGCGCTTTGTCCGGGAACCATAAGCCGGGGGGTTCGCGCCGCTCTGTTCGGAAACTTTGTGGCTTTTCTGAACAAATTAAATCTCTCACGATCAGGAAAACCCCGGCCAAAGCGCCGCTTCGCGGCGCTTTGTCCGGGAACCATAAGCCGGGGGTTCGCGCCGCTTCGCGGCGCTCTGTTCGGAAACTTTGTGGCTTTTCTGAACAAATTAAATCTCTCACGATCAGCAAACCCCAGCCAAAGCGCGCTTCGCGGCGCTTTGTCCGGGAACCATAAGCCGAGGGTTCGCGCCGCTTCGCGGCGCTCTGTTCGGAAACTTTGTGGCTTTTCTGAACAAATTAAATCTCTCACGATCAGGAAAACCCCGGCCAAAGCGCCGCTTCGCGGCGCTTTGTCCGGGAACCATAAGCCGGGGGGTTCGCGCCGCTTCGCGGCGCTCTGTTCGGAAACTTTGTGGCTTTTCTGAACAAATTAAATCTCTCACGATCAGGAAAACCCCAGCCAAAGCGCGCTTCGCGGCGCTTTGTCCGGGAACCATAAGCCGGGGGGTTCGCGGCGCTTCGCGGCGCTCTGTTCGGAAACTTTGTGGCTTTTCTGAGCAAATCAAATCTCTCACAATCAGAAAACCCCAGCCAAAGCGCCGCTTCGAGGCGCTTTGTCCGGGAACCATAAACCGAGGGGTTCGCGCCGCTTCGCTGCGCTCTGTTCGGAAACTTTGTGGCTTTTCTAAACAAATTAAATCTCTCACGATCAGCAAAACCACGGCCAAAGCGCCGCTTCGCGGCGCTTTGTCCGGGAACCATAAGCCGAGGGGTTCGCGCCGCTTCGCGGCGCTCTGTTCGGAAACTTTGTGGCTTTTCTGAACAAATTAAATCTCTCACGATCAGCAAAACCCCGGCCAAAGCGCCGCTTCGCGGCGCTTTGTCCGGGAACCATAAGCCGAGGGGTTCGCGCCGCTTCGCGGCGCTCTGTTCGGAAACTTTGTGGCTTTTCTGAACAAATTAAATCTCTCACGATCAGCAAAACCCCGGACAAAGCGCCGCTTCGCGGCGCTTTGTCCGGGAAACATAGGCCGGTTGGTTCGCGCCGCTTCGCGGCGCTTTGTCCGGGAACCATAAGCCGGGGGGTTCGCGCCGCTTCGCGGCGCTCTGTTCGGAAACTTTGTGGCTTTTCTGAACAAATTAAATCTCTCACGATCAGGAAAACCCCGGCCAAAGCGACGCTTCGCGGCGCTTTGTCCGGGAACCATAAGCCGAGGGGTTCGCGCCGCTTCGCGGCGCTCTGTTCGGAAACTTTGTGGCTTTTCTGAACAAATTAAATCTCTCACGATCAGGAAAACCCCGGCCAAAGCGCCGCTTCGCGGCGCTTTGTCCGGGAACCATAGGCCGGGGAGTTTGCGCCGCTTCGCGGCGCTCTGTCCGGAAACTTTTTGGCTTTTATGAACAAATTAAATCTCTCACGATCAGGAAAACCCCGGCCAAAGCGCCACTTAGCGGCGCTTCGTCCGGGAACCATAAGCCGAGGGGTTCGCGCCGCTTCGCGGCGCTCTGTTCGGAAACTTTGTGGCTTTTCTGAACAAATTAAATCTCTCGCGATCAAGAGAACCCCGGCCCAAGCGCTTCGCGGCGCTTTGTCCCGGGAACAATAAGTTGGATTCGCAGCTTCGCGGCGCTTTGTCCGGGAACCATAAACCGAGGGGTTCGCGCCGCTTCGCGGCGCTTTGTTCGGAAACTTTGTGGCTTTTCTGAACAAATTAAATCTCTCACGATCAGGAAAACCCCGGCCAAAGCGCGCTTCGCGGCGCTTTGTCCGGGAACCATAAGCCGGGGGGTTCGCGCCGCTTCGCGGCGCTCTGTTCGGAAACTTTGTGGCTTTTCTGAACAAATTAAATCTCTCACGATCAGGAAAACCCTGCCGAAGCGCCGCTTCGCGGCGCTTTGTCCGGGAACCATAAGCCGAGTGGTTCGCGTCACTTCGCGGCGCTCTGTTCGGAAACTTTGTGGCTTTTCTGAACAAATTAAATCTCTCACGATCAGGAAAACCCCTGCCGAAGCGCCGCTTCGCGGCGCTTTGTCCGGGAACCATAAGCCGAGTGGTTCGCGCCGCTTCGCGGCGCTCTGTTCGGAAACTTTGTGGCTTTTCTGAACAAATTAAATCTCTCACGATCAGGAAAACCCCAGCCAAAGCGCCGCTTCGCGGCGCTTTGTCCGGGAACCATAAACCGAGGGGTTCGCGCCGCTTCGCGGCGCTCTGTTCGGAAACTTTGTGGCTTTTCTGAACAAATAAAATCTCTCACGATCAGCAAAACCCCGGCCAAAGCGCCGCTTCGAGGCGCTTTGTCCGGGAACCATAAGCCGGGGGTTCGCGCCGCTTCGCTGCGCTCTGTTCGGAATTTTTGTGGCTTAAAATCTCTCACGATCAGCAAAACCCCGGCCAAAGCGCCGCTTCGCGGTGCTCTATTCGGAAACTTCGTGGCTTTTCTGAACAAACTAAACCTCTCACAATCAGGAAAACCCCAGCCAAAGCGCCGCTTCGCGGCGCTTTGTCCGGGAACCATAAACCGAGGGGTTCGCGCCGCTTCGCGGCGCTCTATTCGGAAACTTTGTGGCTTTTCTGAACAAATAAAATCTCTCACGATCAGCAAAACCCTGGCCAAAGCGCCGCTTCGCGGCGCTTTGTCCTTGAACCATAAACCGAGGGGTTCGCGCCGCTTCGCGGCGCTCTGTTCGGAAACTTTGTGGCTTTTCTGAACAAATCAAATCTCTCACAATCAGGAAAACCCCAGCCAAAGCGCCGCTTCGCGGCGCTTTGTCCGGGAACCATAAACCGAGGGGTTCGCGCCGCTTCGCGGCGCTCTGTTCGGAAACTTTGTGGCTTTTCTGAACAAATAAAATCTCTCACGATCAGCAAAACCCCGGCCAAAGCGCCGCTTCGCGGCGCTTTGTCCGGGAACCATAAACCGAGGGGTTCGCGCCGCTTCGCGGTGCTCTATTCGGAAACTTCGTGGCTTTTCTGAACAAACTAAATCTCTCACAATCAGGAAAACCCCAGCCAAAGCGCCGCTTCGAGGCGCTTTGTCCGGGAACCATAAGCCGGGGGTTCGCGCCGCTTCGCGGTGCTCTATTCGGAAACTTTGTGGCTTTTCTGAACAAATAAAATCTCTCGCGATCAGCAAAACCCCGGCCAAAGCGCCGCTTCGCGGCGCTTTGTCCGGGAACCATAAACCGAGGGGTTCGCGCCGCTTCGCTGCGCTCTGTTCGGAAACTTTGTGGCTTTTCTAAACAAATTAAATCTCTCACGATCAGCAAAACCCCAGCCAAAGCGCCGCTTCGCGGCGCTTTGTCCGGGAACCATAAGCCGAGGGGTTCGGGCCGCTTCGCGGCGCTCTGTTCGGGAACTTTGTGGCTTTTCTGAGCAAATCAAATCTCTCACAATCAGGAAAATCCCAGCCAAAGCGCGCTTCGCGGCGCTTTGTCCGGGAACCATAAGCCGAGGGGTTCGCGCCGCTTCGCGGCGCTCTGTTCGGGAACTTTGTGGCTTTTCTGAGCAAATCAAATCTCTCACAATCAGGAAAACCCCAGCCAAAGCGCCGCTTCGCGGCGCTTTGTTCGGGAACCATAAGCCGGGGGGTTCGCGCCGCTTCGCGGCGCTCTGTTCGGGAACTTTGTGGCTTTTCTGAACAAATTAAATCTCTCACGATCAGGAAAACCCCAGCCAAAGCGCGCTTCGCGGCGCTTTGTCCGGGAACCATAAGCCGAGGAGTTCGCGCCGCTTCGCGGCGCTCTGTTCGGAAACTTTGTGGCTTTTCTGAACAAATAAAATCTCTCACGATTAGGAAAACCCAGGCCAAAGCGCGCTTCGCGGCGCCTTGTCCGGGAATCATAAGCCGAGGAGTTCGCGCCGCTTCGCGGCGCTCTGTTCGGAAACTTTTTGGCTTTTCTGAACAATTTAAATCTCTCACGATCAGGAAAACCCCAGCCAAAGCGCGCTTCGCGGCGCTTTGTCCGGGAACCATAAGCCAGGGGGGTTCGCACCGCTTCGCGGCGCTCTGTTCGGAAACTTTGTGGCTTTTCTGAACAATTTAAATCTCTCACGATCAGGAAAACCCCAGCCAAAGCGCCGCTTCGCGGCGCTTTGTCCGGGAACCATAAGCCGAGAAGTTCGCGCCGCTTCGTGGCGCTCTTTTCGAAAACTTTGTGGCTTTTCTGAACAAATTAAATCTCTCAAGATCAGGAAAACCCTGGCCAAAGCGCGCTTCGCGGCGCTTTGTCGGGGAACCATAAGCCGGGGTTCGCGCCGTTTCGCGGCGCTCTGTTCGGAAACTTTGTGGCTTTTCTGAACAAATTAAATCTCTCACGAACAGGAAAACCCCTGCCGAAGCGCCGCTTCGCGGCGCTTTGTCCGGGAACCATAAGCCGAGTGGTTTGCGCCGCTTCGCGGCGCTCTGTTCGGAAACTTTGTGGCTTTTCTGAACAAATTAATACTCTCACGATCAGGAAAACCCCAGCCAAAGTGCCGCTTCGCGGCGCTTTGCCCGGGAACCATAAGCCGGGGGGTTCGCGATGCTTCGCGGCGCTCTGTTCGGAAACTTTGTGGCTTTTCTGAACAAATTAAATCTCTCACGATCAGGAAAACCCCGGCCAAAGCGCGCTTCGCGGCGCTTTGTTCGGGAACCATAAGCCGGGGGGTTCGCGCCGCTTCGCGGCGCTCTGTTTGGAAACTTTGTGGCTTTTATGAACAAATTAAACCTCTCACAATCAGGAAAACCCCAGCCAAAGCGCGCTTCGCGGCGCTTTGTCCGGGAACCATAAGCCGGGGTTGGGGGTTCGCGCCGCTTCGCGGCGCTCTGTTCGGGAACTTTGTGGCTTTTCTGAGCAAATCAAATCTCTCACAATCAGGAAAACCCCAGCCAAAGCGCCGCTTCGCGGCGCTTTGTCCGGGAACCATAAGCCGGGGGGTTCGCACCGCTTCGCGGCGCTCTGTTCGGAAACTTTGTGGTTTTTCTGAACAAATTAAATCTCTCACGATCAGGAAAACCCCAGCCAAAGCGCGCTTCGCGGCGCTTTGTCCGGGAACCATAAGCCGAGGGGTTCGCGCCGCTTCGCGGCGCTCTGTTCGGAAACTTTGTGGCTTTTCTGAACAAATTAAATCTCTCACGATCAGGAAAACCCCAGCCAAAGCGCGCTTCGCGGCGCTTTGTCCGGGAACCATAAGCCGGGGTTTCGCACCGCTTCGCGGCGCTCTGTTCGGAAACTTTGTGGCTTTTCTGAACAAATTAAATCTCTCACGATCAGGAAAACCCCGGCCAAAGCGCGCTTCGCGGCGCTTTGTCCGGGAACCATAAGCCGGGGGGTTCGCGCCGCTTCGCGGCGCTCTGTTCGGAAACTTTGTGGCTTTTCTGAACAAATTAAATCTCTCACGATCAGGAAAACCCCAGCCAAAGCGCCGCTTCGCGGCGCTTTGTCCGGGAACCGTAAGCCGAGGGGTTCGCGCCGCTTCGCGGCGCTCTGTTCGGAAACTTTGTGGCTTTTCTGAACAAATTAAATCTCTCCCGATCAGGAAAACCCCAGCCAAAGCGCGCTTCGCGGCGCTTTGTCCGGGAACCATAAGCCGAGGGGTTCGCGCCGCTTCGCGGCGCTCTGTTCGGGAACTTTGTGGCTTTTCTGAGCAAATCAAATCTCTCCCGATCAGGAAAACCCCAGCCAAAGAGCGCTTCGCGGCGCTTTGTCCGGGAACCATAAGCCGAGGGGTTCGCGCCGCTTCGCGGCGCTCTGTTCGGAAACTTTGTGGCTTTTCTGAACAAATTAAATCTCTCGCGATCAGGAAAACCCCAGCCAAAGCGCCGCTTCGCGGCGCTTTGTCCGGGAACCATAAGCCGAGGGGTTCGCGCCGCTTTGCGGCGCTCTGTTCGGAAACTTTGTGGCTTTTCTGAACAAATTAAATCTCTCACGATCAGGAAAACCCCAGCCAAAGCGCGCTTCGCGGCGCTTTGTCCGGGAACCATAAGCCGAGGGGTTCGCGCCGCTTCGCGGCGCTCTGTTCGGAAACTTTGTGGCTTTTCTGAACAAATTAAATCTCTCACAATCAGGAAAACCCCAGCCAAAGCGCGCTTCGCGGCGCTTTGTCCGGGAACCATAAGCCGGGGTTCGCGCCGCTTCGCGGCGCTCTGTTCGGAAACTTTGTGGCTTTTCTGAACAAATTAATACTCTCACGATCAGGAAAACCCCAGCCAAAGCGCCGCTTCGCGGCGCTTTGTCCGGGAACCATAAGCCGAGGGGTTCGCGCCGCTTCGCGGCACTCTGTTCGAAAACTTTGGGGCTCATCTGAACAAATTAAATCTCTCACGATCAGGAAAACCCCAGCCAAAGCGCCGCTTCGCGGCGCTTTGTCCGGGAACCATAAGCCGGGGGGTTCGCGCCGCTTCGCGGCGCTTTGTTCGAAAACTTTGTGGCTTTTCTGAACAAATCAAATCTCTCACAATCAGGAAAACCCCGGCCAAAGCGCGCTTCGCGGCGCTTTGTCCGGGAACCATAAGCCGAGGGGTTCGCGCCGCTTCGCGGCGCTCTGTTCGGAAACTTTGTGGCTTTTCTGAACAAATTAAATCTCTCACGATCAGGAAAACCCAGCCAAAGCGCGCTTCGCGGCGCCTCGTCCGGGAACCATAAGCCGAGGGGTTCGCGCCGCTTCGTGGCGCTCTTTTCGGAAACTTTGTGGCTTTTCTGAACAAATTAAATCTCTCACGATCAGGAAAACCCCAGCTAAAGCGCGCTTCGCGGCGCTTTGTCCGGGAACCATAAGCCGGGGGGTTCGCGCCGCTTCGCGGCGCTCTGTTCGGAAACTTTGCGGCTTTTCTGAACAAATTAAATCTCTCACGATCAGGAAAACCCCAGCCAACGCGCGCTTCGCGGCGCTTTGTCCGGGAACCATAAGCCGAGGGGTTCGCGCCGCTTCGTGGCGCTCTGTTCGGAAACTTTGTGGCTTTTCTGAACAAATTAAATCTCTCACGATCAGGAAAACCCCAGCCAAAGCGCGCTTCGCGGCGCTTTGTCCGGGAACCATAAGCCGAGGGGTTCGCGCCGCTTCGTGGCGCTCTGTTCGGAAACTTTGTGGCTTTTCTGAACAATTTAGATCTCTCACGATTAGGAAAACCCCAGCCAAAGCGCGCTTCGCGGCGCTTTGTCCGGGAACCATAAGCCGAGGGGTTCGCGCCGCTTCGTGGCGCTCTTTTCGGAAACTTTTTGGCTTTTCTGAACAAATTAAATCTCTCACGATCAGGAAAACCCCAGCCAAAGCGCGCTTCGCGGCGCTTTGTCCGGGAACCATAAGCCGAGGGGTTCGCGCCGCTTCGTGGCGCTCTGTTCGGAAACTTTGTGGCTTTTCTGAACAAATTAAATCTCTCACGATCAGGAAAACCCCAGCCAAAGCGCGCTTCGCGGCGCTTTGTCCGGGAACCATAAGCCGAGGGGTTCGCGCCGCTTCGTGGCGCTCTTTTCGGAAACTTTGTGGCTCTTCTGAACAATTTAAATCTCTCACGATCAGGAAAACCCCAGCCAAAGC
Organism: Aplectana chamaeleonis; assembly: GCA_029168955.1. Lineage (NCBI taxonomy): Eukaryota > Metazoa > Nematoda > Chromadorea > Rhabditida > Cosmocercidae > Aplectana > Aplectana chamaeleonis. Next base: position 77,051 of record JAPDOI010001093.1, read on the forward strand.
GCGCTTCGCGGCGCTTTGTCCGGGAACCATAAGCCAGGGGGGTTCGCACCGCTTCGCGGCGCTCTGTTCGGAAACTTTGTGGCTTTTCTGAACAAATTAAATCTCTCACGATCAGGAAAACCCCAGCCAAAGCGCGCTTCGCGGCGCTTTGTCCGGGAACCATAAGCCGAGGGGTTCGCGCCGCTTCGCGGCGCTCTGTTCGGAAACTTTGTGGCTTTTCTGAACAAATTAAATCTCTCACGATCAGGAAAACCCCAGCTAAAGCGCGCTTCGCGGCGCTTTGTCCGGGAACCATAAGCCGGGGGGTTCGCACCGCTTTGCGGCGCTCTGTGCGGAAACTTTGTGGCTTTTCTGAACAAATTGAATCTCTCGCGATCAGGAAAACCCCGGCCAAAGCGCGCTTCACGGCGCTTTGTCCGGGAACCATAAGCCGAGGGGTTCGCGCCGCTTCGCGGCGCTCTGTTCGGAAACTTTGTGGCTTTTCTGAACAAATTAAATCTCTCCCGATCATGAAAACCCCAGCCAAAGCGCGCTTCGCGGCGCTTTGTCCGGGAACCATAAGCCGGGGGGTTCGCGCCGCTTCGCGGCGCTCTGTTCGGAAACTTTGTGGCTTTTCTGAACAAATTAAATCTCTCCCGATCATGAAAACCCCAGCCAAAGCGCGCTTCGCGGCGCTTTGTCCGGGAACCATAAGCCGAGGGTTCGCGCCGCTTCGCGGCGCTCTGTTCGGAAACTTTGTGGCTTTTCTGAACAAATTAAATCTCTCACGATCAGGAAAACCCCAGCCAAAGCGCGCTTCGCGGCGCTTTGTCCGGGAACCATAAGCCGAGGGGTTCGCGCCGCTTCGTGGCGCTCTTTTCGAAAACTTTGTGGCTTTTCTGAACAAATTAAATCTCTCACGATCAGGAAAACCCCAGCCAAAGCGCGCTTCGCGGCGCTTTGTCCGGGAACCATAAGCCAGGGGGGTTCGCACCGCTTCGCGGCGCTCTGTTCGGAAACTTTGTGGCTTTTCTGAACAAATTAAATCTCTCACGATTAGGAAAACCCCGGCCAAAGCGCGCTTCGCGGCGCTTTGTCCGGGAACCATAAGCCGAGGGGTTCGCACCGCTTCGCGGCGCTCTGTTCGGGAACTTTGTGGCTTTTCTGAACAATTTAAATCTCTCACGATCAGGAAAACCCCAGCCAAAGCGCGCTTCGCGGCGCTTTGTCCGGGAACCATAAGCCGAGGGGTTCGCACCGCTTCGCGGCGCTCTGTTCGGAAACTTTGTGGCTTTTCTGAACAATTTAAATCTCTCACGATCAGGAAAACCCCAGCCAAAGCGCGCTTCGCGGCGCTTTGTCCGGGAACCATAAGCCGAGGGGTTCGCGCCGCTTCGTGGCGCTCTGTTCGGAATTTTTGTGGCTTTTCTGAACAAATTAAATCTCTCACGATCAGGAAAACCCCAGCCAAAGCGCGCTTCGCGGCGCTTTGTCCGGGAACCATAAGCCGAGGGTTCGCGCCGCTTCGCGGCGCTCTGTTCGGAAACTTTGTGGCTTTTCTGAACAAATTAAATCTCTCACGATCACGAAAACCCAGCCAAAGCGCGCTTCGCGGCGCTTTGTCCGGGAACCATAAGCCGAGGGGTTCGCGCCGCTTTGCGGCGCTCTGTTCGGAAACTTTGTGGCTTTTCTGAACAATTTAAATCTCTCACGATCAGGAAAACCCCAGCCAAAGCGCGCTTCGCGGCGCTTTGTCCGGGAACCATAAGCCGAGGGGTTCGCGCCGCTTCGTGGCGCTCTTTTCGGAAACTTTGTGGCTTTTCTGAACAAATTAAATCTCTCACGATCAGGAAAACCCCAGCCAAAGCGCGCTTCGCGGCGCTTTGTCCGGGAACCATAAGCCGAGGGGTTCGCGCCGCTTCGTGGCGCTCTTTTCGGAAACTTTGTGGCTTTTCTGAACAAATTAAATCTCTCACGATCAGGAAAACCCCAGCCAAAGCGCGCTTCGCGGCGCCTTGTCCGGGAACCATGAGCCGAGGGCTTCGCGCCGCTTCGTGGCGCTCTGTTCGGAAACTTTGTGGCTTTTCTGAACAAATTAAATCTCTCACGATCAGGAAAACCCCGGCCAAAGCGCGCTTCGCGGCGCTTTGTCCGGGAACCATAAGCCGAGGGTTCGCGCCGCTTCGCGGCGCTCTGTTCGGAAACTTTGTGGCTTTTCTGAACAAATTAAATCTCTCACAATCAGGAAAACCCCAGCCAAAGCGCGCTTCGCGGCGCCTTGTCCGGGGAGCATAAGCCGAGGAGGTCGCGCCGCTTCGTGGCGCTCTGTTCGGAAACTTTGTGGCTTTTCTGAACAAATTAAATCTCTCACGATCAGGAAAACCCCAGCCAAAGCGCGCTTCGCGGCGCTTTGTCCGGGAACCATAAGCCGAGGAGTTCGCGCCGCTTCGTGGCGCTCTGTTCGGAAACTTTGTGGCTTTTCTGAACAAATTAAATCTCTCACGATCAGGAAAACCCCGGCCAAAGCGCGCTTCGCGGCGCTTTGTCCGGGAACCATAAGCCGAGGGGTTCGCGCCGCTTTGTGGCGCTCTGTTCGGAAACTTTGTGGCTTTTCTAAACAAATTAAATCTCTCACGATCAGGAAAACCCCAGCCAAAGCGCGCTTCGCGGCGCTTTGTCCGGGAACCATAAGCCGAGGGGTTCGCGCCGCTTCGTGGCGCTCTTTTCGGAAACTTTGTGGCTTTTCTGAACAAATTAAATCTCTCACGATCAGGAAAACCCCAGCCAAAGCGCGCTTGGCGGCGCTTTGTCCGGGAACCATAAGCCGGGGGGTTCGCACCGCTTCGCGGCGCTCTGTTCGGAAACTTTGTGGCTTTTCTGAACAAATTAAATCTCTCACGATCAGGAAAACCCCAGCCAAAGCGCGCTTCGCGGCGCCTTGTCCGGGAACCATAAGCCGGGGGGTTCGCACCGCTTCGCGGCGCTCTATTCGGAAACTTTGTGGCTTTTCTGAACAAATTAAATCTCTCACGATCAGGAAAACCCCAGCCAAAGCGCGCTTCGCGGCGCCTTGTCCGGGAACCATAAGCCGGGGGGTTCGCACCGCTTCGCGGCGCTCTGTTCGGAAACTTTGTGGCTTTTCTGAACAAATTAAATCTCTCACGATCAGGAAAACCCCAGCCAAAGCGCGCTTCGCGGCGCTTTGTCCGGGAACCATAAGCCGAGGAGTTCGCGCCGCTTCGTGGCGCTCTGTTCGGAAACTTTGTGGCTTTTCTGAACAAATTAAATCTCTCACGATCAGGAAAACCCCGGCCAAAGCGCGCTTCGCGGCGCTTTGTCCGGGAACCATAAGCCGAGGGGTTCGCGCCGCTTCGTGGCGCTCTTTTCGGAAACTTTGTGGCTTTTCTGAACAAATTAAATCTCTCACGATCAGGAAAACCCCAGCTAAAGCGCGCTTCGCGGCGCTTTGTCCGGAAACCATAAGCCGGGTTCGCGCCGCTTCGTGGCGCTCTGTTCGGAAACTTTGTGGCTTTTCTGAACAAATTAAATCTCTCACGATCAGGAAAACCCCAGCCAAAGCGCGCTTCGCGGCGCTTTGTCCGGGAACCATAAGCCGAGGGGTTCGCGCCGCTTCGTGGCGCTCTGTTCGGAAACTTTGTGGCTTTTCTGAACAAATTAAATCTCTCACGATCAGGAAAACCCCAGCCAAAGCGCGCTTCGCGGCGCTTTGTCCGGGAACCATAAGCCAAGGGGTTCGCGCCGCTTCGCGGCGCTCTGTTCGGGAACTTTGTGGCTTTTCTGAGCAAAACAAATCTCTCACAATCAGGAAAACCCCAGCCAAAGCGCGCTTCGCGGCGCTTTGTCCGGGAGCCATAAGCCGTAGGGTTCGCACCGCTTCGCGGCGCTCTGTTCGGAAACTTTGTGGCTTTTCTGAACAAATTAAATCTCTCACGATCAGGAAAACCCCGGCCAAAGCGCGCTTCGCGGCGCTTTGTCCGGGAACCATAAGCCGAGGGGTTCGCGTCGCTTCGCGGCGCTCTTTTCGGAAACTTTGTGGCTTTTCTGAACAAATTAAATCTCTCACGATCAGGAAAACCCCAGCCAAAGCGCGCTTCGCGGCGCTTTGTACGGGAACCATAAGCCGAGGGTTCGCGCCGCTTCGTGGCGCTCTTTTCGGAAACTTTGTGGCTTTTCTGAACAAATTAAATCTCTCACGATCAGGAAAACCCTGGCCAAAGCGCGCTTCGCGGCGCTTTGTCCGGGAACCATAAGCCGAGGGGTTCGCGCCGCTTCGTGGCGCTCTTTTCGGAAACTTTGTGGCTTTTCTGAACAAATTAAATCTCTCACGATCAGGAAAACCCTGGCCAAAGCGCGCTTCGCGGCGCTTTGTCCGGGAACCATAAGCCGAGGGGTTCGCGCCGCTTCGTGGCGCTCTGTTCGGAAACTTTGTGGCTTTTCTGAACAAATTAAATCTCTCACGATCAGGAAAACCCCAGCCAAAGCGCGCTTCGCGGCGCTTTGTCCGGGAACCATAAGCCGAGGGGTTCGCACCGCTTCGCGGCGCTCTGTTCGGAAACTTTGTGGCTTTTCTGAACAAATTAAATCTCTCACGATCAGGAAAACCCCAGCCAAAGCGCGCTTCGCGGCGCTTTGTCCGGGAACCATAAGCCAGGGGGGTTCGCACCGCTTCGCGGCGCTCTGTTCGGAAACTTTGTGGCTTTTCTGAACAAATTAAATCTCTCACGATCAGGAAAACCCCAGCCAAAGCGCGCTTCGCGGCGCTTTGTCCGGGAACCATAAGCCGAGGGGTTCGCGCCGCTTCGCGGCGCTCTGTTCGGAAACTTTGTGGCTTTTCTGAACAAATTAAATCTCTCACGATCAGGAAAACCCCGGCCAAAGCGCGCTTCGCGGCGCTTTGTCCGGGAACCATAAGCCGAGGGGTTCGCGCCGCTTCGTGGCGCTCTGTTCGGAAACTTTGTGGCTTTTCTGAACAAATTAAATCTCTCACGATCAGGAAAACCCCGGCCAAAGCGCGCTTCGCGGCGCTTTGTCTGGGAACCATAAGCCGGGGGTTCGCACCGCTTCGCGGCGCTCTGTTCGGAAACTTTGTGGCTTTTCTGAACAAATTAAATCTCTCACGATCAGGAAAACCCCGGCCAAAGCGCGGCTTCGCGGCGCATTGTCTGGGGACCATAAGCCGGAGGGTTAGAGCCGCTTCGCGGCGCTCTGGTCGGGAAATTTGTGGCTTTTCTGGACAAATTAAATCTCTCACGATCAGGAAAACCCCGGCCAAAGCGCGCTTCGCGGCGCTTTGTCCGGGAACCATAAGCCGAGGGGTTCGCGCCGCTTCGCGGCGCTCTGTGCGGAAACTTTGTGGCTTTTCTGAACAAATTGAATCTCTCGCGATCAGGAAAACCCGGCCAAAGCGCGCTTCACGGCGCTTTGTCCGGGAACCATAAGCCGGGGGGGGGGGGTTCGCACCGCTTCGCGGCGCTCTGTTCGGAAACTTTGTGGCTTTTCTGAACAAATTAAATCTCTCACGATCAGGAAAACCCCAGCTAAAGCGCGCTTCGCGGCGCTTTGTCCGGGAACCATAAGCCGAGGGGTTCGCGGCGCTCTGTGCGGAAACTTTGTGGCTTTTCTGAACAAATTGAATCTCTCGCGATCAGGAAAACCCCAGCTAAAGCGCGCTTCGCGGCGCTTTGTCCGGGAACCATAAGCCGGGGGGTTCGCACCGCTTTGCGGCGCTCTGTGCGGAAACTTTGTGGCTTTTCTGAACAAATTAAATCTCTCACGATCAGGAAAACCCTGGCCAAAGCGCGCTTCGCGGCGCTTTGTCCGGGAACCATAAGCCGAGGGGTTCGCGCCGCTTCGTGGCGCTCTTTTCGGAAACTTTGTGGCTTTTCTGAACAAATTAAATCTCTCACGATCAGGAAAACCCCAGCCAAAGCGCGCTTCGCGGCGCTTTGTCCGGGAACCATAAGCCGAGGGGTTCGCGCCGCTTCGTGGCGCTCTTTTCGGAAACTTTGTGGCTTTTCTGAACAAATTAAATCTCTCACGATCAGGAAAACCCTGGCCAAAGCGCGCTTCGCGGCGCTTTGTCCGGGAACCATAAGCCGAGGGGTTCGCGCCGCTTCGTGGCGCTCTTTTCGGAAACTTTGTGGCTTTTCTGAACAAATTAAATCTCTCACGATCAGGAAAACCCCAGCCAAAGCGCGCTTCGTGGCGCTTTGTCCGGGAACCATAAGCCGGGGGGTCCGCACCGCTTTGCGGCGCTCTGTGCGGAAACTTTGTGGCTTTTCTGAACAAATTAAATCTCTCACGATCAGGAAAACCCCGGCCAAAGCGCGCTTCGCGGCGCTTTGTCCGGGAACCATAAGCCGAGGGGTTCGCGCCGCTTTGTGGCGCTCTGTTCGGAAACTTTGTGGCTTTTCTGAACAAATTAAATCTCTCACGATCAGGAAAACCCCGGCCAAAGCGCGCTTCGCGGCGCTTTGTCCGGGAACCATAAGCCGAGGGGTTCGCGCCGCTTTGTGGCGCTCTGTTCGGAAACTTTGTGGCTTTTCTGAACAAATTAAATCTCTCACGATCAGGAAAACCCCGGCCAAAGCGCGCTTCGCGGCGCTTTGTCCGGGAACCATAAGCCGAGGGGTTCGCGCCGCTTCGCGGCGCTCTGTGCGGAAACTTTGTGGCTTTTCTGAACAAATTGAATCTCTCGCGATCAGGAAAACCCCGGCCAAAGCGCGCTTCGCGGCGCTTTGTCCGGGAACCATAAGCCGAGGGGTTCGCGCCGCTTCGCGGCGCTCTGTTCGGAAACTTTGTGGCTTTTCTGAACAAATTGAATCTCTCGCGATCAGGAAAACCCCGGCCAAAGCGCGCTTCGCGGAGCTTTGTCCGGGAACCATAAGCCGGGGGGTTCGCACCGCTTTGCGGCGCTCTGTGCGGAAACTTTGTGGCTTTTCTGAACAAATTGAATCTCTCGCGATCAGGAAAACCCCGGCCAAAGCGCGCTTCACGGCGCTTTGTCCGGGAACCATAAGCCGAGGGGTTCGCGCCGCTTCGCGGCGCTCTGTGCGGAAACTTTGTGGCTTTTCTGAACAAATTGAATCTCTCGCGATCAGGAAAACCCCGGCCAAAGCGCGCTTCACGGCGCTTTGTCCGGGAACCATAAGCCGAGGGGTTCGCGCCGCTTCGCGGCGCTCTGTGCGGAAACTTTGTGGCTTTTCTGAACAAATTGAATCTCTCGCGATCAGGAAAACCCCGGCCAAAGCGCGCTTCACGGCGCTTTGTCCGGGAACCATAAGCCGAGGGGTTCGCGCCGCTTCGCGGCGCTCTGTTCGGAAACTTTGTGGCTTTTCTGAACAAATTAAATCTCTCACGATCAGGAAAACCCCGGCCAAAGCGCGCTTCGCGGCGCTTTGTCCGGGAACCATAAGCCGAGGGGTTCGCGCCGCTTCGTGGCGCTCTTTTCGGAAACTTTGTGGCTTTTCTGAACAAATTAAATCTCTCACGATCAGGAAAACCCTGGCCAAAGCGCGCTTCGCGGCGCTTTGTCCGGGAACCATAAGCCGAGGGGTTCGCGCCGCTTCGTGGCGCTCTTTTCGGAAACTTTGTGGCTTTTCTGAACAAATTAAATCTCTCACGATCAGGAAAACCCCAGCCAAAGCGCGCTTCGCGGCGCTTTGTCCGGGAACCATAAGCCGGGGGGTTCGCACCGCTTCGCGGCGCTCTGTTCGGAAACTTTGTGGCTTTTCTGAACAAATTAAATCTCTCACGATCAGGAAAACCCCGGCCAAAGCGCGCTTCGCGGCGCTTTGTCCGGGAACCATAAGCCGAGGGGTTCGCGCCGCTTCGTGGCGCTCTGTTCGGAAACTTTGTGGCTTTTCTGAACAAATTGAATCTCTCGCGATCAGGAAAACCCCGGCCAAAGCGCGCTTCGCGGCGCTTTGTCCGGGAACCATAAGCCGAGGGGTTCGCGCCGCTTCGCGGCGCTCTGTGCGGAAACTTTGTGGCTTTTCTGAACAAATTGAATCTCTCGCGATCAGGAAAACCCGGCCAAAGCGCGCTTCACGGCGCTTTGTCCGGGAACCATAAGCCGAGGGGTTCGCACCGCTTCGCGGCGCTCTGTTCGGAAACTTTGTGGCTTTTCTGAACAAATTGAATCTCTCGCGATCAGGAAAACCCCGGCCAAAGCGCGCTTCGCGGCGCTTTGTCCGGGAACCATAAGCCGAGGGGTTCGCACCGCTTCGCGGCGCTCTGTTCGGAAACTTTGTGGCTTTTCTGAACAAATTAAATCTCTCACGATCAGGAAAACCCCGGCCAAAGCGCGCTTCGCGGCGCTTTGTCCGGGAACCATAAGCCAGGGGGGTTCGCACCGCTTCGCGGCGCTCTGTTCGGAAACTTTGTGGCTTTTCTGAACAAATTAAATCTCTCACGATCAGGAAAACCCCAGCCAAAGCGCGCTTCGCGGCGCTTTGTCCGGGAACCATAAGCCGAGGGGTTCGCGCCGCTTTGCGGCGCTCTGTTCGGAAACTTTGTGGCTTTTCTGAACAATTTAAATCTCTCACGATTAGGAAAACCCCGGCCAAAGCGCGCTTCGCGGCGCTTTGTCCGGGAACCATAAGCCGAGGGGTTCGCGCCGCTTCGTGGCGCTCTTTTCGGAAACTTTGTGGCTTTTCTGAACAAATTAAATCTCTCACGATCAGGAAAACCCCAGCCAAAGCGCGCTTCGCGGCGCTTTGTCCGGGAACCATAAGCCGAGGGGTTCGCGCCGCTTTGCGGCGCTCTGTTCGGAAACTTTGTGGCTTTTCTGAACAAATTAAATCTCTCACGATCAGGAAAACCCCGGCCAAAGCGCGCTTCGCGGCGCTTTGTCCGGGAACCATAAGCCGAGGGGTTCGCGCCGCTTCGTGGCGCTCTTTTCGGAAACTTTGTGGCTTTTCTGAACAAATTAAATCTCTCACGATCAGGAAAACCCCAGCCAAAGCGCGCTTCGCGGCGCTTTGTCCGGGAACCATAAGCCGAGGGGTTCGCGCCGCTTCGTGGCGCTCTTTTCGGAAACTTTGTGGCTTTTCTGAACAAATTAAATCTCTCACGATCAGGAAAACCCCGGCCAAAGCGCGCTTCGCGGCGCTTTGTCCGGGAACCATAAGCCGAGGGTTCGCGCCGCTTCGCGGCGCTCTGTTCGGAAACTTTGTGGCTTTTCTGAACAAATTAAATCTCTCACGATCAGGAAAACCCCGGCCAAAGCGCGCTTCGCGGCGCTTTGTCCGGGAACCATAAGCTGGAGGGTTCGCACCGCTTTGCGGCGCTCTGTTCGGAAACTTTGTGGCTTTTCTGAACAAATTAAATCTCTCACGATCAGGAAAACCCCAGCCAAAGCGCGCTTTGCGGCGCCTCGTCCGGGAACCATAAGCCGGGGGGTTTGCACCGCTTTGCGGCGCTCTGTTCGGAAACTTTGTGGCTTTTCTGAACAAATTAAATCTCTCACGATCAGGAAAACCCCAGCCAAAGCGCGCTTCGCGGCGCTTTGTCCGGGAACCATAAGCCGAGGGGTTCGCGCCGCTTCGCGGCGCTCTGTTCGGAAACTTTGTGGCTTTTCTGAACAAATTAAATCTCTCACGATCAGGAAAACCCCAGCCAAAGCGCGCTTCGCGGCGCCTTGTCCGGGAACCATAAGCCGAGGAGTTCGCGCCGCTTCGTGGCGCTCTGTTCGGAAACTTTGTGGCTTTTCTGAACAAATTAAATCTCTCACGATCAGGAAAACCCCAGCCAAAGCGCGCTTCGCGGCGCCTTGTCCGGGAACCATAAGCCGGGGGGTTCGCACCGCTTCGCGGCGCTCTGTTCGGAAACTTTGTGGCTTTTCTGAACAAATTAAATCTCTCACGATCAGGAAAACCCCAGCCAAAGCGCGCTTCGCGGCGCTTTGTCCGGGAACCATAAGCCGAGGGGTTCGCGCCGCTTCGTGGCGCTCTGCTCGGAAACTTTGTGGCTTTTCTGAACAAATTAAATCTCTCACGATCAGGAAAACCCCAGCCAAAGCGCGCTTGGCGGCGCTTTGTCCGGGAACCATAAGCCGAGGTTCGCGCCGCTTCGCGGCGCTCTGTTCGGAAACTTTGTGGCTTTTCTTAACAAATTAAATCTCTCACGATCAGGAAAACCCCAGCCAAAGCGCGCTTGGCGGCGCTTTGTCCGGGAACCATAAGCCGAGGGGTTCAGGCCGCTTCGCGGCGCTCTGTTCGGAAACTTTGTGGCTTTTCTGAACAAATTAAATCTCTCACGATCAGGAAAACCCTGGCCAAAGCGCGCTTCGCGGCGCTTTGTCCGGGAACCATAAGCCGAGGGGTTCGCGCCGCTTCGTGGCGCTCTTTTCGGAAACTTTGTGGCTTTTCTGAACAAATTAAATCTCTCACGATCAGGAAAACCCCGGCCAAAGCGCGCTTCGCGGCGCTTTGTCCGGGAACCATAAGCCGGGGGTTCGCACCGCTTCGCGGCGCTCTGTTCGGAAACTTTGTGGCTTTTCTGAACAAATTAAATCTCTCACGATCAGGAAAACCCCAGCCAAAGCGCGCTTCGCGGCGCTTTGTCCGGGAACCATAAGCCGAGGGGTTCGCGCCGCTTCGCGGCGCTCTGTTCGGAAACTTTGTGGCTTTTCTGAACAAATTAAATCTCTCACGATCAGGAAAACCCCGGCCAAAGCGCGCTTCGCGGCGCTTTGTCCGGGAACCATAAGCCGAGGGGTTCGCGCCGCTTCGTGGCGCTCTGTTCGGAAACTTTGTGGCTTTTCTGAACAAATTAAATCTCTCACGATCAGGAAAACCCCAGCCAAAGCGCGCTTCGCGGCGCTTTGTCCGGGAACCATAAGCCGGGGGGTTCGCACCGCTTCGCGGCGCTCTGTTCGGAAACTTTGTGGCTTTTCTGAACAAATTAAATCTCTCACGATCAGGAAAACCCCGGCCAAAGCGCGCTTCGCGGCGCTTTGTCCGGGAACCATAAGCCGAGGGGTTCGCGCCGCTTCGTGGCGCTCTGTTCGGAAACTTTGTGGCTTTTCTGAACAAATTAAATCTCTCACGATCAGGAAAACCCCAGCCAAAGCGCGCTTCGCGGCGCTTTGTCCGGGAACCATAAGCCGGGGGGTTCGCACCGCTTCGCGGCGCTCTGTTCGGAAACTTTGTGGCTTTTCTGAACAAATTAAATCTCTCACGATCAGGAAAACCCCGGCCAAAGCGCGCTTCGCGGCGCTTTGTCCGGGAACCATAAGCCAGGGGGGTTCGCACCGCTTCGCGGCGCTCTGTTCGGAAACTTTGTGGCTTTTCTGAACAAATTAAATCTCTCACGATCAGGAAAACCCCAGCCAAAGCGCGCTTCGCGGCGCTTTGTCCGGGAACCATAAGCCGAGGGGTTCGCGCCGCTTCGTGGCGCTCTTTTCGGAAACTTTGTGGCTTTTCTGAACAAATTAAATCTCTCACGATCAGGAAAACCCCAGCCAAAGCGCGCTTCGCGGCGCTTTGTCCGGGAACCATAAGCCGAGGGGTTCGCGCCGCTTCGCGGCGCTCTGTTCGGAAACTTTGTGGCTTTTCTGAACAATTTAAATCTCTCACGATCAGGAAAACCCCAGCCAAAGCGCGCTTCGCGGCGCTTTGTCCGGGAACCATAAGCCGAGGGGTTCGCGCCGCTTCGTGGCGCTCTGTTCGGAAACTTTGTGGCTTTTCTGAACAAATTAAATCTCTCACGATCAGGAAAACCCCAGCCAAAGCGCGCTTCGCGGCGCCTTGTCCGGGAACCATAAGCCGAGGGGTTCGCGCCGCTTCGTGGCGCTCTGTTCGGAAACTTTGTGGCTTTTCTGAACAAATTAAATCTCTCGCGATCAGGAAAACCCCAGCCAAAGCGCGCTTCGCGGCGCTTTGTCCGGGAACCATAAGCCGAGGGGTTCGCGCCGCTTCGTGGCGCTCTGTTCGGGAACTTTGTGGCTTTTCTGAACAAATTAAATCTCTCACGTTCAGGAAAACCCCAGCCAAAGCGCGCTTCGCGGCGCTTTGTCCGGGAACCATAAGCCGAGGGTTCGCGCCGCTTCGTGGCGCTCTTTTCGGAAACTTTGTGGCTTTTCTGAACAAATTAAATCTCTCACGATCAGGAAAACCCTGGCCAAAGCGCGCTTCGCGGCGCTTTGTCCGGGAACCATAAGCCGAGGGGTTCGCGCCGCTTCGTGGCGCTCTTTTCGGAAACTTTGTGGCTTTTCTGAACAAATTAAATCTCTCACGATCAGGAAAACCCTGGCCAAAGCGCGCTTCGCGGCGCTTTGTCCGGGAACCATAAGCCGAGGGGTTCGCGCCGCTTCGCGGCGCTCTGTTCGGAAACTTTGTGGCTTTTCTGAACAAATCAAATCTCTCACAATCAGGAAAACCCCAGCCAAAGCGCGCTTCGCGGCGCTTTGTCCGGGAACCATAAGCCGAGGGGTTCGCGCCGCTTCGTGGCGCTCTTTTCGGAAACTTTGTGGCTTTTCTGAACAAATTAAATCTCTCACGATCAGGAAAACCACGGCCAAAGCGCGCTTCGCGGCGCTTTGTCCGGGAACCATAAGCCGAGGGGTTCGCGCCGCTTTGTGGCGCTCTGTTCGGAAACTTTGTGGCTTTTCTGAACAAATTAAATCTCTCACGATCAGGAAAACCCCAGCCAAAGCGCGCTTCGCGGCGCTTTGTCCCGGAAGCATAAGCCGGAGGGGTCGCGGCGCTTCGCGGCGCTCTGTTCGGAAACTTTGTGGCTTTTCTGAACAAATTAAATCTCTCACGATCAGGAAAACCCCGGCCAAAGCGCGCTTCGCGGCGCTTTGTCCGGGAACCATAAGCCGGGGGTTCGCACCGCTTCGCGGCGCTCTGTTCGGAAACTTTGTGGCTTTTCTGAACAAATTAAATCTCTCACGATCAGGAAAACCCCAGCCAAAGCGCGCTTCGCGGCGCTTTGTCCGGGAATCATAAGCCGAGGGGTTCGCGCCGCTTCGCGGCGCTCTGTGCGGAAACTTTGTGGCTTTGCTGAACAAATTGAATCTCTCGCGATCAGGAAAACCCCGGCCAAAGCGCGCTTCACGGCGCTTTGTCCGGGAACCATAAGCCGAGGGGTTCGCGCCGCTTCGCGGCGCTCTGTTCGGAAACTTTGTGGCTTTTCTGAACAAATTAAATCTCTCACGATCAGGAAAACCCCGGCCAAAGCGCGCTTCGCGGCGCTTTGTCCGGGAACCATAAGCCGAGGGGTTCGCGCCGCTTCGTGGCGCTCTTTTCGGAAACTTTGTGGCTTTTCTGAACAAATTAAATCTCTCACGATCAGGAAAACCCCGGCCAAAGCGCGCTTCGCGGCGCTTTGTCCGGGAACCATAAGCCGAGGGGTTCGCGCCGCTTTGTGGCGCTCTGTTCGGAAACTTTGTGGCTTTTCTGAACAAATTAAATCTCTCACGATCAGGAAAACCCCAGCCAAAGCGCGCTTCGCGGCGCTTTGTCCGGGAATCATAAGCCGAGGAGTTCGCGCCGCTTCGCGGCGCTCTGTGCGGAAACTTTGTGGCTTTTCTGAACAAATTAAATCTCTCACGATTAGGAAAACCCCGGCCAAAGCGCGCTTCGCGGCGCTTTGTCCGGGAACCATAAGCCAAGGGGTTCGCGCCGCTTTGCGGCGCTCTGTTCGGAAACTTTGTGGCTTTTCTGAACAAATTAAATCTCTCACGATCAGGAAAACCCCGGCCAAAGCGCGCTTCGCGGCGCTTTGTCCGGGAACCATAAGCCGAGGGGTTCGCGCCGCTTTGTGGCGCTCTGTTCGGAAACTTTGTGGCTTTTCTGAACAAATTGAATCTCTCGCGATCAGGAAAACCCCGGCCAAAGCGCGATTCGCGGCGCTTTGTCCGGGAACCATAAGCCGGGGGCTCGCGCCGCTTCGCGGCGCTCTGTTCGGAAACTTTGTGGATTTTCTGAACAAATTAAATCTCTCACGATCAGGAAAACCCCGGCCAAAGCGTCGCTTCGCGGCGCTTTGTCCGGGAATTATAAGCCGAGGGGTTCGCGCCGCTTCGCGGCGCTCTGTTCGGAAACTTTGTGGCTTTTCTGAACAAATTGAATCTCTTACGATCAGGAAAACCCCGGCCAAAGCGCGCTTCACGGCGCTTTGTCCGGGAACCATAAGCCGAGGGGTTCGCGCCGCTTCGTGGCGCTCTTTTCGGAAACTTTGTGGCTTTTCTGAACAAATTAAATCTCTCACGATCAGGAAAACCCCAGCCAAAGCGCGCTTCGCGGCGCTTTGTCCGGGAACCATAAGCCGAGGGGTTCGCGCCGCTTCGCGGCGCTCTGTTCGGAAACTTTGTGGCTTTTCTGAACAAATTAAATCTCTCACGATCAGGAAAACCCCGGCCAAAGCGCGCTTCGCGGCGCTTTGTCCGGGAACCATAAGCCGAGGGGTTCGCGCCGCTTTGTGGCGCTCTGTTCGGAAACTTTGTGGCTTTTCTGAACAAATTAAATCTCTCACGATCAGGAAAACCCCAGCCAAAGCGCGCTTCGCGGCGCCTTGTCCGGGAACCATAAGCCGAGGGGTTCGCGCCGCTTCGTGGCGCTCTGTTCGGAAACTTTGTGGCTTTTCTGAACAAATTAAATCTCTCACGATCAGGAAAACCCCAGCCAAAGCGCGCTTCGCGGCGCTTTGTCCGGGAACCATAAGCCGGGGGGTTCGCACCGCTTCGCGGCGCTCTGTTCGGAAACTTTGTGGCTTTTCTGAACAAATTGAATCTCTCCCGATCAGGAAAACCCCGGCCAAAGCGCGCTTCGCGGCGCTTTGTCCGGGAACCATAAGCCGAGGGGTTCGCGCCGCTTCGCGGCGCTCTGTTCGGAAACTTTGTGGCTTTTCTGAACAAATTAAATCTCTCACGATCAGGAAAACCCCGGCCAAAGCGCGCTTCGCGGCGCTTTGTCCGGGAACCATAAGCCAGGGGGGTTCGCGCCGCTTCGTGGCGCTCTTTTCGGAAACTTTGTGGCTTTTCTGAACAAATTAAATCTCTCACGATCAGGAAAACCCCAGCCAAAGCGCGCTTCGCGGCGCCTTGTCCGGGAACCATAAGCCGAGGAGTTCGCGCCGCTTCGTGGCGCTCTGTTCGGAAACTTTGTGGCTTTTCTGAACAAATTAAATCTCTCACGATCAGGAAAACCCCAGCTAAAGCGCGCTTCGCGGCGCTTTGTCCGGGAATCATAAGCCGAGGAGTTCGCGCCGCTTCGTGGCGCTCTGTTCGGAAACTTTGTGGCTTTTCTGAACAAATTAAATCTCTCACGATCAGGAAAACCCCAGCTAAAGCGCGCTTCGCGGCGCTTTGTCCGGGAACCATAAGCCGGGGGGTTCGCACCGCTTCGCGGCGCTCTGTTCGGAAACTTTGTGGCTTTTCTGAACAAATTAAATCTCTCACGATCAGGAAAACCCCGGCCAAAGCGCGCTTCGCGGCGCTTTGTCCGGGAACCATAAGCCGGAGGGTTCGCACCGCTTCGCGGCGCTCTGTTCGGAAACTTTGTGGCTTTTCTGAACAAATTAAATCTCTCACGATCAGGAAAACCCCGGCCAAAGCGCGCTTCGCGGCGCTTTGTCCGGGAACCATAAGCCGAGGGGTTCGCGCCGCTTCGTGGCGCTCTGTTCGGAAACTTTGTGGCTTTTCTGAACAAATTAAATCTCTCACGATCAGGAAAACCCCGGCCAAAGCGCGCTTCGCGGCGCTTTGTCCGGGAACCATAAGCCGAGGGGTTCGCGCCGCTTCGTGGCGCTCTTTTCGGAAACTTTGTGGCTTTTCTGAACAAATTAAATCTCTCACGATCAGGAAAACCCCAGCCAAAGCGCGCTTCGCGGCGCTTTGTCCGGGAACCATAAGCCGGAATTTCGCACCGCTTCGCGGCGCTCTGTTCGGAAACTTTGTGGCTTTTCTGAACAAATTGAATCTCTCACGATCAGGAAAACCCCAGCCAAAGCGCGCTTCGCGGCGCTTTGTCCGGGAACCATAAGCCGAGGGGTTCGCGCCGCTTTGTGGCGCTCTGTTCGGAAACTTTGTGGCTTTTCTGAACAAATTAAATCTCTCACGATCAGGAAAACCCCAGCCAAAGCGCGCTTCGCGGCGCTTTGTCCGGGAATCATAAGCCGAGGGGTTCGCGCCGCTTCGCGGCGCTCTGTTCGGAAACTTTGTGGCTTTTCTGAACAAATTAAATCTCTCACGATCAGGAAAACCCCGGCCAAAGCGCGCTTCGCGGCGCTTTGTCCGGGAACCATAAGCCGAGGGGTTCGCGCCGCTTTGTGGCGCTCTGTTCGGAAACTTTGTGGCTTTTCTGAACAAATTAAATCTCTCACGATCAGGAAAACCCCAGCCAAAGCGCGCTTCGCGGCGCCTTGTCCGGGAACCATAAGCCGAGGGGTTCGCGCCGCTTCGCGGCGCTCTGTTCGGAAACTTTGTGGCTTTTCTGAACAAATTAAATCTCTCACGATCAGGAAAACCCCGGCCAAAGCGCGCTTCGCGGCGCTTTGTCCGGGAACCATAAGCCGAGGGGTTCGCGCCGCTTCGTGGCGCTCTTTTCGGAAACTTTGTGGCTTTTCTGAACAAATTAAATCTCTCACGATCAGGAAAACCCCAGCCAAAGCGCGCTTCGCGGCGCTTTGTCCGGGAACCATAAGCCGAGGGGTTCGCGCCGCTTCGTGGCGCTCTGTTCGGAAACTTTGTGGCTTTTCTGAACAAATTAAATCTCTCACGATCAGGAAAACCCCAGCCAAAGCGCGCTTCGCGGCGCCTTGTCCGGGAACCATAAGCCAGGGTTCGCGCCGCTTCGCGGCGCTCTGTTCGGAAACTTTGTGGCTTTTCTGAACAAATTAAATCTCTCACGATCAGGAAAACCCCAGCCAAAGCGCGCTTCGCGGCGCTTTGTCCGGGAACCATAAGCCGAGGGGTTCGCGCCGCTTCGTGGCGCTCTGTTCGGAAACTTTGTGGCTTTTCTGAACAATTTAAATCTCTCACGATCAGGAAAACCCCAGCCAAAGCGCGCTTCGCGGCGCTTTGTCCGGGAACCATAAGCCGAGGGGTTCGCGCCGCTTCGTGGCGCTCTTTTCGGAAACTTTGTGGCTTTTCTGAACAAATTAAATCTCTCACGATCAGGAAAACCCCAGCCAAAGCGCGCTTCGCGGCGCTTTGTCCGGGAACCATAAGCCAGGGGGGTTCGCACCGCTTCGCGGCGCTCTGTTCGGAAACTTTGTGGCTTTTCTGAACAAATTAAATCTCTCACGATCAGGAAAACCCCAGCCAAAGCGCGCTTCGCGGCGCTTTGTCCGGGAACCATAAGCCGAGGGGTTCGCGCCGCTTTGCGGCGCTCTGTTCGGAAACTTTGTGGCTTTTCTGAACAATTTAAATCTCTCACGATTAGGAAAACCCCGGCCAAAGCGCGCTTCGCGGCGCTTTGTCCGGGGACCATAAGCCGAGGGGTTCACGCCGCTTTGTGGCGCTCTGTTCGGAAACTTTGTGGCTTTTCTGAACAAATTAAATCTCTCACGATCAGGAAAACCCCAGCCAAAGCGCGCTTCGCGGCGCCTTGTCCGGGAACCATAAGCCGAGGGGTTCGCGCGGCTTCGCGGCGCTCTGTTCGGAAACTTTGTGGCTTTTCTGAACAAATTAAATCTCTCACGATCAGGAAAACCCCGGCCAAAGCGCGCTTCGCGGCGCTTTGTCCGGGAACCATACGCCGAGGGGTTCGCGCCGCTTCGCGGCGCTCTGTTCGGAAACTTTGTGGCTTTTCTGAACAAATCAAATCTCTCACAATCAGGAAAACCCCGGCCAAAGCGCGCTTCGCGGCGCTTTGTCCGGGAACCATAAGCCGGGGTTTCGCACCGCTTCGCGGCGCTCTGTTCGGAAACTTTGTGGCTTTTCTGAACAAATTAAATCTCTCACGATCAGGAAAACCCCAGCCAAAGCGCGCTTCGCGGCGCTTTGTCCGGGAACCATAAGCCGAGGGGTTCGCGCCGCTTCGTGGCGCTCTGTTCGGAAACTTTGTGGCTTTTCTGAACAATTTAAATCTCTCACGATCAGGAAAACCCCAGCCAAAGCGCGCTTCGCGGCGCTTTGTCCGGTAACCATAAGCCGAGGGGTTCGCGCCGCTTCGTGGCGCTCTGTTCGGAAACTTTGTGGCTTTTCTGAACAAATTAAATCTCTCACGATCAGGAAAACCCCAGCCAAAGCGCGCTTCGCGGCGCTTTGTCCGGGAACCATAAGCCGAGGGGTTCGCGCCGCTTCGTGGCGCTCTGTTCGGAAACTTTGTGGCTTTTCTGAACAAATTAAATCTCTCACGATCAGGAAAACCCCAGCCAAAGCGCGCTTCGCGGCGCTTTGTCCGGGAACCATAAGCCGAGGGGTTCGCGCCGCTTCGTGGCGCTCTTTTCGGAAACTTTGTGGCTTTTCTGAACAAATTAAATCTCTCACGATCAGGAAAACCCCAGCCAAAGCGCGCTTCGCGGCGCTTTGTCCGGGAACCATAAGCCGACGGGTTCGCGCCGCTTCGGGGCGCTCTGTTCGGGAACTTTGTGGCTTTTCTGAACAAATTAAATCTCTCACGATCAGGAAAACCCCAGCCAAAGCGCGCTTCGCGGCGCCTTGTCCGGGAACCATAAGCCGAGGGGTTCGCGCCGCTTCGTGGCGCTCTGTTCGGAAACTTTGTGGCTTTTCTGAACAAATTAAATCTCTCACGATCAGGAAAACCCCAGCCAAAGCGCGCTTCGCGGCGCTTTGTCCGGGAACCATAAGCCGAGGGGTTCGCGCCGCTTCGTGGCGCTCTGTTCGGAAACTTTGTGGCTTTTCTGAACAAATTAAATCTCTCACGATCAGGAAAACCCCAGCCAAAGCGCGCTTCGCGGCGCTTTGTCCGGGAACCATAAGCCGAGGGGTTCGCGCCGCTTCGTGGCGCTCTTTTCGGGAACTTTGTGGCTTTTTTGAACAAATTAAATCTCTCACGATCAGGAAAACCCCAGCCAAAGCGCGCTTCGCGGCGCCTTGTCCGGGAACCATAAGCCGAGGGGTTCGCGCCGCTTCGTGGCGCTCTGTTCGGAAACTTTGTGGCTTTTCTGAACAAATTAAATCTCTCACGATCAGGAAAACCCCAGCCAAAGCGCGCTTCGCGGCGCCTTGTCCGGGAACCATGAGCCGAGGGCTTCGCGCCGCTTCGTGGCGCTCTGTTCGGAAACTTTGTGGCTTTTCTGAACAAATTAAATCTCTCACGATCAGGAAAACCCCAGCCAAAGCGCGCTTCGCGGCGCTTTGTCCGGGAACCATAAGCCAAGGGGGTTCGCACCGCTTCGCGGCGCTCTGTTCGGAAACTTTGTGGCTTTTTTGAACGAAATAAATCTCTCACGGTCAGGAAAACCCCAGCCAAAGGGCGCTTCGCGGCCGTTTGTCCGGGAACCAGAAGCCGAGGGTTCGCGCCGCTTCGCGGCGCTCTGTTCGGAAACTTTGTGGCTTTTCTGAACAAATTAAATCTCTCACGATCAGGAAAACCCCAGCCAAAGCGCGCTTCGCGGCGCTTTGTCCGGTAACCATAAGCCGAGGGGTTCGCGCCGCTTCGTGGCGCTCTGTTCGGAAACTTTGTGGCTTTTCTGAACAAATTAAATCTCTCACGATCAGGAAAACCCCAGCCAAAGCGCGCTTCGCGGCGCTTTGTCCGGGAACCATAAGCCGAGGGGTTCGCGCCGCTTCGCGGCGCTCTGTTCGGGAACTTTGTGACTTTTCTGAGCAAATCAAATCTCTCACAATCAGGAAAACCCCAGCCAAAGCGCGCTTGACGGCGCTTTGTCTGGGAACCATAAGCCGGAGGGTTCGCACCGCTTCGCGGCGCTCTGTTCGGAAACTTTGTGGCTTTTCTGAACAAATTAAATCTCTCACAATCAGGAAAACCCCAGCCAAAGCGCGCTTGACGGCGCTTTGTCCGGGAACCATAAGCCGAGGGGTTCGCGCCGCTTCGCGGCGCTCTGTTCGGAAACTTTGTGGCTTTTCTGAACAAATTAAATCTCTCACGATCAGGAAAACCCCAGCCAAAGCGCGCTTCGCGGCGCTTTGTCCGGGAACCATAAGCCAGGGGGGTTCGCACCGCTTCGCGGCGCTCTGTTCGGAAACTTTGTGGCTTTTCTGAACAAATTAAATCTCTCACGATCAGGAAAACCCCGGCCAAAGCGCGCTTCGCGGCGCTTTGTCCGGGAACCATAAGCCGGGGGGTTCGCACCGCTTCGCGGCGCTCTGTTCGGAAACTTTGTGGCTTTTCTGAACAAATTGAATCTCTCCCGATCAGGAAAACCCCGGCCAAAGCGCGCTTCGCGGCGCTTTGTCCGGGAACCATAAGCCGAGGGGTTCGCGCCGCTTCGCGGCGCTCTGTTCGGAAACTTTGTGGCTTTTCTGAACAAATTAAATCTCTCACGATCAGGAAAACCCCAGCCAAAGCGCGCTTGGCGGCGCTTTGTCCGGGAACCATAAGCCGGGGGTTCGCACCGCTTCGCGGCGCTCTGTTCGGAAACTTTGTGGCTTTTCTGAACAAATTAAATCTCTCACGATCAGGAAAACCCCAGCCAAAGCGCGCTTCGCGGCGCTTTGTCCGGGAACCATAAGCCGGGGGGTTCGCGCCGCTTCGCGGCGCTCTGTTCGGAAACTTTGTGGCTTTTCTGAACAAATTAAATCTCTCACGATCAGGAAAACCCCAGCCAAAGCGCGCTTGGGGGCGCTTTGTCCGGGAACCATAAGCGGGGGGGGTCGCACCGCTTCGCGGCGCTCTGTTCGGAAACTTTTTGGCTTTTCTGAACAAATTAAATCTCTCACGATCAGGAAAACCCCGGCCAAAGCGCGCTTCGCGGCGCTTTGTCCGGGAACCATAAGCCGAGGGGTTCGCGCCGCTTCGTGGCGCTCTGTTCGGAAACTTTGTGGCTTTTCTGAACAAATTAAATCTCTCACGATCAGGAAAACCCTGGCCAAAGCGCGATTCGCGGCGCTTTGTCCGGGAACCATAAGCCGAGGGGTTCGCGCCGCTTCGTGGCGCTCTTTTCGGAAACTTTGTGGCTTTTCTGAACAAATTAAATCTCTCACGATCAGGAAAACCCCAGCCAAAGCGCGCTTCGCGGCGCTTTGTCCGGGAACCATAAGCCGAGGGTTCGCGCCGCTTCGTGGCGCTCTGTTCGGAAACTTTGTGGCTTTTCTGAACAAATTAAATCTCTCACGATCAGGAAAACCCTGGCCAAAGCGCGCTTCGCGGCGCTTTGTCCGGGAACCATAAGCCGAGGGGTTCGCGCCGCTTCGTGGCGCTCTTTTCGGAAACTTTGTGGCTTTTCTGAACAAATTAAATCTCTCACGATCAGGAAAACCCCAGCCAAAGCGCGCTTCGCGGCGCTTTGTCCGGGAACCATAAGCCGAGGGGTTCGCGCCGCTTCGTGGCGCTCTTTTCGGAAACTTTGTGGCTTTTCTGAACAAATTAAATCTCTCACGATCAGGAAAACCCCGGCCAAAGCGCGCTTCGCGGCGCTTTGTCCGGGAACCATAAGCCGAGGGGTTCGCGCCGCTTCGTGGCGCTCTTTTCGGAAACTTTGTGGCTTTTCTGAACAAATTAAATCTCTCACGATCAGGAAAACCCCAGCCAAAGCGCGCTTTGCGGCGCTTTGTCCGGGATCCATAAGCCGAGGGTTCGCGCCGCTTCGCGGCGCTCTGTTCGGAAACTTTGTGGCTTTTCTGAACAAATTAAATCTCTCACGATCAGGAAAACCCCAGCCAAAGCGCGCTTCGCGGCGCTTTGTCCGGGAACCATAAGCCAGGGTTCGCACCGCTTCGCGGCGCTCTGTTCGGAAACTTTGTGGCTTTTCTGAACAATTTAAATCTCTCACGATTAGGAAAACCCCAGCCAAAGCGCGCTTCGCGGCGCTTTGTCCGGGAACCATAAGCCAGGGGGGTTCGCACCGCTTCGCGGCGCTCTGTTCGGAAACTTTTTGGCTTTTCTGAACAAATTAAATCTCTCACGATCAGGAAAACCCCAGCCAAAGCGCGCTTCGCGGCGCTTTGTCCGGGAACCATAAGCCGAGGGGTTCGCGCCGCTTCGTGGCGCTCTTTTCGGAAACTTTGTGGCTTTTCTGAACAAATTAAATCTCTCACGATCAGGAAAACCCTGGCCAAAGCGCGCTTCGCGGCGCTTTGTCCGGGAACCATAAGCCGAGGGGTTCGCGCCGCTTCGTGGCGCTCTTTTCGGAAACTTTGTGGCTTTTCTGAACAAATTAAATCTCTCACGATCAGGAAAACCCTGGCCAAAGCGCGCTTCGCGGCGCTTTGTCCGGGAACCATAAGCCGAGGGGTTCGCGCCGCTTCGTGGCGCTCTTTTCGGAAACTTTGTGGCTTTTCTGAACAAATTAAATCTCTCACGATCAGGAAAACCCCAGCCAAAGCGCGCTTCGCGGCGCCTTGTCCGGGAACCATAAGCCGAGGGGTTCGCGCCGCTTCGTGGCGCTCTGTTCGGAAACTTTGTGGCTTTTCTGAACAAATTAAATCTCTCACGATCAGGAAAACCCCAGCCAAAGCGCGCTTCGCGGCGCTTTGTCCGGGAACCATAAGCCGAGGGGTTCGCGCCGCTTCGTGGCGCTCTTTTCGGAAACTTTGTGGCTTTTCTGAACAAACTAAATGTCTCACGATCTGGAAAACCCCAGCCACAGCGCGCTTCGCGGCGCTTTGTCCGGGAACCATAAGCCGAGGGTTCGCGCCGCTTCGTAGCGCTCTTTTCGGAAACTTTTTGACTTTTCTGAACAAATTAAATCTCTCACGATCAGGAAAACCCCAGCCAAAGCGCGCTTCGCGGCGCTTTGTCCGGGAACCATAAGCCGAGGGGTTCGCGCCGCTTCGTGGCGCTCTTTTCGGAAACTTTTTGACTTTTCTGAACAAATTAAATCTCTCACGATCAGGAAAACCCCAGCCAAAGCGCGCTTCGCCGCGCTTTGTTCGGGAACCATAAGCGCGCCGCTTCGTGGCGCTCTTTTCGGAAACTTTGTGGCTCTTCTGAACAAATTAAATCTCTCACGATCAGGAAAACCCCAGCCAAAGCGCGCTTCGCGGCGCTTTGTCCGGGAACCATAAGCCGAGGGGTTCGCGCCGCTTCGTGGCGCTCTTTTCGGAAACTTTGTGGCTTTTCTGAACAAATTAAATCTCTCACGATCAGGAAAACCCCAGCCAAAGCGCGCTTCGCGGCGCTTTGTCCGGGAACCATAAGCCGAGGGGTTCGCACCGCTTCGCGGCGCTCTGTTCGGGAACTTTGTGGCTTTTCTGAACAATTTAAATCTCTCACGATCAGGAAAACCCCGGCCAAAGCGCGCTTCGCGGCGCTTTGTCCGGGAACCATAAGCCGAGGGGTTCGCGCCGCTTCGCGGCGCTCTGTTCGGAAACTTTGTGGCTTTTCTGAACAAATTAAATCTCTCACGATCAGGAAAACCCCAGCCAAAGCGCGCTTCGCGGCGCTTTGTCCGGGAACCATAAGCCGAGGGGTTCGCGCCGCTTCGTGGCGCTCTTTTCGGAAACTTTGTGGCTTTTCTGAACAAATTAAATCTCTCACGATCAGGAAAACCCCGGCCAAAGCGCGCTTCGCGGCGCTTTGTCCGGGAACCATAAGCCGAGGGGTTCGCGCCGCTTCGCGGCGCTCTGTTCGGAAACTTTGTGGCTTTTCTGAACAAATTAAATCTCTCACGATCAGGAAAACCCCAGCCAAAGCGCGCTTCGCGGCGCTTTGTCCGGGAACCATAAGCCGGGGGGGTTCGCACCGCTTCGCGGCGCTCTGTTCGGAAACTTTGTGGCTTTTCTGAACAAATCAAATCTCTCACAATCAGGAAAACCCCGGCCAAAGCGCGCTTCGCGGCGCTTTGTCCGGGAACCATAAGCCGAGGGGTTCGCGCCGCTTCGCGGCGCTCTGTTCGGGAACTTTGTGGCTTTTCTGAACAAATCAAATCTCTCACAATCAGGAAAACCCCGGCCAAAGCGCGCTTCGCGGCGCTTTGTCCGGGAACCATAAGCCCGAGGGTTCGCACCGCTTCGCGGCGCTCTGTTCGGAAACTTTGTGGCTTTTCTGAACAAATTAAATCTCTCACAATCAGGAAAACCCCGGCCAAAGCGCGCTTCGCGGCGCTTTGTCCGGGAACCATAAGCCGGAGGGTTCGCACCGCTTCGCGGCGCTCTGTTCGGAAACTTTGTGGCTTTTCTGAACAAATTAAATCTCTCACGATCAGGAAAACCCCAGCCAAAGCGCGCTTCGCGGCGCTTTGTCCGGGAACCATAAGCCGGGGTTTCGCACCGCTTCGCGGCGCTCTGTTCGGAAACTTTGTGGCTTTTCTGAACAAATTAAATCTCTCACGATCAGGAAAACCCCAGCCAAAGCGCGCTTCGCGGCGCTTTGTCCGGGAACCATAAGCCGACGGGTTCGCGCCGCTTCGTGGCGCTCTGTTCGGAAACTTTGTGGCTTTTTTGAACAAATTAAATCTCTCACGATCAGGAAAACCCCAGCCAAAGCGCGCTTCGCGGCGCTTTGTCCGGGAACCATAAGCCGACGGGTTCGCGCCGCTTCGTGGCGCTCTGTTCGGAAACTTTGTGGCTTTTCTGAACAAATTAAATCTCTCACGATCAGGAAAACCCCAGCCAAAGCGCGCTTCGCGGCGCTTTGTCCGGGAACCATAAGCCGAGGGGTTCGCGCCGCTTCGTGGCGCTCTGTTCGGAAACTTTGTGGCTTTTCTGAACAATTTAAATCTCTCACGATCAGGAAAACCCCAGCCAAAGCGCGCTTCGCGGCGCTTTGTCCGGGAACCATAAGCCGAGGGGTTCGCGCCGCTTCGTGGCGCTCTTTTCGGAAACTTTGTGGCTTTTCTGAACAAATTAAATCTCTCACGATCAGGAAAACCCCAGCTAAAGCGCGCTTCGCGGCGCTTTGTCCGGGAACCATAAGCCGGGGGGTTCGCACCGCTTTGCGGCGCTCTGTTCGGAAACTTTGTGGCTTTTCTGAACAAATTAAATCTCTCACGATCAGGAAAACCCCAGCTAAAGCGCGCTTCGCGGCGCTTTGTCCGGGAACCATAAGCCGAGGGGTTCGCGCCGCTTCGCGGCGCTCTGTGCGGAAACTTTGTGGCTTTTCTGAACAAATTGAATCTCTCGCGATCAGGAAAACCCCGGCCAAAGCGCGCTTCACGGCGCTTTGTCCGGGAACCATAAGCCGAGGGGTTCGCGCCGCTTCGCGGCGCTCTGTGCGGAAACTTTGTGGCTTTTCTGAACAAATTGAATCTCTCGCGATCAGGAAAACCCCGGCCAAAGCGCGCTTCGCGGCGCTTTGTCCGGGAACCATAAGCCGAGGGGTTCGCGCCGCTTCGCGGCGCTCTGTGCGGAAACTTTGTGGCTTTTCTGAACAAATTAAATCTCTCACGATCAGGAAAACCCCAGCTAAAGCGCGCTTCGCGGCGCTTTGTCCGGGAACCATAAGCCGAGGTGTTCGCGCCGCTTCGCGGCGCTCTGTTCGGAAACTTTGTGGCTTTTCTGAACAAATTAAATCTCTCACGATCAGGAAAACCCCAGCCAAAGCGCGCTTCGCGGCGCTTTGTCCGGGAACCATAAGCCGAGGGGTTCGCGCCGCTTCGTGGCGCTCTTTTCGGAAACTTTGTGGCTTTTCTGAACAAATTAAATCTCTCACGATCAGGAAAACCCCAGCCAAAGCGCGCTTCGCGGCGCCTTGTCCGGGAACCATAAGCCGAGGAGTTCGCGCCGCTTCGTGGCGCTCTGTTCGGAAACTTTGTGGCTTTTCTGAACAAATTAAATCTCTCACGATCAGGAAAACCCCGGCCAAAGCGCGCTTTGCGGTGCTTTGTCCGGGAACCATAAGCCGAGGGGTTCGCGCCGCTTCGCGGCGCTCTGTTCGGAAACTTTGTGGCTTTTCTGAACAAATCAAATCTCTCACAATCAGGAAAACCCCAGCCAAAGCGCGCTTCGCGGCGCTTTGTCCGGGAACCATAAGCCGAGGGTTCGCGCCGCTTCGCGGCGCTCTGTTCGGAAACTTTGTGGCTTTTCTGAACAATTTAAATCTCTCACGATCAGGAAAACCCCAGCCAAAGCGCGCTTCGCGGCGCTTTGTACGGGAACCATAAGCCAGGTGTGTTCGCACCGCTTCGCGGCGCTCTGTTCGGAAACTTTGTGGCTTTTCTGAACAAATTAAATCTCTCACGATCAGGAAAACCCCGGCCAAAGCGCGCTTCACGGCGCTTCGTCCGGGAACCATAAGCCGAGGGGTTCGCGCCGCTTTGTGGCGCTCTGTTCGGAAACTTTGTGGCTTTTCTGAACAAATTAAATCTCTCACGATCAGGAAAATCCCAGCCAAAGCGCGCTTCGCGGCGCTTTGTCCGGGAATCATAAGCCGAGGAGTTCGCGCCGCTTCGCGGCGCTCTGTGCGGAAACTTTGTGGCTTTTCTGAACAAATTAAATCTCTCACGATCAGGAAAACCCCAGCCAAAGCGCGCTTCGCGGCGCTTTGTCCGGGAACCATAAGCCGAGGGGTTCGCGCCGCTTTGCGGCGCTCTGTTCGGAAACTTTGTGGCTTTTCTGAACAACTTAAATCTCTCACGATCAGGAAAACCCCAGCCAAAGCGCGCTTTGCGGCCCTTTGTCCGGGAACCATAAGCCGACGGGTTCCCGCCGCTGTGCGCCCCTCTTTTCGGAAACTTTGTGGCTTTTCTGAACAATTTAAATCTCTCACGATCAGGAAAACCCCAGCCAAAGCGCGCTTCGCGGCGCTTTGTCCGGGAACCATAAGCCGAGGGGTTCGCGCCGCTTCGTGGCGCTCTTTTCGGAAACTTTGTGGCTTTTCTGAACAAATTAAATCTCTCACGATCAGGAAAACCCCAGCCAAAGCGCGCTTCGCGGCGCTTTGTCCGGGAACCATAAGCCGAGGGGTTCGCGCCGCTTCGTGGCGCTCTTTTCGGAAACTTTGTGGCTTTTCTGAACAAATTAAATCTCTCACGATCAGGAAAACCCCGGCCAAAGCGCGCTTCGCGGCGCTTTGTCCGGGAACCATAAGCCAGGGGGGTTCGCACCGCTTCGCGGCGCTCTGTTCGGAAACTTTGTGGCTTTTCTGAACAATTTAAATCTCTCACGATCAGGAAAACCCCAGCCAAAGCGCGCTTCGCGGCGCTTTGTCCGGGAACCATAAGCCAGGGTTCGCGCCGCTTCGTGGCGCTCTGTTCGGAAACTTTGTGGCTTTTCTGAACAATTTAAATCTCTCACGATCAGGAAAACCCCAGCCAAAGCGCGCTTCGCGGCGCTTTGTCCGGGAACCATAAGCCGAGGGGTTCGCGCCGCTTCGTGGCGCTCTGTTCGGAAACTTTGTGGCTTTTCTGAACAAATTAAATCTCTCACGATCAGGAAAACCCCAGCCAAAGCGCGCTTCGCGGCGCTTTGTCCGGGAACCATAAGCCGAGGGGTTCGCGCCGCTTCGCGGCGCTCTGTTCGGAAACTTTGTGGCTTTTCTGAACAAATTAAATCTCTCACGATCAGGAAAACCCCAGCCAAAGCGCGCTTCGCGGCGCTTTGTCCGGGAACCATAAGCCGGGGGGTTCGCACCGCTTCGCGGCGCTCTGTTCGGAAACTTTGTGGCTTTTCTGAACAAATTAAATCTCTCCCGATCAGGAAAACCCCAGCCAAAGCGCGCTTCGCGGCGCTTTGTCCGGGAACCATAAGCCGGGGTTTCGCACCGCTTCGCGGCGCTCTGTTCGGGAACTTTGTGGCTTTTCTGAGCAAATCAAATCTCTCACAATCAGGAAAACCCCAGCCAAAGCGCGCTTCGCGGCGCTTTGTCCGGGAACCATAAGCCGGGGGGTTCGCACCGCTTCGCGGCGCTCTATTCGGAAACTTTGTGGCTTTTCTGAACAAATTAAATCTCTCACGATCAGGAAAACCCCAGCCAAAGCGCGCTTCGCGGCGCTTTGTCCGGGAACCATAAGCCGGGGGGTTCGCACCGCTTCGCGGCGCTCTGTTCGGAAACTTTGTGGCTTTTCTGAACAAATTAAATCTCTCACGATCAGGAAAACCCCAGCCAAAGCGCGCTTCGCGGCGCTTTGTCCGGGAACCATAAGCCGAGGGGTTCGCGCCGCTTCGTGGCGCTCTGTTCGGAAACTTTGTGGCTTTTCTGAACAATTTAAACCTCTCACGATTAGGAAAACCCAGGCCAAAGCGCGCTTCCCCGGCCTTTGTCCCGGGACCCTAAGCCGAGGGTTCGCGCCGCTTCGCGGCGCTCTGTTCGGAAACTTTGTGGCTTTTCTGAACAACTTAACCCCCTCACGATCAGGAAAACCCCAGCCAAAGCGCGCTTCGCGGCGCTTTGTCCGGGAACCATAAGCCGAGGGGTTCGCGCCGCTTTGCGGCGCTCTGTTCGGAAACTTTGTGGCTTTTCTGAACAATTTAAATCTCTCACGATCAGGAAAACCCCAGCCAAAGCGCGCTTCGCGGCGCTTTGTCCGGGAACCATAAGCCAGGGGGGTTCGCACCGCTTCGCGGCGCTCTGTTCGGAAACTTTGTGGCTTTTCTGAACAATTTAAATCTCTCACGATCAGGAAAACCCCAGCCAAAGCGCGCTTCGCGGCGCTTTGTCCGGGAACCATAAGCCGAGGGGTTCGCGCCGCTTCGTGGCGCTCTTTTCGGAAACTTTGTGGCTCTTCTGAACAATTTAAATCTCTCACGATCAGGAAAACCCCTGCCAAAGCGCGCTTCGCGGCGCTTTGTCCGGGAACCATAAGCCGAGGGGTTCGCGCCGCTTCGTGGCGCTCTTTTCGAAAACTTTGTGGCTTTTCTGAACAAATTAAATCTCTCACGATCAGGAAAACCCCAGCCAAAGCGCGCTTCGCGGCGCTTTGTCCGGGAACCATAAGCCGAGGGGTTCGCGCCGCTTCGTGGCGCTCTTTTCGGAAACTTTGTGGCTTTTCTGAACAATTTAAATCTCTCACGATCAGGAAAACCCCAGCCAAAGCGCGCTTCGCGGCGCTTTGTCCGGGAACCATAAGCCGAGGGGTTCGCGCCGCTTTGCGGCGCTCTGTTCGGAAACTTTGTGGCTCTTCTGAACAATTTAAATCTCTCACGATTAGGAAAACCCCGGCCAAAGCGCGCTTCGCGGCGCTTTGTCCGGGAACCATAAGCCAGGGGGGTTCGCACCGCTTCGCGGCGCTCTGTTCGGAAACTTTGTGGCTTTTCTGAACAAATTAAATCTCTCACGATCAGGAAAACCCCAGCCAAAGCGCGCTTCGCGGCGCTTTGTCCGGGAACCATAAGCCGGGGGGTTCGCACCGCTTCGCGGCGCTCTGTTCGGAAACTTTGTGGCTTTTCTGAACAATTTAAATCTCTCACGATCAGGAAAACCCCAGCCAAAGCGCGCTTCGCGGCGCTTTGTCCGGGAACCATAAGCCAGGGGGGTTCGCACCGCTTCGCGGCGCTCTGTTCGGAAACTTTGTGGCTTTTCTGAACAATTTAAATCTCTCACGATCAGGAAAACCCCAGCCAAAGCGCGCTTCGCGGCGCTTTGTCCGGGAACCATAAGCCAGGGGGGTTCGCACCGCTTCGCGGCGCTCTGTTCGGAAACTTTGTGGCTTTTCTGAACAAATTAAATCTCTCACGATCAGGAAAACCCCAGCCAAAGCGCGCTTCGCGGCGCTTTGTCCGGGAACCATAAGCCGAGGGGTTCGCGCCGCTTCGTGGCGCTCTTTTCGGAAACTTTGTGGCTTTTCTGAACAATTTAAATCTCTCACGATCAGGAAAACCCCAGCCAAAGCGCGCTTCGCGGCGCTTTGTCCGGGAACCATAAGCCAGGGGGGTTCGCACCGCTTCGCGGCGCTCTGTTCGGAAACTTTGTGGCTTTTCTGAACAATTTAAATCTCTCACGATCAGGAAAACCCCAGCCAAAGCGCGCTTCGCGGCGCTTTGTCCGGGAACCATAAGCCGAGGGGTTCGCGCCGCTTCGTGGCGCTCTGTTCGGAAACTTTGTGGCTTTTCTGAACAAATTAAATCTCTCACGATCAGGAAAACCCCAGCCAAAGCGCGCTTCGCGGCGCTTTGTCCGGGAACCATAAGCCGAGGGGTTCGCGCCGCTTTGCGGCGCTCTGTTCGGAAACTTTGTGGCTTTTCTGAACAATTTAAATCTCTCACGATCAGGAAAACCCCAGCCAAAGCGCGCTTCGCGGCGCTTTGTCCGGGAACCATAAGCCGAGGGTTCGCACCGCTTGGCGGCGCTCTGTTCGGAAACTTTGTGGCTTTTCTGAACAAATTAAATCTCTCACGATCAGGAAAACCCCAGCCAAAGCGCGCTTCGCGGCGCTTTGTCCGGGAACCATAAGCCGAGGGGTTCGCGCCGCTTCGTGGCGCTCTGTTCGGAAACTTTGTGGCTTTTCTGAACAAATTAAATCTCTCACGATCAGGAAAACCCCAGCCAAAGCGCGCTTCGCGGCGCTTTGTCCGGGAACCATAAGCCGAGGGGTTCCCGCCGCTTCGCGGCGCTCTGTTCGGAAACTTTGTGGCTTTTCTGAACAAATTAAATCTCTCACGATCAGGAAAACCCCAGCCAAAGCGCGCTTGGCGGCGCTTTGTCCGGGAACCATAAGCCGAGGGGTTCGCGCCGCTTCGTGGCGCTCTGGTCGGAAACTTTGTGGCTTTTCTGAACAAATTAAATCTCTCACGATCAGGAAAACCCCAGCCAAAGCGCGCTTCGCGGCGCTTTGTCCGGGAACCATAAGCCGAGGGGTTCGCGCCGCTTTGCGGCGCTCTGTTCGGAAACTTTGTGGCTCTTCTGAACAATTTAAATCTCTCACGATCAGGAAAACCCCTGCCAAAGCGCGCTTCGCGGCGCTTTGTCCGGGAACCATAAGCCGAGGGGTTCGCGCCGCTTCGTGGCGCTCTTTTCGAAAACTTTGTGGCTTTTCTGAACAAATTAAATCTCTCACGATCAGGAAAACCCCAGCCAAAGCGCGCTTCGCGGCGCTTTGTCCGGGAACCATAAGCCAGGGGGGTTCGCACCGCTTCGCGGCGCTCTGTTCGGAAACTTTGTGGCTTTTCTGAACAAATTAAATCTCTCACGATCAGGAAAACCCCAGCCAAAGCGCGCTTCGCGGCGCTTTGTCCGGGAACCATAAGCCGAGGGGTTCGCGCCGCTTTGCGGCGCTCTGTTCGGAAACTTTGTGGCTTTTCTGAACAAATTAAATCTCTCACGATCAGGAAAACCCCAGCCAAAGCGCGCTTCGCGGCGCTTTGTCCGGGAACCATAAGCCAGGGGGGTTCGCACCGCTTCGCGGCGCTCTGTTCGGAAACTTTGTGGCTTTTCTGAACAATTTAAATCTCTCACGATCAGGAAAACCCCAGCCAAAGCGCGCTTCGCGGCGCTTTGTCCGGGAACCATAAGCCAGGGGGGTTCGCGCCGCTTCGCGGCGCTCTGTTCGGAAACTTTGTGGCTTTTCTGAACAATTTAAATCTCTCACGATCAGGAAAACCCCAGCCAAAGCGCGCTTCGCGGCGCTTTGTCCGGGAACCATAAGCCAGGGGGGTTCGCACCGCTTCGCGGCGCTCTGTTCGGAAACTTTGTGGCTTTTCTGAACAATTTAAATCTCTCACGATCAGGAAAACCCCAGCCAAAGCGCGCTTCGCGGCGCTTTGTCCGGGAACCATAAGCCGGGGGGTTCGCACCGCTTCGCGGCGCTCTGTTCGGAAACTTTGTGGCTTTTCTGAACAAATTAAATCTCTCACGATCAGGAAAACCCCAGCCAAAGCGCGCTTCGCGGCGCTTTGTCCGCGAACCATAAGCCAGGGTTCGCGCCGCTTCGCGGCGCTCTGTTCGGAAACTTTGTGGCTTTTCTGAACAATTTAAATCTCT
Organism: Aplectana chamaeleonis; assembly: GCA_029168955.1. Taxonomy (NCBI): domain Eukaryota; kingdom Metazoa; phylum Nematoda; class Chromadorea; order Rhabditida; family Cosmocercidae; genus Aplectana; species Aplectana chamaeleonis. The sequence goes on from JAPDOI010001093.1 coordinate 108,940, forward strand.
CACGATCAGGAAAACCCCAGCCAAAGCGCGCTTCGCGGCGCTTTGTCCGGGAACCATAAGCCAGGGGGGTTCGCACCGCTTCGCGGCGCTCTGTTCGGAAACTTTGTGGCTTTTCTGAACAATTTAAATCTCTCACGATCAGGAAAACCCCAGCCAAAGCGCGCTTCGCGGCGCTTTGTCCGGGAACCATAAGCCAGGGGGGTTCGCACCGCTTCGCGGCGCTCTGTTCGGAAACTTTGTGGCTTTTCTGAACAATTTAAATCTCTCACGATTAGGAAAACCCCGGCCAAAGCGCTTCGTGGCGCTTTGCCCGGGGACCATAAGCCGAGGGTTCGCGCCGCTTCGCGGCGCTCTGTTCGGAAACTTTGTGGCTTTTCTGAACAAATTAAATCTCTCACGATCAGGAAAACCCCAGCCAAAGCGCGCTTCGCGGCGCTTTGTCCGGGAACCATAAGCCGAGGGTTCGCGCCGCTTCGCGGCGCTCTGTTCGGAAACTTTGTGGCTTTTCTGAACAAATTAAATCTCTCACGATCAGGAAAACCCCAGCCAAAGCGCGCTTCGCGGCGCTTTGTCCGGGAACCATAAGCCGAGGGTTCGCGCCGCTTCGCGTCGCTCTGTTCGGAACCTTTTTGGCTTTTCTGAACAATTTAAATCTCTCATGATCAGGAAAACCCCAGCCAAAGCGCGCTTCGCGGCGCTTTGTCCGGGAACCATAAGCCGAGGGGTTCGCGCCGCTTTGCGGCGCTCTTTTCGGAAACTTTGTGGCTTTTCTGAACAACTTAAATCTCTCACGATCAGGAAAACCCCAGCCAAAGCGCGCTTCGCGGCGCTTTGTCCGGGAACCATAAGCCGAGGGTTCGCACCGCTTCGCGGCGCTCTGTTCGGAAACTTTCTGGCTTTTCTAAACAAATTAAATCTCTCACGATCAGCAAAACCCCACCTAAAGCGCGCTTCGCATCGCTTTGTCCGGGAACCATAAGCCGAGGGGTTCGCGGCGCTCTGTGCGAAAACTTTGTGGCTTTTCTGAACAAATTAAATCTCTCACAATCAGGAAAACCCCAGCCAAAGCGCGCTTGACGGCGCTTTGTCTGGGAACCATAAGCCGGAGGGTTCGCACCGCTTCGCGGCGCTCTGTTCGGAAACTTTGTGGCTTTTCTGAACAAATTAAATCTCTCACGATCAGGAAAACCCCAGCCAAAGCGCGCTTCGCGGCGCCTTGTCCGGGAACCATAAGCCGAGGAGTTCGCGCCGCTTCGTGGCGCTCTGTTCGGAAACTTTGTGGCTTTTCTGAACAAATTAAATCTCTCACGATCAGGAAAACCCCGGCCAAAGCGCGCTTCGCGGCGCTTTGTCCGGGAACCATAAGCCGGGGGGTTCGCACCGCTTCGCGGCGCTCTGTTCGGAAACTTTGTGGCTTTTCTGAACAAATTAAATCTCTCACGATCAGGAAAACCCCGGCCAAAGCGCGCTTCGCGGCGCTTTGTCCGGGAACCATAAGCCGAGGGGTTCGCGCCGCTTCGTGGCGCTCTGTTCGGAAACTTTGTGGCTTTTCTGAACAAATTAAATCTCTCACGATCAGGAAAACCCCAGCCAAAGCGCGCTTCGCGGCGCTTTGTCCGGGAACCATAAGCCGGGGGGTTCGCACCGCTTCGCGGCGCTCTGTTCGGAAACTTTGTGGCTTTTCTGAACAAATTAAATCTCTCACGATCAGGAAAACCCCAGCCAAAGCGCGCTTCGCGGCGCCTTGTCCGGGAACCATAAGCCGAGGAGTTCGCGCCGCTTCGTGGCGCTCTGTTCGGAAACTTTGTGGCTTTTCTGAACAAATTAAATCTCTCACGATCAGGAAAACCCCAGCCAAAGCGCGCTTCGCGGCGCTTTGTCCGGGAACCATAAGCCGAGGGGTTCGCGCCGCTTCGTGGCGCTCTTTTCGGAAACTTTGTGGCTTTTCTGAACAAATTAAATCTCTCACGATCAGGAAAACCCCAGCCAAAGCGCGCTTCGCGGCGCCTTGTCCGGGAACCATAAGCCGAGGGGTTCGCGCCGCTTCGTGGCGCTCTGTTCGGAAACTTTGTGGCTTTTCTGAACAAATTAAATCTCTCACGATCAGGAAAACCCCAGCCAAAGCGCGCTTCGCGGCGCTTTGTCCGGGAACCATAAGCCGAGGGGTTCGCGCCGCTTTGTGGCGCTCTGTTCGGAAACTTTGTGGCTTTTCTGAACAAATTAAATCTCTCACGATCAGGAAAACCCCAGCTAAAGCGCGCTTCGTGGCGCTTTGTCCGGGAACCATAAGCCGGGGGGTTCGCACCGCTTTGCGGCGCTCTGTTCGGAAACTTTGTGGCTTTTCTGAACAAATTAAATCTCTCACGATCAGGAAAACCCCGGCCAAAGCGCGCTTTGCGGTGCTTTGTCCGGGAACCATAAGCCGAGGGGTTCGCGCCGCTTCGTGGCGCTCTTTTCGGAAACTTTGTGGCTTTTCTGAACAAATTAAATCTCTCACGATCAGGAAAACCCCAGCCAAAGCGCGCTTCGCGGCGCCTTGTCCGGGAACCATAAGCCGAGGAGTTCGCGCCGCTTCGTGGCGCTCTGTTCGGAAACTTTGTGGCTTTTCTGAACAAATTAAATCTCTCACGATCAGGAAAACCCAGCCAAAGCGCGCTTCGCGGCGCCTCGTCCGGGAACCATAAGCCGAGGGGTTCGCGCCGCTTCGTGGCGCTCTTTTCGGAAACTTTGTGGCTTTTCTGAACAAATTAAATCTCTCACGATCAGGAAAACCCCAGCTAAAGCGCGCTTCGCGGCGCTTTGTCCGGGAACCATAAGCCGGGGGGTTCGCACCGCTTTGCGGCGCTCTGTTCGGAAACTTTGTGGCTTTTCTGAACAAATTAAATCTCTCACGATCAGGAAAACCCCAGCCAAAGCGCGCTTCGCGGCGCTTTGTCCGGGAACCATAAGCCAGGGGGGTTCGCACCGCTTCGCGGCGCTCTGTTCGGAAACTTTGTGGCTTTTCTGAACAATTTAAATCTCTCACGATTAGGAAAACCCCGGCCAAAGCGCGCTTCGCGGCGCTTTGTCCGGGAACCATAAGCCGAGGGGTTCGCGCCGCTTCGTGGCGCTCTTTTCGGAAACTTTTTGGCTTTTCTGAACAATTTAAATCTCTCACGATCAGGAAAACCCCAGCCAAAGCGCGCTTCGCGGCGCTTTGTCCGGGAACCATAAGCCAGGGGGGTTCGCACCGCTTCGCGGCGCTCTGTTCGGAAACTTTGTGGCTTTTCTGAACAATTTAAATCTCTCACGATCAGGAAAACCCCAGCCAAAGCGCGCTTCGCGGCGCTTTGTCCGGGAACCATAAGCCGAGGGGTTCGCGCCGCTTCGTGGCGCTCTTTTCGGAAACTTTGTGGCTTTTCTGAACAATTTAAATCTCTCACGATCAGGAAAACCCCAGCCAAAGCGCGCTTCGCGGCGCTTTGTCCGGGAACCATAAGCCGAGGGGTTCGCGCCGCTTCGCGGCGCTCTGTTCGGAAACTTTGTGGCTTTTCTGAACAATTTAAATCTCTCACGATTAGGAAAACCCCGGCCAAAGCGCGCTTCGCGGCGCTTTGTCCGGGAACCATAAGCCGAGGGGTTCGCGCCGCTTCGTGGCGCTCTGTTCGGAAACTTTGTGGCTTTTCTGAACAAATTAAATCTCTCACGATCAGGAAAACCCCAGCCAAAGCGCGCTTCGCGGCGCTTTGTCCGGGAACCATAAGCCGAGGGGTTCGCGCCGCTTCGTGGCGCTCTGTTCGGAAACTTTGTGGCTTTTCTGAACAAATTAAATCTCTCACGATCAGGAAAACCCCAGCCAAAGCGCGCTTCGCGGCGCTTTGTCCGGGAACCATAAGCCAGGGGGGTTCGCACCGCTTCGCGGCGCTCTGTTCGGAAACTTTGTGGCTTTTCTGAACAAATTAAATCTCTCACGATCAGGAAAACCCCAGCCAAAGCGCGCTTCGCGGCGCTTTGTCCGGGAACCATAAGCCGAGGGGTTCGCGCCGCTTCGTGGCGCTCTTTTCGGAAACTTTGTGGCTTTTCTGAACAAATTAAATCTCTCACGATCAGGAAAACCCCAGCCAAAGCGCGCTTGGCGGCGCTTTGTCCGGGAACCATAAGCCGGGGGGTTCGCACCGCTTCGCGGCGCTCTGTTCGGAAACTTTGTGGCTTTTCTGAACAAATTAAATCTCTCACGATCAGGAAAACCCCAGCCAAAGCGCGCTTCGCGGCGCCTTGTCCGGGAACCATAAGCCGACGGGTTCGCGCCGCTTCGCGGCGCTCTGTTCGGAAACTTTGTGGCTTTTCTGAACAAATTAAATCTCTCACGATCAGGAAAACCCCAGCCAAAGCGCGCTTCGCGGCGCCTTGTCCGGGAACCATAAGCCGGGGGGTTCGCACCGCTTCGCGGCGCTCTGTTCGGAAACTTTGTGGCTTTTCTGAACAAATTAAATCTCTCACGATCAGGAAAACCCCAGCCAAAGCGCGCTTCGCGGCGCCTTGTCCGGGAACCATAAGCCGAGGAGTTCGCGCCGCTTCGTGGCGCTCTGTTCGGAAACTTTGTGGCTTTTCTGAACAAATTAAATCTCTCACGATCAGGAAAACCCCAGCCAAAGCGCGCTTCGCGGCGCTTTGTCCGGGAACCATAAGCCAGGGGGGTTCGCACCGCTTCGCGGCGCTCTGTTCGGAAACTTTGTGGCTTTTCTGAACAAATTAAATCTCTCACGATCAGGAAAACCCCAGCCAAAGCGCGCTTCGCGGCGCTTTGTCCGGGAACCATAAGCCGAGGGGTTCGCGCCGCTTCGTGGCGCTCTGTTCGGAAACTTTGTGGCTTTTCTGAACAAATTAAATCTCTCACGATCAGGAAAACCCCAGCCAAAGCGCGCTTCGCGGCGCCTTGTCCGGGAACCATAAGCCGGGGGGTTCGCACCGCTTCGCGGCGCTCTGTTCGGAAACTTTGTGGCTTTTCTGAACAAATTAAATCTCTCACGATCAGGAAAACCCCAGCCAAAGCGCGCTTCGCGGCGCCTTGTCCGGGAACCATAAGCCGGGGGGTTCGCACCGCTTCGCGGCGCTCTGTTCGGAAACTTTGTGGCTTTTCTGAACAAATTAAATCTCTCACGATCAGGAAAACCCCAGCCAAAGCGCGCTTGGCGGCGCTTTGTCCGGGAACCATAAGCCGGGGGGTTCGCACCGCTTCGCGGCGCTCTGTTCGGAAACTTTGTGGCTTTTCTGAACAAATTAAATCTCTCACGATCAGGAAAACCCCAGCCAAAGCGCGCTTCACGGCGCTTTGTCAGGGAACCATAAGCCGAGGGTTCGCGCCGCTTCGCGGCGCTCTGTTCGGAAACTTTGTGGCTTTTCTGAACAAATTGAATCTCTCACGATCAGGAAAACCCCGGCCAAAGCGCGCTTCACGGCGCTTTGTCCGGAAACCATAAGCCGAGGGGTTCGCACCGCTTCGCGGCGCTCTGTTCGGAAACTTTGTGGCTTTTCTGAACAAATTAAATCTCTCACGATCAGGAAAACCCCTGCCAAAGCGCGCTTCGCGGCGCTTTGTCCGGGAACCATAAGCCGAGGGGTTCGCGCCGCTTCGTGGCGCTCTTTTCGAAAACTTTGTGGCTTTTCTGAACAAATTAAATCTCTCACGATCAGGAAAACCCCGGCCAAAGCGCGCTTCGCGGCGCTTTGTCCGGGAACCATAAGCCGAGGGGTTCGCGCCGCTTTGTGGCGCTCTGTTCGGAAACTTTGTGGCTTTTCTAAACAAATTAAATCTCTCACGATCAGGAAAACCCCAGCCAAAGCGCGCTTCGCGGCGCCTTGTCCGGGAACCATAAGCCGAGGAGTTCGCGCCGCTTCGTGGCGCTCTGTTCGGAAACTTTGTGGCTTTTCTGAACAAATTAAATCTCTCACGATCAGGAAAACCCCAGCCAAAGCGCGCTTCGCGGCGCCTTGTCCGGGAACCATAAGCCGGGGGGTTCGCACCGCTTCGCGGCGCTCTGTTCGGAAACTTTGTGGCTTTTCTGAACAAATTAAATCTCTCACGATCAGGAAAACCCAGCCAAAGCGCGCTTCGCGGCGCTTTGTCCGGGAACCATAAGCCGGGGGGGGTTCGCACCGCTTCGCGGCGCTCTGTTCGGAAACTTTGTGGCTTTTTTGAACGATTTAAATCTCTCACGATCAGGAAAACCCCAGCCAAAGCGCGCTTCGCGGCGCTTTGTCCGGGAACCATAAGCCGAGGGGTTCGCGCCGCTTCGCGGCGCTCTGTTCGGAAACTTTGTGGCTTTTCTGAACAAATCAAATCTCTCACAATCAGGAAAACCCCAGCCAAAGCGCGCTTCGCGGCGCTTTGTCCGGGAACCATAAGCCGGGGGTTTGCACCGCTTCGCGGCGCTCTGTTCGGAAACTTTGTGGCTTTTCTGAACAAATTAAATCTCTCACGATCAGGAAAACCCCAGCCAAAGCGCGCTTCGCGGCGCCTTGTCCGGGAACCATAAGCCGGAGGGTTCGCACCGCTTCGCGGCGCTCTGTTCGGAAACTTTGTGGCTTTTCTGAACAAATTAAATCTCTCACGATCAGGAAAACCCCAGCCAAAGCGCGCTTCGCGGCGCTTTGTCCGGGAACCATAAGCCGGGGTTTCGCACCGCTTCGCGGCGCTCTGTTCGGAAACTTTGTGGCTTTTCTGAACAAATTAAATCTCTCACGATCAGGAAAACCCCAGCCAAAGCGCGCTTCGCGGCGCTTTGTCCGGGAACCATAAGCCGGGGGGTTCGCACCGCTTCGCGGCGCTCTGTTCGGAAACTTTGTGGCTTTTCTGAACAAATTAAATCTCTCACGATCAGGAAAACCCCAGCCAAAGCGCGCTTCGCGGCGCTTTGTCCGGGAACCATAAGCCGGGGTTTCGCACCGCTTCGCGGCGCTCTGTTCGGAAACTTTGTGGCTTTTCTGAACAAATCAAATCTCTCACAATCAGGAAAACCCCGGCCAAAGCGCGCTTCGCGGCGCTTTGTCCGGGAACCATAAGCCGAGGGGTTCGCGCCGCTTCGCGGCGCTCTGTTCGGGAACTTTGTGGCTTTTCTGAGCAAATCAAATCTCTCACAATCAGGAAAACCCCAGCCAAAGCGCGCTTCGCGGCGCTTTGTCCGGGAACCATAAGCCGAGGGGTTCGCGCCGCTTCGCGGCGCTCTGTTCGGGAACTTTGTGGCTTTTTTGAACGAATTAAATCTCTCACGATCAGGAAAACCCCAGCCAAATCGCGCTTCGCGGCGCTTTGTCCGGGAACCATAAGCCGGGGGGTTCGCGCCGCTTCGCGGCGCTCTAGTCGGAAACTTTGTGGCTTTTCTGAACAAATTAAATCTCTCACGATCAGGAAAACCCCAGCCAAAGCGCGCTTTGCGGCGCTTTGTCCGGGAACCATAAGCCGAGGGTTCGCGCCGCTTCGTGGCGCTCTTTTCGGAAACTTTGTGGCTTTTCTGAACAAATATAATCTCTCACGATCAGGAAAACCCCGGCCAAAGCGCGCTTCGCGGCGCTTTGTCCGGGAACCATAAGCCGAGGGGTTCGCGCCGCTTCGTGGCGCTCTTTTCGGAAACTTTGTGGCTTTTCTGAACAAATATAATCTCTCACGATCAGGAAAACCACGGCCAAAGCGCGCCTCGCGGCGCGTTGTCCGGGAACCATAAGCCGAGGGTTCGCGCCGCTTCGCGTCGCTCTGTCCGGAACCTTTGTGGTTTTTCTGAACAAATCAAATCTCTCACGATCAGGAAAACCCCAGCCAAAGCGCGCTTCGCGGCGCTTTGTCCGGGAACCATAAGCCGAGGGTTCGCGCCGCTTCGCGGCGCTCTGTTCGGAAACTTTGTGGCTTTTCTGAACAAATTAAATCTCTCACGATCAGGAAAACCCCAGCCAAAGCGCGCTTCGCGGCGCTTTGTCCGGGAACCATAAGCCGAGGGTTCGCACCGCTTCGCGGCGCTCTGTTCGGAAACTTTGTGGCTTTTCTGAACAAATTAAATCTCTCACGATCAGGAAAACCCCAGCCAAAGCGCGCTTCGCGGCGCTTTGTCCGGGAACCATAAGCCGAGGGTTCGCGCCGCTTCGCGGCGCTCTGTTCGGAAACTTTGTGGCTTTTCTGAACAAATTAAATCTCTCACGATCAGGAAAACCCCAGCCAAAGCGCGCTTCGCGGCGCTTTGTCCGGGAACCATAAGCCGAGGGGTTCGCGCCGCTTTGCGGCGCTCTGTTCGGAAACTTTGTGGCTTTTCTGAACAATTTAAATCTCTCACGATCAGGAAAACCCCAGCCAAAGCGCGCTTCGCGGCGCTTTGTCCGGGAATCATAAGCCTGGAGAGTTCGCAAAGCTTCGCGGCGCTCTGTTCGGAAACTTTGTGGCTTTTCTGAACAAATTAAATCTCTCACGATCAGGAAAACCCTGGCCAAAGCGCGCTTCGCGGCGCTTTGTCCGGGAACCATAAGCCGAGGGGTTCGCGCCGCTTCGTGGCGCTCTTTTCGGAAACTTTGTGGCTTTTCTGAACAAATTAAATCTCTCACGATCAGGAAAACCCCAGCCAAAGCGCGCTTCGCGGCGCCTTGTCCGGGAACCATAAGCCGGGGGGTTCGCACCGCTTCGCGGCGCTCTGTTCGGAAACTTTGTGGCTTTTCTGAACAAATTAAATCTCTCACGATCAGGAAAACCCCAGCCAAAGCGCGCTTCGCGGCGCCTTGTCCGGGAACCATAAGCCGGGGGGTTCGCACCGCTTCGCGGCGCTCTGTTCGGAAACTTTGTGGCTTTTCTGAACAAATTAAATCTCTCACGATCAGGAAAACCCCGGCCAAAGCGCGCTTCGCGGCGCTTTGTCCGGGAACCATAAGCCGAGGGGTTCGCGCCGCTTCGTGGCGCTCTGTTCGGAAACTTTGTGGCTTTTCTGAACAAATTAAATCTCTCACGATCAGGAAAACCCTGGCCAAAGCGCGATTCGCGGCGCTTTGTCCGGGAACCATAAGCCGGGGGTTCGCGCCGCTTCGCGGCGCTCTGTTCGGAAACTTTGTGGCTTTTATGAACAAATTAAACCTCTTACAATCAGGAAAACCCCAGCCAAAGCGCGCTTCGCGGCGCTTTGTCCGGGAACCATAAGCCGGAAGGGGGGGGAGGGGGTTCGCACCGCTTCGCGGCGCTCTGTTCGGAAACTTTGTGGCTTTTTTGAACGAATTAAATCTCTCACGATCAGGAAAACCCCAGCCAAATCGCGCTTCGCGGCGCTTTGTCCGGGAACCATAAGCCGAGGGGTTCGCGCCGCTTCGCGGCGCTCTGTTCGGAAACTTTGTGGCTTTTTTGAACGAATTAAATCTCTCACGATCAGGAAAACCCCAGCCAAATCGCGCTTCGCGGCGCTTTGTCCGGGAACCATAGGCCAGGGGGTTCGCACCGCTTCGCGGCGCTCTGTTCGGAAACTTTGTGGCTTTTCTGAACAAATCAAATCTCTCACAATCAGGAAAACCCCGGCCAAAGCGCGCTTCGCGGCGCTTTGTCCGGGAACCATAAGCCGGGGGGTTCGCACCGCTTCGCGGCGCTCTGTTCGGAAACTTTGTGGCTTTTCTGAACAAATTAAATCTCTCAAGATCAGGAAAACCCCAGCCAAAGCGCGCTTCGCGGCGCCTTGTCCGGGAACCATAAGCCGGGGGGTTCGCACCGCTTCGCGGCGCTCTGTTCTGAAACTTTGTGGCTTTTCTGAACAAATTAAATCTCTCACAATCAGGAAAACCCCGGCCAAAGCGCGCTTCGCGGCGCTTTGTCCGGGAACCATAAGCCGGAGGGTTCGCACCGCTTCGCGGCGCTCTGTTCGGAAACTTTGTGGCTTTTTTGAACGAATTAAATCTCTCACGATCAGGAAAACCCCAGCCAAATCGCGCTTCGCGGCGCTTTGTCCGGGAACTATAGGCCAGGGGGTTCGCACCGCTTCGCGGCGCTCTGTTCGGAAACTTTGTGGCTTTTCTGAACAAATTGAATCTCTCCCGATCAGGAAAACCCCGGCCAAAGCGCGCTTCGCGGCGCTTTGTCCGGGAACCATAAGCCGGGGGGTTTGCACCGCTTCGCGGCGCTCTGTTCGGAAACTTTGTGGCTTTTCTGAACAAATTAAATCTCTCCCGATCAGGAAAACCCCAGCCAAAGCGCGCTTCGCGGCGCTTTGTCCGGGAACCATAAGCCGGGGTTTCGCACCGCTTCGCGGCGCTCTGTTCGGAAACTTTGTGGCTTTTCTGAACAAATTAAATCTCTCACGATCAGGAAAACCCCAGCCAAAGCGCGCTTCGCGGCGCCTTGTCCGGGAACCATAAGCCGGGGGGTTCGCACCGCTTCGCGGCGCTCTGTTCGGAAACTTTGTGGCTTTTCTGAACAAATTAAACCTCTCACGATCAGGAAAACCCCAGCCAAAGCGCGCTTCGCGGCGCTTTGTCCGGGAACCATAAGCCGGGGTTTCGCACCGCTTCGCGGCGCTCTGTTCGGAAACTTTGTGGCTTTTCTGAACAAATCAAATCTCTCACAATCAGGAAAACCCCGGCCAAAGCGCGCTTCGCGGCGCTTTGTCCGGGAACCATAAGCCGGGGGGTTCGCACCGCTTCGCGGCGCTCTGTTCGGAAACTTTGTGGCTTTTCTGAACAAATTAAATCTCTCAAGATCAGGAAAACCCCAGCCAAAGCGCGCTTCGCGGCGCTTTGTCCGGGAACCATAGGCCGGAGGGTTTGCACCGCTTCGCGGCGCTCTGTTCGGAAACTTTGTGGCTTTTCTGAACAAATTAAATCTCTCACGATCAGGAAAATCCCAGCCAAAGCGCGCTTCGCGGCGCTTTGTCCGGGAATCATAAGCCGAGGAGTTCGCGCCGCTTCGCGGCGCTCTGTGCGGAAACTTTGTGGCTTTTCTGAACAAATTAAATCTCTCACGATCAGGAAAACCCCAGCCAAAGCGCGCTTCGCGGCGCTTTGTCCGGGAACCATAAGCCAGGTGGGTTCGCACCGCTTCGCGGCGCTCTGTTCGGAAACTTTGTGGCTTTTCTGAACAAATTAAATCTCTCACGATCAGGAAAACCCCAGCCAAAGCGCGCTTCGCGGCGCTTTGTCCGGGAACCATAAGCCAGGGGGGTTCGCACCGCTTCGCGGCGCTCTGTTCGGAAACTTTGTGGCTTTTCTGAACAATTTAAATCTCTCACGATCAGGAAAACCCCAGCCAAAGCGCGCTTCGCGGCGCTTTGTCCGGGAACCATAAGCCAGGGGGGTTCGCACCGCTTCGCGGCGCTCTGTTCGGAAACTTTGTGGCTTTTCTGAACAATTTAAATCTCTCACGATCAGGAAAACCCCAGCCAAAGCGCGCTTCGCGGCGCTTTGTCCGGGAACCATAAGCCAGGGGGGTTCGCACCGCTTCGCGGCGCTCTGTTCGGAAACTTTGTGGCTTTTCTGAACAAATTAAATCTCTCACGATCAGGAAAACCCCGGCCAAAGCGCGCTTCGCGGCGCTTTGTCCGGGAACCATAAGCCGAGGGGTTCGCGCCGCTTCGTGGCGCTCTTTTCGGAAACTTTGTGGCTTTTCTGAACAAATTAAATCTCTCACGATCAGGAAAACCCCAGCCAAAGCGCGCTTGGCGGCGCTTTGTCCGGGAATCATAAGCCGAGGAGTTCGGGCCGCTTCGCGGCGCTCTGTTCGGAAACTTTGTGGCTTTTCTGAACAGGTTAAATCTCTCACAATTAGGAAAACCCCAGCCAACGCGCGCTTCGCGGCGCCTTGTCCGGGAACCATAAGCCGGGGGGTTCGCACCGCTTCGCGGCGCTCTGTTCGGAAACTTTGTGGCTTTTCTGAACAAATTAAATCTCTCACGATCAGGAAAACCCCAGCCAAAGCGCGCTTCGCGGCGCTTTGTCCGGGAACCATAAGCCGGGGTTTCGCACCGCTTCGCGGCGCTCTGTTCGGGAACTTTGTGGCTTTTCTGAACAAATTAAATCTCTCACGATCAGGAAAACCCCAGCCAAAGCGCGCTTCGCGGCGCTTTGTCCGGGAACCATAAGCCAGGGGGGTTCGCACCGCTTCGCGGCGCTCTGTTCGGAAACTTTGTGGCTTTTCTGAACAAATTAAATCTCTCACGATCAGGAAAACCCCAGCCAAAGCGCGCTTCGCGGCGCTTTGTCCGGGAACCATAAGCCAGGGGGGTTCGCACCGCTTCGCGGCGCTCTGTTCGGAAACTTTGTGGCTTTTCTGAACAAATTAAATCTCTCACGATCAGGAAAACCCCGGCCAAAGCGCGCTTCGCGGCGCTTTGTCCGGGAACCATAAGCCAGGGGGGTTCGCACCGCTTCGCGGCGCTCTGTTCGGAAACTTTGTGGCTTTTCTGAACAATTTAAATCTCTCACGATCAGGAAAACCCCAGCCAAAGCGCGCTTCGCGGCGCTTTGTCCGGGAACCATAAGCCAGGGGGGTTCGCACCGCTTCGCGGCGCTCTGTTCGGAAACTTTGTGGCTTTTCTGAACAATTTAAATCTCTCACGATCAGGAAAACCCCAGCCAAAGCGCGCTTCGCGGCGCTTTGTCCGGGAACCATAAGCCAGGGGGGTTCGCACCGCTTCGCGGCGCTCTGTTCGGAAACTTTGTGGCTTTTCTGAACAAATTAAATCTCTCACGATCAGGAAAACCCCAGCCAAAGCGCGCTTCGCGGCGCTTTGTCCGGGAACCATAAGCCGAGGGGTTCGCGCCGCTTCGCGGCGCTCTGTTCGGAAACTTTGTGGCTTTTCTGAACAAATTAAATCTCTCACGATCAGGAAAACCCCGGCCAAAGCGCGCTTCGCGGCGCTTTGTCCGGGAACCATAAGCCAGGGGGGTTCGCACCGCTTCGCGGCGCTCTGTTCGGAAACTTTGTGGCTTTTCTGAACAAATTAAATCTCTCACGATCAGGAAAACCCCAGCCAAAGCGCGCTTCGCGGCGCTTTGTCCGGGAACCATAAGCCGGAGGGTTCGCACCGCTTCGCGGCGCTCTGTTCTGAAACTTTGTGGCTTTTCTGAACAAATTAAATCTCTCACAATCAGGAAAACCCCAGCCAAAGCGCGCTTGACGGCGCTTTGTCTGGGAACCATAAGCCGGAGGGTTCGCACCGCTTCGCGGCGCTCTGTTCGGAAACTTTGTGGCTTTTCTGAACAAATTAAATCTCTCACGATCAGGAAAACCCCGGCCAAAGCGCGCTTCGCGGCGCTTTGTCCGGGAACCATAAGCCGAGGGGTTCGCACCGCTTCGCGGCGCTCTGTTCGGGAACTTTGTGGCTTTTCTGAACAAATTAAATCTCTCACGATCAGGAAAACCCCAGCCAAAGCGCGCTTCGCGGCGCTTTGTCCGGGAACCATAAGCCGAGGGGTTCGCGCCGCTTCGCGGCGCTCTGTTCGGAAACTTTGTGGCTTTTCTGAACAAATTAAATCTCTCACGATCAGGAAAACCCCGGCCAAAGCGCGCTTCGCGGCGCTTTGTCCGGGAACCATAAGCCAGGGGGGTTCGCACCGCTTCGCGGCGCTCTGTTCGGAAACTTTGTGGCTTTTCTGAACAAATTAAATCTCTCACGATCAGGAAAACCCCAGCCAAAGCGCGCTTCGCGGCGCTTTGTCCGGGAACCATAAGCCGACGGGTTCGGGCCGCTTCGCGGCGCTCTGTTCGGAAACTTTGTGGCTTTTCTGAACAAATTAAATCTCTCACGATCAGGAAAACCCCAGCCAAAGCGCGCTTGGCGGCGCTTTGTCCGGGAACCATAAGCCGGGGGGTTCGCACCGCTTCGCGGCGCTCTGTTCGGAAACTTTGTGGCTTTTCTGAACAAATTAAATCTCTCACGATCAGGAAAACCCCGGCCAAAGCGCGCTTCGCGGCGCTTTGTCCGGGAACCATAAGCCGAGGGGTTCGCGCCGCTTCGTGGCGCTCTTTTCGGAAACTTTGTGGCTTTTCTGAACAAATTAAATCTCTCACGATCAGGAAAACCCCAGCTAAAGCGCGCTTCGTGGCGCTTTGTCCGGGAACCATAAGCCGAGGGGTTCGCGCCGCTTCGTGGCGCTCTTTTCGGAAACTTTGTGGCTTTTCTGAACAAATTAAATCTCTCACGATCAGGAAAACCCTGGCCAAAGCGCGCTTCGCGGCGCTTTGTCCGGGAACCATAAGCCGAGGGGTTCGCGCCGCTTCGTGGCGCTCTTTTCGGAAACTTTGTGGCTTTTCTAAACAAATTAAATCTCTCACGATCAGGAAAACCCTGGCCAAAGCGCGCTTCGCGGCGCTTTGTCCGGGAACCATAAGCCAGGGGGGTTCGCACCGCTTCGCGGCGCTCTGTTCGGAAACTTTGTGGCTTTTCTGAACAAATTAAATCTCTCACGATCAGGAAAACCCCGGCCAAAGCGCGCTTCGCGGCGCTTTGTCCGGGAACCATAAGCCGAGGGGTTCGCGCCGCTTCGTGGCGCTCTGTTCGGAAACTTTGTGGCTTTTCTGAACAAATTAAATCTCTCACGATCAGGAAAACCCCGGCCAAAGCGCGCTTCGCGGCGCTTTGTCCGGGAACCATAAGCCGAGGGATTCGCGCCGCTTCGTGGCGCTCTTTTCGGAAACTTTGTGGCTTTTCTGAACAAATTAAATCTCTCACGATCAGGAAAACCCTGGCCAAAGCGCGCTTCGCGGCGCTTTGTCCGGGAACCATAAGCCGAGGGGTTCGCGCCGCTTCGTGGCGCTCTTTTCGGAAACTTTGTGGCTTTTCTGAACAAATTAAATCTCTCACGATCAGGAAAACCCTGGCCAAAGCGCGCTTCGCGGCGCTTTGTCCGGGAACCATAAGCCGAGGGGTTCGCGCCGCTTCGTGGCGCTCTTTTCGGAAACTTTGTGGCTTTTCTGAACAAATTAAATCTCTCACGATCAGGAAAACCCCGGCCAAAGCGCGCTTCGCCGCGCTTTGTCCGGGAACCATAAGCCAGGGGGGTTCGCACCGCTTCGCGGCGCTCTGTTCGGAAACTTTGTGGCTTTTCTGAACAAATTGAATCTCTCGCGATCAGGAAAACCCCGGCCAAAGCGCGCTTCGCGGCGCTTTGTCCGGGAACCATAAGCCGAGGGGTTCGCACCGCTTCGCGGCGCTCTGTTCGGAAACTTTGTGGCTTTTCTGAACAAATTGAATCTCTCGCGATCAGGAAAACCCCGGCCAAAGCGCGCTTCGCGGCGCTTTGTCCGGGAACCATAAGCCAGGGGGGTTCGCACCGCTTCGCGGCGCTCTGTTCGGAAACTTTGTGGCTTTTCTGAATAAATTGAATCTCTCGCGATCAGGAAAACCCCGGCCAAAGCGCGCTTCACGGCGCTTTGTCCGGGAACCATAAGCCAGGGGGGTTCGCGCCGCTTCGCGGCGCTCTGTTCGGAAACTTTGTGGCTTTTCTGAATAAATTGAATCTCTCGCGATCAGGAAAACCCCGGCCAAAGCGCGCTTCGCGGCGCTTTGTCCGGGAACCATAAGCCGAGGGGTTCGCGCCGCTTTGCGGCGCTCTGTTCGGAAACTTTGTGGCTTTTCTGAACAATTTAAATCTCTCACGATCAGGAAAACCCCAGCCAAAGCGCGCTTCGCGGCGCTTTGTCCGGGAACCATAAGCCGAGGAGTTCGCGCCGCTTCGCGGCGCTCTGTTCGGGGACTTTGTGGCTTTTCTGAACAATTTAAATCTCTCACGATCAGGAAAACCCCAGCCAAAGCGCGCTTCGCGGCGCTTTGTCCAGGAACCATAAGCCGGGGGGGGGTTCGCACCGCTTCGCGGCGCTCTGTTCGGAACTTTGTGGCTTTTCTGAACAAATTAAATCTCTCACGATCAGGAAAACCCAGCCAAAGCGCGCTTCGCGGCGCTTTGTCCGGGAACCATAAGCCAGGGGGGTTCGCACCGCTTCGCGGCGCTCTGTTCGGAAACTTTGTGGCTTTTCTGAACAATTTAAATCTCTCACGATCAGGAAAACCCCGGCCAAAGCGCGCTTCGCGGCGCTTTGTCTGGGAACCATAAGCCAGGGGGGTTCGCACCGCTTCGCGGCGCTCTGTTCGGAAACTTTGTGGCTTTTCTGAACAATTTAAATCTCTCACGATCAGGAAAACCCCGGCCAAAGCGCCGCTTCGCGGCGCTTTGTCCGGGAACCATAGGCCGGGGAGTTTGGGGCGCTTCGCGGCGCTCTGTTCGGAAACTTTGTGGCTTTTCTGAACAAATTAAATCTCTCACGATCAGGAAAACCCCGGCCAAAGCGCCGCTTCGCGGCGCTTTGTCCGGGAACCATAAGCCGGGGGGGTTCGCACCGCTTCGCGGCGCTCTGTTCGGAAACTTTGTGGCTTTTCTGAACAAATTAAATCTCTCACGATCAGGAAAACCCCAGCCAAAGCGCGCTTCGCGGCGCTTTGTCCGGGAACCATAAGCCGGGGGGTTCGCGCCGCTTCGCGGCGCTCTGTTCGGAAACTTTGTGGCTTTTCTGAACAAATTAAATCTCTCACGATCAGGAAAACCCCGGCCAAAGCGCGCTTCGCGGCGCTTTGTCCGGGAACCATAAGCCGAGGGGTTCGCGCCGCTTCGCGGCGCTCTGTTCGGAAACTTTGTGGCTTTTCTGAACAAATTAAATCTCTCACGATCAGGAAAACCCCGGCCAAAGCGGTAATCGCGGCGCTTTGTCCGGGAACCATAAGCCGGGGGGCTCGCGCCGCTTCGCGGCGCTCTGTTCGGAAACTTTGTGGCTTTTCTGAACAAATTAAATCTCTCACGATCAGGAAAACCCCGGCCAAAGCGACGCTTCGCGGCGCTTTGTCCGGGAACCATAAGCCGAGGGGTTCGCGCCGCTTCGCGGCGCTCTGTTCGGAAACTTTGTGGCTTTTCTGAACAAATTAAATCTCTCACGATCAGGAAAACCCCAGCCAAAGCGCGCTTCGCGGCGCTTTGTCCGGGAACCATAAGCCAGGGGGGTTCGCACCGCTTCGCGGCGCTCTGTTCGGAAACTTTGTGGCTTTTCTGAACAAATTAAATCTCTCACGATCAGGAAAACCCCGGCCAAAGCGCTTCGCGGCGCTTTGTCCGGGAACCATGTCCAGGGGTCCGCGCCGCTTTGCGGCGCTCTGTTCGGAAACTTTGTGGCTTTTCTGAACAATTTAAATCTCTCACGATTAGGAAAACCCCGGCCAAAGCGCGCTTCGCGGCGCTTTGTCCGGGAACCATAAGCCGAGGGGTTCGCGCCGCTTCGCGGCGCTCTGTTCGGAAACTTTGTGGCTTTTCTGAACAAATTAAATCTCTCACGATCAGGAAAGCCCCGGCCGAAGCGCCGCTTCGCGGCGCTTTGTCCGGGAACCATAAGCCGGGGAGTTCGCGCCGCTTCGCGGCGCTCTATTCGGAAACTTTGTGGCTTTTCTGAACAAATTAAATCTCTCACGATCAGGAAAACCCCGGCCAAAGCGCGCTTCGCGGCGCTTTGTCCGGGAACCATAAGCCGGAGGGTACGCACCGCTTCGCGGCGCTTTGTCCGGGAACCATAAGCCGGGGGGTTCGCGCCGCTTCGCGGCGCTCTGTCCGGAAACTTTGTGGCTTTTATGAACAAATTAAATCTCTCACGATCAGGAAAACCCCGGCCAAAGCGCCACTTCGCGGCGCTTTGTCCGGGAACCATAAGCCGGGGGGTTCGCGCCGCTTCGCGGCGCTCTGTTCGGAAACTTTGTGGATTTTCTGAACAAATTAAATCTCTCACGATCAGGAAAACCCCGGCCGAAGCGTCGCTTCGCGGCGCTTTGTCCGGGAACCATAAGCCGAGGGGTTCGCGCCGCTTCGCGGCGCTCTGTTCGGAAACTTTGTGGCTTTTCTGAACAAATTAAATCTCTCACGATCAGGAAAACCCCGGCCAAAGCGACGCTTCGCGGCGCTTTGTCCGGGAACCATAAGCCGAGGGGTTCGCGCCGCTTCGCGGCGCTCTGTTCGGAAACTTTGTGGCTTTTCTGAACAAATTAAATCTCTCACGATCAGGAAAACCCCGGCCAAAGCGCCGCTTCGCGGCGCTTTGTCCGGGAACCATAAGCCGAGGGGTTCGCGCCGCTTCGCGGCGCTCTGTTCGGAAACTTTGTGGCTTTTCTGAACAAATTAAATCTCTCACGATCAGGAAAACCCCGGCCAAAGCGACGCTTCGCGGCGCTTTGTCCGGGAACCATAAGCCGAGGGGTTCGCGCCGCTTCGCGGCGCTCTGTTCGGAAACTTTGTGGCTTTTATGAACAAATTAAATCTCTCACGATCAGGAAAACCCCGGCCGAAGCGCCGCTTCGTGGCGCTTTGTCCGGGAACCATAAGCCAAGGGGGTCGCGCCGCTTCGCGGCGCTCTGTTCGGAAACTTTGTGGCTTTTCTGAACAAATTAAATCTTTCACGATCAGGAAAACCCTGGCCAAAGCGCCGCTTCGCGGCGCTTTGTCCGGGAACCATAAGCCAGGGGGGTTCGCACCGCTTCGCGGCGCTCTGTTCGGGAACTTTGTGGCTTTTCTGAACAAATTAAATCTCTCACGATCAGGAAAACCCTAGCCAAAGCTCCGCTTCGCGGCGCTTTGTCCGGGAACCATAAGCCGGGAGTTGGTGCCGCTTCGCGGCGCTCTATTCGGAAACGGTGTGGCTTTTGTGAACAAATTAAATCTCTCACGATCAGGAAAACCCTGGCCAAAGCGCCGCTTCGCGGCGCTTTGTCCGGGAACCATAAGCCGGGGGGGGGGGGTCGCGGCGCTTCGCGGCGCTCTGTTCGGAAACTTTGTGGCTTTTCTGAACAAATTAAATCTCTCACGATCAGGAAAACCCCAGCCAAAGCGACGCTTCGCGGCGCTTTGTCCGGGAACCATAAGCCGGGGAGTTCCCGCCGCTTCGCGGCGCTCTGTCCGGAAACTTTGTGGCTTTTCTGAACAAATTAAATCTCTCACGATCAGGAAAACCCCGGCCAAAGCGCCGCTTCGCGGCGCTTTGTCCGGGAACCATAAGCCGAGGGGTTCGCGCCGCTTCGCGGCGCTCTGTTCGGAAACTTTGTGGCTTTTCTGAACAAATTAAATCTCTCACGATCAGGAAAACCCCGGCCAAAGCGCGTTTCGCGGCGCTTTGTCTGGGAACCATAAGCCGGGATGTTCGCGCCGCTTCGCGGCGCTCTGTTCGGAAACTTTGTGGCTTTTCTGAACAAATTAAATCTCTCACGATCAGGAAAACCCCGGCCAAAGCGCGCTTCGCGGCGCTTTGTCCGGGAACCATAAGCCGAGGGTTCGCGCCGCTTCGCGCCGCTCTGTTCGGAAACTTTGTGGCTTTTCTGAACAAATTAAATCTCTCACGATCAGGGAAACCCCGGCCAAAGCGCGCTTCGCGGCGCTTTGTCCGGGAACCATAAGCCGGGGGGTTCGCGATGCTTCGCGGCGCTCTGTTCGGAAACTTTGTGGCTTTTCTGAACGGATTAAATCTCTCACAATCAGGAAAACCCCGGCCAAAGCGCCGCTTCGCGGCGCTTTGTCCGGGAACCATAAGCCGGGGGGTTCGCGCCGCTTCGCGGCGCTCTGTTCGGAAACTTTGTGGCTTTTCTGAACAAATTAAATCTCTCACGATCAGGAAAGCCCCGGCCAAAGCGCCGCTTCGCGGCGCTTTGTCCGGGAACCGTAAGCCGAGGGATTCGCGCCGCTTCGCGGCGCTCTATTCGGAAACTTTGTGGCTTTTCTGATTAAATTAAATCTCTCACGATCAGGAAAACCCCGGCCAAAGCGCGCTTCGCGGCGCTTTGTCCGGGAACCATAAGCCGGGGAGAGGGGGGGGGGTCGGGCCGCTTCGCGGCGCTCTGTTCGGAAACTTTGTGGCTTTTCTGAACAAATTAAATCTCTCACGATCAGGAAAGCCCCGGCCGAAGCGCCGCTTCTCGGCGCTTTGTCCGGGAACCATAAGCCGGGGGGGTTCGCACCGCTTCGCGGCGCTCTATTCGGAAACTTTGTGGCTTTACTGAACAAATTGAATCTCTCACGATCAGGAAAGCCCCGGCCAAAGCGCCGCTTTGCGGCGCTTTGTCTGGGAACCATAAGCCGGGGAGTTGGCGCCGCTTCGCGGCGCTTTGTCCGGGAACCATAAGCCGGGGAGTTCGCGCCGCTTCGCGGCGCTCTGTTCGGAAACTTTGTGGCTTTTCTGAACAAATTAAATCTCTCACGATCAGGAAAGCCCCGGCCGAAGCGCCGCTTCTCGGCGCTTTGTCCGGGAACCATAAGCCGGGGGGTTCGCGCCGCTTCGCGGCGCTTTGTCCGGGAACCATAAGCCGGGGGGGTTCGCACCGCTTCGCGGCGCTCTGTTCGGAAACTTTGTGGCTTTTTTGAACGAATTAAATCTCTCACAATCAGGAAACCCCCAGCCAAAGCTTCGCGGCGCTTTGTCCGGGAACCATAAGCCGGGGAGTTCGCGCCGCTTCGCGGCGCTCTATTCGGAAACTTTGTGGCTTTTCTGAACAAATTAAATCTCTCACGATCAGGAAAGCCCCGGCCGAAGCGCCGCTTCGCGGCGATTTGTCCGGAAACCATAAGCCGAGGGGTTCGCGCCGCTTCGCGGCGCTCTATTCGGAAACTTTGTGGCTTTTCTGAACAAATTAAATCTCTCACGATCAGGAAAGCCCCGGCCGAAGCGCCGCTTCGCGGCGATTTGTCCGGGAATCATAAGCCGAGGGTTCGAGCAACTTCGCGGCGCTCTGTTCGAAACTTTGTGGCTTTTCTGAACAAATTAAATCTCTCACAATCAGGAAAACTCCCGGCCAAAGCGCGCTTCGCGGCGCTTTGTCCGGGAACCATAAGCCGGGGAGTTCGGGCCGCTTCGGGGCGCTCTATTCGGAAACTTTGTGGCTTTTCTGAACAAATCAAATCTCTCACAATCAGGAAAACCCCAGCCAAAGCGCCGCTTCGTGGCGCTTTGTCTGGGAACCGTAAGCCGAATGATTCGCGCCGCTTCGCGGCGCTCTATTCGGAAACTTTGTGGCTTTTCTGAACAAATTAAATCTCTCACGATCAGGAAAACCCCGGCCAAAGCGCCGCTTCGCGGCGATTTGTCCGGAAACCATAAGCCGAGGGGTTCGCGCCGCTTCGCGGCGCTTTGTTCGGAAACTTTGTGGCTTTTCTGAACAAATTAAATCTCTCACGATCAGGAAAACCCCGGCCAAAGCGCGCTTCGCGGCGCTTTGTCCGAAAACCATAAGCCGGGGGGTTCGAGCAACTTCGCGGCGCTCTGTTCGGAAACTTTGTGGCTTTTCTGAACAAAATAAATCTCTCACAATCAGGAAAACCCACGCCGAAACCATAAGCCGGGGAGTTCGCGCCGCTTCGCGGCGCTCTATTCGGAAACTTTGTGGCTTTTCTGAACAAATTAAATCTCTCACAATCAGGAAAACCCCAGCCAAAGCGCCGCTTCGCGGCGCTCTGTCTGAAGACCATAAGCCGGGGAGTTCGCGCCGCTTCGCGGCGCTCTATTCGGAAACTTTGTGGCTTTTCTGAACAAATCAAATCTCTCACGATCAGGAAAGCCCCGGCCGAAGCGCCGCTTTGCGGCGCTTTGTCCGGGAACCATAAGCCGGGGGGTTTGAGCCGCTTCGCGGCGCTTTGTCCGGGAACCATAGGCCGGGGAGTTCGCGCCGCTTCGCGGCGCTCTGTTCGGAAACTTTGTGGCTTTTCTGAACAAATTAAATCTCTCACACTCAGGAAAACCCCAGCCAAAGCTTCGCGGCGCTTTGTCTGGAAACCATAAGCCGGGGAGTTCGCGCCGCTTCGCGGCGCTCTATTCGGAAACTTTGTGGCTTTTCTGAACAAATCAAATCTCTCACGATCAGGAAAGCCCCGGCCGAAGCGCCGCTTTGCGGCGCTTTGTCCGGGAACCATAAGCCGGGGGGTTTGAGCCGCTTCGCGGCGCTTTGTCCGGGAACCATAGGCCGGGGAGTTCGCGCCGCTTCGCGGCGCTCTGTTCGGAAACTTTGTGGCTTTTCTGAACAAATTAAATCTCTCACAATCAGGAAAACCCCAGCCAAAGCTTCGCGGCGCTTTGTCTGGAAACCATAAGCCGGGGAGTTCGCGCCGCTCCGCGGCGCTCTATTCGGAAACTTTGTGGCTTTTCTGAACAAATTAAATCTCTCACAATCAGGAAAACCCCAGCCGAAGCGCCGCTTCGCGGCGCTTTGTCTGGAAACCATAATCCGGGGAGTTCGCGCCGCTTCGCGGCGCTCTGTTCGGAAACTTTGTGGCTTTTCTGAACAAACTAAATCTCTCACAATCAGGAAAGCCCCGGCCGAAGCGCCGCTTCGCGGCGCTTTGTCTGGAAACCATAAGCCGGGAAGTTGGCGCCGCTTCGCGCGCTCTGTTCGGAAACTTTGTGGCTTTTCTAAACAAATTAAATCTCTCACAATCAGGAAAACCCCAGCCAAAGCGCAGCTTCGCGGCGCTTCGGTTGTCCGGGAACCATAAGCCGAGGGGTTCACACCGCTTCGCGGCGCTCTATTCGGAATCTTTGTGGCTTTTCTGAACAAATTAAATCTCTCACAATCAGGAAAGCCCCGGCCGAAGCGCCGCTTCGCGGCGCTTTGTCTGGAAACCATAAGCCGGGGAGTTCGCACCGCTTCGCGGCGCTCTATTTGGAAGCTTTGTGGCTTTTCTGAACAAACTGAATCTCTCACAATCAGGAAAACCCCAGCCAAAGCGCCGCTTCGCGGCGCTTTGTCTGGAAACCATAAGCCGGGGAGTTCGCGCCGCTTCGCGGTGCTCTATTCGGAAACTTCGTGGCTTTTCTTAACAAACTAAATCTCTCACAATCAGGAAAACCCCAGCCAAAGCGCCGCTTCGCGGCGCTTTGTCTGGAAACCATAATCCGGGGAGTTCGCGCCGCTTCGCGGCGCTCTATTCGGAAACTTTGTGGCTTTTCTGACCAAATTAAATCTCTCACGATCAGGAAAGCCCCGGCCGAAGCGCCGCTTCGCGGCGATTTGCCCGGAAACCATAAGCCGGGGAGTTCGCGCCGCTTCGCGGCGCTCTATTCGGAAACTTTGTGGCTTTTCTGAACAAATTAAATCTCTCACAATCAGGAAAACCCCAGCCAAAGCGCCGCTTCGCGGCGCTTTGTCTGGAAACCATAAGCCGGGGAGTTCGCGCCGCTTCGCGGTGCTCTATTCGGAAACTTCGTGGCTTTTCTGAACAAACTAAATCTCTCACAATCAGGAAAACCCCAGCCAAAGCGCCGCTTCGCGGCGCTTTGTCTGGAAACCATAAGCCGGGGAGTTCGCGCCGCTTCGCGGCGCTCTATTCGGAAACTTCGTGGCTTTTCTGAACAAATTAAATCTCTCACGACCAGGAAAACACCGGCCAAAGCGCCGCTTCGCGTTAGCAAAGCAAAAAAACTTTCTGTTTCAAAGTAACTTTAAAACACCTGAAACGGGGGACGGTGGTGGATATTAAAGTCCCGGGAGCCCTATAATTACGATGTACTGCTTCTCACGATTTGTAGAAATGCAGTTACCGTTTCTATTTTCTATGGAGAATCCCCTTTAATTGGAGCGTGCACTATCTCTACACGAACGATGTCAATGGTTCGCCACAACTCTGTCACTTACAAAGAGGTCCAGTAGTGTGTGAAAACACTACACTTTCCTGTCCTGAGATTTCCATTAATGATTTCTATTTCACTTAATGACTTTTTGAAGCTGCATTTCTCTCAGGAGTGCTTTCACAGAAGAATTAAAAAAATTCCCGTGATCCTTGCACGATTTTGTGTGGCGGGCCTGTCTCAAACGCGGCAGTGAGCAGCTCCAGACCGTTATTTCACTCAGATAAGGACACTGCTTACAGTCTGATACAACGAATTTTCGGAACTCTCCACAGTTTTACCTTCATCTTCGTGAATTATAAACGATTCGTTCAAAATTCTTCATAACAAAAATTTAGGATCCCTTTTGACGTGTGGATTACAGGTCAAGTCCGAAAAAGGCCGCTGTAGGTGAAGCTGAAAATGTGACACCATAGCTAGGGTTCCTAGCTCTATAGAAACCGCTAGTCGTTTAGTAAGGTTTTCAAATTTTGGGGTAACAGAACTGTATTCTCCTCATAACAAAAATCTAAAAAAAAACAACTGAGAAAAAAAGAAGACGCCACAGGAGAACTTGCATCTAAATGTTCCTGTGTAGCGATTATCAAAGCAGTTTGGTCCTGAGTGAACTTCCAGTGCCGCGTCACACTGCACTTACTGAATGCTAGGTTTTGTTGCTTCTGCTCCCTATAATCTGTCCCGATCGAGTCAGCCAATTGAGACTCCCAAGAAGCATTGTTATCCCCCCTGCGGTCACCGGGTTCGTACCATTTGGCACCCGATGACTCATCGCTGACTCCTGATTCCAGTGCTTATCAGTAAAACTGCAACATTGTAGTTCTCATGAGGAGGAAAACCCCGGGGTAGGGGCCGTCCTACCTGGGTATGAGATTCTTCGAAATGCATCTTGCGGGTGCCAAATGACCGCCCCTCGCCGTTATCCAGTCACGCCTCTTACACGGTTTCTGCCACACCGTAATTCAGAACACCAAATTCATAGCTGTTTCCGCAAACTCTTAATTTTTCTGTATATTTCTCCAGTTTTCATGATTACCGTAGAATGGTAAGTAACGTGATTGCGTACCTGCAGATTGCTGCAGTAGCGCGCTGGTATGTATGGCAGGGTTCAGAGCAGCTAAGAGCGGTGACTCGCCATGATTCTTGCTTTTTTTCTGGAATTTCGATTCGGAAAACAGTGAGGAGGGGACTGGCCAACGAAAAAACGACGTTTATCAGAATCCAGTCTTCAGCGACTGCCTTAAACATCGGTGTGAGCTCACTAATCGAATAGGGCGTTATGTGCTTTGTCGCGATAGATCAGTAGCCTCTCTAGGCTTTTAGGCATTACCGCGTATTTGGAGTGGTACAGTAACTTAACAAAGACTATTGTTCAATGTCGTTTTGTCGTCGGTCCTCATCCGCTCCTCAACTTCCAGAGCCCCAGATGGAAAAAAATCAAAAACCGCTTTCGCAGAAACTTAGCCAAACTGCCACATCTTTCAACTTACCTAAATCCCCATGAAAACCATTTTCTTTTCGATACACATCAGGGATGTGCGAAAAATTTTCGAGAACTCGAGATCGGAAAATGACGATTCTCGCTTCGAGACCAAATTTTCTGGTGCAGATGGTTCGTTTGGAGTGCAACCATTTTTCCGAAATTTTTCGTTTTTTTTTCTGTATTAATTTCTCGAAAAAACGAAAAATCGAAAAAAGTATTTTTTCAACGTAGGATAGTGTGAGAAAGCATTCTACGAATTTTTGACCGCAAAATTTTTCGTTTTTCGGTTTTTTTTTTTCGGTTTCGAAAATTTTTCGCACACCCCTGATGCAAATGCAATGAATTCTCTTGAAATTTTCTGTTTCAGCATTCAATGATAAGTGAATTTCTTCCCATACCGTTTTGGGGCGCGGAATAAGTCCGGGAGGTGGTTCTAATCAGGGGTGTGCGTAATTACGGTTTACGATTTACGATTTTACGATTTATGGTGTTTTTTGGCCTCATAATTACGGTTTACGATTTACGACATTTTGGGCCGTAAACCGTAAATTTTCGTAAATAAAAATACACGTACTGGAAGGAAATTACAAGGCATCTCCGATGGGTCGCTCTATTCCTAATTTGCGTATACTAATGTTTTGGTCAGGAGATGGGACCAACAACTGCGTATGACTACAGCACGAATCGCTTATCAACCTTTGACGTGGTTCCGT
Organism: Aplectana chamaeleonis; assembly: GCA_029168955.1. Classification (NCBI taxonomy): domain Eukaryota; kingdom Metazoa; phylum Nematoda; class Chromadorea; order Rhabditida; family Cosmocercidae; genus Aplectana; species Aplectana chamaeleonis. The sequence continues at coordinate 134,750 of JAPDOI010001093.1, forward strand.
CATAATAACGCCGAACGCACGGTCGGGGTTGGAGGCGCTGGATACTAGAGTGAGGACCGAATATTCGAGTCCGAATAAATATTCGAATTTTTCGAACCAATTTTTATTCGAAGATTCGAATATTCGAAAAGTGTGAATATTCGAACATTATTCGAATTCGACTATTCGCAAAAGGTGAAAATTCGACCATTATTCGAATTCGACTATTCGCAGAAGGTGAAAATTCGAACATTGTTCGAATTCGACTATTCGCAAAAGGTGAAAATTCGAACATTATTCGAATTGGACCATTCGGGAAAGGTGCATATTCGAATACTATTCGAATTCGACTACTCGGGAAAGATGAATATTCGAATATTATTCGAATTCGATTATTCGCAGAGGTGAATATTCGAACGTTATTCTAATTTGAATACCCGAGCTGGTTTAACAAAAAATATGAAAATCAGCTCCAATGTATGAAGAAATCGACATATCTTTCAACCCGAACGCACGAGCTAAATTTTTCCCCACACCGTCTGATGTGGCTACTAGGGCGGTTCTAACAGGGGGAGCCACATGGCAATCAAACTTGGCCACTCCCATTTTTCCATGCGGCTGGGCAATGATAACACCAACCATAGCTTCGTTGGGTGGAGCCATGTACTCCACCAACCCTCACCTCTGGGCAGGTGAAGGGGGAACCTCCATCATTGGGAAAACCGGTGACAACCGGTGAAACGCCCCGAGGCACAGGAGGAGATGGGAATACGTGGGGGTGGGGTTTATCCCTCCGTTGACCAATCACCCACGTCTTAAGTGGTGGAGAGACGTCTGTCGATTGGCCGACGGAGCAATAAACTCCGCCCCGTACTCCGATCTCCCCCCAGTACGCGCCTCGAAAAAGAATGAAAGTCACCCAACATTCATGCAAGTCATTTTCAAGATTGCGTGGGTATCACTGCCGGTTTTTCGTCCATAACTTTTTTGTGCTTGGAGATGGAATTCAGCGTCAACTTGTGCTTCCAGTTTGAAAAACTATTCTCGATCTTTCAGCCTAATTCATTTTACGAAACACCGGTTTTTCGCCTATAACTCTTTAACCTGGTGAGGGTTGTTTTTGAAATCTACGTAAAATTCTGCGTCGAATGATATATCGGATTCCTAACTTTGCTCGCTCCATACTCTGATCGTTTAATCCCCCGCGATCGTTCACGGATAGAATCTTTTTAGTTTCTGGTAGGGGCCGAGAGGATTCTAGCATGGGGCTATCGCGCAACTATCGCGAAATTCTGCCAGTCTCGAACCGAGAGTGTACCGCGTTCGTTCATCGATGCTCCCACGATGCTCTATAGCAAAACCGCGAGGAGTCGAGCCTGGGCCTATCACGGAACGATTGCGAGATCCTACCAGTTTCAGCCTGAGGACAAATCTCGTCTATACATTGGCGTATTCGGGGCGTTACATCGCGGATCCGCGACGAACCGAGCTTGGAACTATCGCGGGACGATCGCGAGATTCTTCCAGCCTTCTGATGGTACCGCATCCAGGCCCTCTCGATGTTTCACCCGAGCGAGTGTTGCCTATCAGATCAACACGAAGCTTTAGGGTATCGCCCTCGCCGCATTTCGCGCTGCTTTACAAATCTGCACAACATGAGAACGCGGGAGCGGAGGAAGACGATCACGGTACCATCGCGGATCGCGAGTGCACCACGGTATTAGCGCCGTAAACCTCTCAACGATCGCGGTATCATCACGGTATGAGAACGAGAATGTCAACGGATGAGTCGATTGGGTATTTAACTATCGCGGAACGAACGCGAATCACGGGAGCATCACGGTACTACCGCAAAAGATTCTCTCAGATTAAGCCAGCCAGGTCGGTGGGGCCGAGCCCCGTTGTTGGCTCCAGGAGAACTCTGCGCCTCTCATTTAAAGGCAGTGTTCACGATGATTTTCATCCGCGAGTTTTTCACATAAAACAATGCGCTGGCCTCCAAGTGTTGCCAAAATTACGAAGAAATGGCGAGAAACGCATTAAAACGTCGTATTTCAGTGACATTATTCTTTAACATGGGCTAGTTGTCCGGTCAGATAAACATGTTAATGGTGATTGTCACCGTGGGAAAACTGTGTCAATCGAAAATAGAAGAATATTTCATGCAAAGCAGAATCAGTTAGGGCTCTAAGGAAGGAACGGAGCAATATAGAGTAAGGAATTGCAAAGGACGCGTCCACAAAAGATTTCATTGTCACAACAAACAATTCCTGTGATACTTAAGAGGCGGGGTGATACTTAAAGGCAGTGTTCACGATAAATCTCGTTCTCGAGGTCTCTGTGTGACACACTAAGTTGGCAGATGCTGGAGAGGATAGGGTCGAAGAAAGCAACGAAAACTGGCCAGAAATAGATACAAACGGCTTTGAAAGCTCTCCCGGTGCGCCTACCTATCCCGGTCCGCCCCCCAATCGGACGAGCTAGTGGCGACGCACACGTTTCGATGGCAAATTGCCAAGCAACTCTGCCGCAGTTAGCATTATCAATTCGCGCAGATTTCGCGATTAGCGCGCGTTTGCCGAAATCAGCAGGGCCCATGATTCTTGTCCACGCTCTGAATTAAGAAACCGCTGTTTTGACTTATTCTGGACATTTTTCTCCCCTGTTTCTTCGCCATTAGTTACCTCACGACCAAACCATCCCATTTTTAGGTGAAATCCGAGTGCGATATTCATCGTGAACACTGCCTTTAAGGATTTCGCGCACTTATGTTGCGTTTTTCTCAATTTCTACGTCATTTTAGATCTACCCGGGGGCCAGTTAATCGATATAGCGAATAATCTCAAAATTGAAGATTATCGTGAACACTGCCTTTTACTGTCCATGTACGACTTTCAATTAATCTCGGCATTGACAAAGTTGATATTGACAGTAGTTTTCTGCAGCTCAGAACCGAGTATGGTACAGGTTCATTCGGCTGACGTTTCGGCGTTTTCGCCTTCTTCGGAGCCTGAAAAATAGAGAGCATTCGGAAAAACTATCCGATCAAGCGTTATTTCATTCAACAGTAGCGCTTTCAGTGGGAAGCAGGACCACCCACGACGCGAAGAGGTAAGGAAAAATAGACCAACCTAGTACTGTGAGCCGACGAGCTCAACAAGTAACCCTCAGATGAGAAATTAAGGACAATTGGCTAGCCTTCCTAAATGTAGAAGTTCACAATTTTCAAGGAGCTTGCCGGACAAAGTGGTATCGAAAGCCGACTAGCGAAAATATAATCGTTCATTGCAGTTCGGCCCACCCCAGGAGAATGAAACGGGCGATTGTAGGTGGCATGTTCAGGACAGCAGCCACGGTTTCATCAGGTATTGAGGAAAAGACCGTTTCTAAAGAAATGGCAAAATCAATAGCGATTGCCAACAGATACGCTCCAGCAATATGGGATGTCAGAGGAGAGACGACGCTATGCATCTGACCGACGCGATGAAGAAAGTACGAAGATACCTTTTTACCTGCCCTTCATCTCCGATGAATTAAGCACTGAAGTCCGTGCATGCATCCGAAAGGCTAACCTGAAGGATCTGGTCCGATTGGTTGAGATCCCACCCGCCAATCTCAAAAAACAGCTGACACGCAACCGTCTCTACGACCGTCTTTGTACTACTCCTTCATGTGTGGTCTGCCCTTCCGGAAGAGAGGGTGATTGCATGATCACTGGGGTTGTGTACCTCATTTCATGTGAACTGTGCAAGGAAGAGTACATTGGTGAGACGGGCAGACCACTCTGTCTTAGGATAAAAGAGCACCTTAGCGGTCTCACTAAGTCAAAAACTTGTACCCCTTTAGGAGACCACCGCGTCCGCTATCATGGCGATACGTTATTTGAAGTTGCGGTAAGTATTCTGGCGCGCGAGGCTGACATTTCTGCCCGCAAAACGCTTGAGGCATTCTGGATCGCTGCTAGGAATCCAAAAATCAATCGCAGGGATGAGTGCGTCGCAATTACCCGAGATTTGGCACCTTACATGGACCTCTGCGGGCTATATCACCTTAATCAGTCGCCCTAGGTGGTCCTTTGAGGCAGGTCGCTATCATATATAAGGGGGCCCGATGCGCGAGTTTCATCCCCTGCGTTTTTCTCATTTGAGGGTTACTTGTTGAGCTCGTCGGCTCACAGTACTAGGTTGGTCTGTTTTTCCTTACCTCTTCGCGTCGTGGGTGGTCCTGCTTCCCACTGAAAGCGATACTGTTGAATGAAATGACGCTTGATCGGATAGTTTTTCCAAATGCTCTCTATTTTCCAGGCTCCGAAGAAGGCGAAAACGCCGAAACGTCAGCCGAATAAACCTGTACCATACTCGGTTCTAAGCTGCAGAAAACTACTGTCAATATCAACTGCCTTTTAACCATAGAGGCGAAAGCACCCTTTGGAGATAACTATGGAGCTCGGCTCCACCAATCTCGCTGCCTTATGGGGCAGGCAAAGTTAGTAAGGTCCTCGAATAAGCTCCTTAGGCTAAGCTACAGAGGAAAAGTTGATTTTGTAGCATTCTTTGCGTTGTAGCCCGTACAGGTCTAGAGATGAGCCGTGCCTTATTAATTCCAATTGTAAGTGGAAATAAAGCTCTAGAAGAAGAATTCAACTTGTTAGTGCCGCTCACTTCGCAGTTGCGCGATAATGCTATGGATGCTTAAATTCTTCGTCATTCGAATATTCGAATTTCGAATATTCGTTCGTTCGAAATAAAAAATGAACGAATTTATTCGAAATTCGTTCGTTCGGAATGAAAAATGAACGAATTTATTCGAAATTCGTTCGTTCGGAATGAAAAATGAACGAATTTATTCGAGATTCGTTCGTTCGAAATAAAAAATGAACGAATTTATTCGAAATTCGTTCGTTCGGAATAAAAAATGAACGAACTTTTTCGAAATTCGTTCGTTTGAAATAAAAAAATGAACGAATTTATTCGCAATTCGTTCGTTCGGTCTCTTTTTAGAAAGTCCTCACTCTACTGGATACATAATCCGCGTTGGGCGCGTCTGACTAGCAGTCTATTCGGCCCCATAGAGACCGATTAGAGTCCCGCCGCCTCAAGGCGCGGCAGCATGCAATGGAGGAGTATCGATTATGCGGCGCTGCACGATCGATTCCCCTCCATTGCATGCTGCCGCGCCTTTCAGCGGCGGGACTCTATTTCGTACCACTACCCCACAGACCTATCGCGGCCGCAGAGCTCTGCTACGTCGCTGTCTCTGAGGGCCAGCCGTCGCTAAGGGCAGGGAAACACCCTGCAGGAGTACAGGATACTGGATTTGGTCGAGTCCCTGTCGCTGACACCCGTGTCAGTGCACCGCACTGCGACGTACTGCCGCAACAGCGACCGATTACCGCATATAACAATGGACTACGACGCGGAGCAATCACTCTCTACAGAGACTTCGTTTTTTTCTGAGCAACTTTCCTGGTTCCAAGAAGTAGATTAGACCAAAAAATCGTTCGAACCGTCTAGTTATGCCCGAAATGGCTTCAGAGAGTGCTCTTGGCCCGCCATTCGATATAAAGTCGATATAAAGGAGAACGACTTGTGCTTGGCGACCGAAGCTGTGCTGTAGATCACATACATATCATCGGTGTTTCGCTAACAAGTGGGCGGAGTTATCAGAGTAGGCCGTAAAGAATCGCTCGGGTACGGCCATTTTGTCTCGTTTCAAGGCTGACAACGCTTTTAACGTTCTGGGAGAGACATTACGAATATAATAGTGTCCCTGTTGCCCAGAAGATACGCGCGCGTACAGCTGTATCGGACCTCCAGATTTTTCAATATCTAGGAAGCAGTTGTTGAATGAGTGATAAGGAGAACAGACAAATACAGGTAAGACCTTCCCATTGAATGCGGTTAGCTGTCAAATACTGAAAACTTAATATGTGCATAGTTGGTGAAACGGTGGACAGTAAGTAGTTTTACGAGTAGCAGGTAGCACCCCAGGCAGGTCTACCCTTACTTTTACTAGCATTTGTTAAGACGCCTTTAATGAGCATGACACTGCATGAAGCGTATAAAGTGTGTCCGAATGAGAATGGCGACCCACGCGGTCGGCGTGCTTAGCAGGCGGCCGTCGCATGTGTCGCCCTCGGACGAGTGTTGGATTTCAACGACGGCCGTCCACTCTCCCACTGATTGATCGGCGCAGTGCTTGCTGCCAGCCGGTGCCGGCCTCGTTCTTTGTCGATGGCGGTGGGGACTCTTCGCATGCTCGTCAGAGAGCGGCGAACGCGACGGCAGCCTGCCAAGCACGCCGGCCGCGTGGGCAGCCATTCTCATTCGGACGCACCTTACCGAGTCTGCGTTGGACACTCAAATCTGCAGAGCTGTTTGCCTCTTTAATACTTATAGCTATCCTTTGTTTTGGAGTGAACAATTATCCGTTGATCGCGTGCGTTTGCGCGCGCAAGCTGCGTTTTATAGGCCACAATTTTTCTCGCGGTATCTCTCCTCGCTCCGCACAAGCGCGCGGAGGAACAGAGGTAATTTGGCTGCAAAACGGAAGATACATCTGCAGCTCAGAAAGCAACAAACTCCTGAAACAATTTTTTTCTCATTTAGAACGTATTCAATTTCTTGTTTCACCATAGTAATAATTTTTTGATGGTTATTGTTATTATTTGCTGGTTACGATTTACGGTTTACGATTTACGATTTACGGTGGTTTTATCGTAATTACGTTTTACGATTTACGAAAATTGAAAAATCTTTTACGCACACCCCTGGTTCTAAGTCACGTCAATGATGCTGTCGTGTCACCAACGCGTGAAGGTTGCGACCCCAGGTGATGCCGAGAGTCGAATCTCCTCCACGTAATGAGGGTGAAGTCGTTTGGCTGAAGAAAGGAAAATAGCTCAGACTGCTCGCTGATTTTTTGGCTATTTCGATGGCAGAATGTTGAGAACCGAGAAACGTAATCCCCCAACCTTCCCCCAAATGAGTGCACAATCGAATGGGCCTAACTCTACTTTGAAGGTTTTGGTGCACTGAAATGCACATACAGCTCAATACTGTTTCGGAGTGGTTAGAGATGTGACGAAATAGTGCTATAGTGATGGAGGCCCAGGTGGTCGTACTTTGTGCTCCAATTCTTTTATTATATGGAAGGATAAGCCTGATGATTTTTCAGGCCAAAAATTTTTTTCTTCTTTCCTGATGCAGTAAACGTCGCGAAATTGGTGTCCACTGGGTATTTGACGCGCTGATCACGTGTTTGCTATCAATTTTGCATTTAAAAGTCTCGTTAATGAGGTATGGAGTGAGTTTGGGTTGGGAGTTTGGGTTGGTTATTATATGTAAGGATCCATTTCCCCGCTACTCGCATTTTTGTGCATTACTATCACAAAGGGTGGTGCTGTTTTGAAAATGATATCTGCATTTTCACAATTGAGTTTCTCGAAAAACAACCGCTTCGCATCTATTATTGTGATAATACGAGTGCGAGTAGCGTGAAAATAAAGGTTACACAGCAGTTTTGAAGAATGCGTGAACGATGGCTAAAACATGGATGATGGAAACACTTTTTTGACACGGTGACTGACCGAAACGGCTGAAATAACTTGAAGAAGGCCCAGTTCTCGCACATTCCTCGGTACTACCTGTAGCGTACGCTTCAATTCAGCGGGAAATCTTGAAATCGAAATTCTGCCCGGAACTTGCCTCTGAATGCGCACAGAAAATCGTAGATATTAGCACTTGGCGAGCAAACAAGAGGAAAGATTAATGCAAAAAAATTCACATCAACTCCGTACTGCACTATTAGACGGAATATAAGGAATTGCTGTTTTTGAAATTTTGTCCTAAAAATACATTAATTGAGTATGCAGATTCCTAAACCCGTAGGGGAATAATAACCCGCGAAAACCCTGTTCCATCAAAATGGTTTATTCATTGGATTATGCTTCACGAAAATGATAGCTGCTTCTATCTCAAAAGCCAGCTAGTTTCCCGTCGCAAAAGATCCCGTTGAGGATATCATCGAATCCCTGTGGGGTTCCTGGCGGTGGTGATGCATGATGAGAAAAGTGGTGTGGGCGGAATGTCGCCGCTAATCCACAAGGCTAACCGGCCTATCATTGTCTGTCCACCATGTCATACAACATTTATGCTTCTCCGTGTCACATATCCCAAACGATAGTCTGGTCCTTGCTCACAATTCCTCATTTTCTCAGTTTATTTTTATCTATCATGATTTCTCGATTGGGACAGCAGAGGACATTCGTTCAGCGACTCCATCATTTGGAAATACATTACTTGAACACCTTTCATGGAGAAGGTGAGTAAAGGGCGTCCGAATGTGACTGTACGTCCTCGCGGTCGATGTGCGTGCCGAGCGACCGTCACGTCGGGTCAATCCGGACGAATTTCTCCTGAAAACTAAAGTTAACTGTCTATTATTTTCTCCTATTTTCTAGGACTCAGTAAGGTAAGCTCTTGCTAGCGTAAATTCGAGCCTTTCTTACCTATGTGGTGAGGTTACATCGGTTTTATAGAGGGCGCGGGTGGAGAATTTCCTATTCTTGCTCTGTTTTTTTTTGTCCGAGAGTTGTTCGTTTTGTTTCCTGCATTTTGTGAAGAACTCTGAAACATCTAATCCAAACGCTGTCTTTTTGCCTCTCGCACCCTCCCGCCCTTCTGAAAAATCCGAAATGGGGTCGAAGAGGTTGTTCCAAGATGTATTTTTCGCCAAATCTCTTTCGTACATGATGCAAGTCAAGTGCAAAAGCCAAGCATTTAGAAATTGATTCCTAATGAAAACGGACTGTTCGCAAGCTTACAGTGAAATCGGATCTCACCAGGATGCCTTGAGTTCCCAGATTTTCGATTTTTTTTAAATCAAGGATGTTCTGAGAGTTAAAAAACACGCCGAATGGATTGGATCATCTAGTGTCCATCACCAAATGCAGTGATTTAACTGAGTAGATCTCAGAGGAAAGAGAAGAACCAAAAAACAGAGTTCCCCCAACCCTTCCTCCTCCATCGAAACGGGGTCAGCCTCAACACCAAAATCTCACAAACAGTTGTTTAATACTTTTTGTAACAAGGACTTACCTGGAAGTCTGGGAAAGAGGGTAGGAAACGGAAATAGTAGATAGTTAGTTACAGCTGTAGTCAGTCGTTTTCCACCGGGGAAGCTCGCCCACAAACTACCGACGCAATGGCCGCTTGACACGCACGCTGACGGAATGGGCTGACATTCGAACTCGGAAGCACTTTATTTATAGTGATCTCGCTGAAGGTATGTGTCTAGTTGCTCACACTTCTGCACACAAAATCAATTCTCTTTGGTAATTGTTTCGCCACTCATTCGTCTCAGACGATTCTGGCGAAAAACCCGTAGACATAAATACTTGATAACCAAATCTTTTGGGTTATGCTTTCTATGGTTAAACAAATAAGAGCAACTGCTTTCCGTCATTTTTTTCATATGAGCAACAGAATAATATCCCATTTTCAAAGATGATGTCACTTCGAATTAAAATTTTCTGTGATCATTGGAAGTCGGCTTCACATCTTGAGTAATCGGCTTCCCACATTTACTGATGTATAATGACTCTCTAGCGTTTCGTCCCTCAGCTCAACGGTTCCTGATCGGAGTACACAACTGAAAAACCGACTCCAAGAAGGCTGTTGATTTTCAAAAAAAAATTCTGTTTGTGTAATAATTTATAATGTTTTGAATACCTGCTGTTGTGTTCTGGGTCTTCCATGAATGTAGGAATCGGCTTGTTTCTGCGATGCTCTGCAATGTTTGCTGTTTCATTCCTTGAGTGCTATGGGACAGGCCTTGTATAGTTTGCGCAATAATTTCAGTCTGATTAATGGACGGGGCTGCGACGGTAGATCAACCCGCTCGAATAAAAACCCCATTCTCCAATGAGGCCGCCACCCCCGCACGGCCAGTCGCCTGGTCCATGCATCAGACTAAACCGAAAACGAAAACCATATATGACTGTTTCCTCCATATCTGATGCAGCCGGATCTCTACGTAGCTCATCTCCGCGCTTAGGAAGCTCTTGAGCCATGGGATACTTACTCTCCTTCCCTGATTGTCGAGCTATCATTGCAACTTTTCCACATTGAAGTTGACCCTTGGCGAGCTCTACAGAGCTCATAGTGTCAGTCTGTCGCGATAGAAACGGTTGTAGTGCTATCCTCATGAGAGGGCTATCGCAAAAGTGAGAATATATGATAAATTTGGAGAAAAAAACGCTCAAGAACAAGTAATTGGTTAGTGTCCGCCTGCCCCCAATTATCGACATTTCTATTAAAGGAAGTGGTCGCGATAAAACATGCCTGTCTTCTTGTCCTCTCAGAACACTTTTCTGGGCTTAGAGTAGTAAGACGTTTGAGAAAAAATTGCGAAAAGCCCACTGTTCCGGGCAAAATTTGAAGCTTCCTTGTATTTTTATGGTGGACGAGCCCACTCCATATCATCGGCATCGAAGATCTCTAATACCAAGGACATCAGCTGGCTTAAAATTGGATTTCAATCAATGAACATTAACCTTCGGACTGACCTCCTCGAATATTTACGAACTCATCTAGTCAAAATCATTGACTGAAGTGTTTGCTTCTATTGGTCAACTGTTTTTATTAGGTAAATTTGCATTTATTTCTACCTCTGAATATCGATGATTTTTGACATCTCGGCATAAGACTACTATCTTTTTGGTCGGTGCTGTGCACGCGTGCACGAACTGGCATCTTTGGGCTCTAGAAACTCTAATTCTATCCCATTTCTCACCGCGCTACCTTCATAGTTTTGAGCTGTTTTCAATCTGAGCTGATTTTTGTAGTTTTTTTTTGGTAACGTTTTTCGTCGTGGTCACTGTCATTAATGCCTGTTTTCCAATTTTTGGTTTTTGTTCTAAAGTAACTTCAGAGCACATCTAGAGACTATAATAACAGAAAAAAAGACGTATAAACATGAAAATCTCGTTCATTGGGGTGCGTGAGGACACCTGTAATTCGCCGTTCTACCTTGTTTTTAAGCGTTTTTACAGACAATTTTCACTTTTTTTCACTCATTCTCACATCTGTGATGATCGAATCTACATTTGTGTGAAGTGAGCTCAAATTCACTTTTATCGCGTACCCTGCCTGAAAAGGTAGTGTCCAGGATAAAATCAGTCTCCGAGTTTTCACCAGAAATCGAAAGGTCCAAGTCTAACTTCACCAGCAATGTTGAAAAATTGGCTTGGAACATGCACAGAAGAGCCCTATACTGCCCTAAACCGGAGTGTTCCGCTCACGCAACGCCCACTCAGGGCTGGGCACGCGTCCCGGGTAACCTTAGGGGGGTGCATATTAGAAGTTGCAGAGAGGGCAAAGGGGGGTGCCTAAACCGAACACCAAAAAAAAGAACGAAGTGCATGTTCTGTCGAATTTCAGGAAAAAAAATAATACGCACTATTCTTCTAATTTGTCATATCTTCTTCCCCGCTTTTTGAGTCGAACACTAAAAGAATTCAAATTATTGATAGAGATGCAGGTTGTGTTCGCAATGATTCATAGTTGCTGTCAAAGTTTGTTTCGATGAAGGATTAAACACTACTCTGTTATCTTGTAGCAAGTAAGGATTGATGTGGTGTCATGTTTCTTTGGTGCAAAGTTCATCGATTACGCGGGTGACTACCGATTCGAGGCAAAGATACTAAGACAGCGCCCAGGAAAACTATCATTCAAGTTCAAAAAAAGATTGGCGAACTGATGTATAGCCTAGGTCGCTCATTTTGAGCCGGTCGAAGCAAGGCTTATCGGGCTTATCATGTCAAAATCTTCTTATCACTGTTATACTTTGCCATGACCGACCGCTCCGCTGCTTAATCCGCCCGGACTCATCCGAGCAGGCTAGGATTCATTTCGACAGTTTAAAAGTACAGATAGCACAGTCAGCATCACAACTAGCCAATAGATTTTTATTCATGAGAATGTGACTTATGAAGAGAGCCAACTGTAAAAATTGAAGACTGCAAGTTGAAATGAAAGAAGCGAATGACCGTTTCCTCCTCATTGAGAAGTACCCTGATCATAAAAACTTGAGTTTTATCCACCTTGAATGCCGCAATCTCTCATAGACTATGCTAGCCGTGCGATCTGGTGTTTGTCCGCAGCTACACAACGCGCACTGGAGTGGACGCGCACGCAATATTAATTAAAAAATGTATTTTATTCCAGAACGGGGCGGAGCAAATGATTGAAACTGGAGTAAATGGAAGCAGGCAGAAAAAGGATTCTTTCAATGTATACAGTATAGAAATTTAATGTAAACAAACTAGGTTGGAGCGGAGTGAATTTTTTGGACTTGATAAGGTTCATTCAAATGAACATAGTTTATTAAAAACACCCATAAACATGAGAACCAAGAGCATTGCGAGAAAGAGGAGATTCTGGCGAACATTTTAATAGCATTAGGTTTGATATTCAATGTGATTTAAACACCTTAAAACTCGTCCCGGTTTTGTCCCGGTTTTCGGGGTAAAACCGGGACGAGATTTAAGATCCTTAAATCACATTAAAAACTGGTCCCATTGATGCTAAAATGTTTGGCAGATTCTCCTTTTTCTCACAATAACCTTTGCTCTCTTGTTTAATGCTACATTTGATCAACTAGGCTCGTTTGAATGAACCTTGTCGCGGCTAAATATTTACACCCGCTCTAACTTTGTTTATTCACAATAAATTTCTAAAATGGGTACATCCAGAATAGACTACATTCACCATCTTCCATTTCTTTCGGTTTCAATCCTTTTCTCCCCCCCGTTATTTAATAAAATACAATTTTTATTAATATTGTGTGCGCGTCCATTCCCGTGTGCGCTGTGTAGCTGCGTACAAACACCGTATCGCAATGCAAGCCGATTTTTTAAGGGATTGCGGCATTCTAAGAGGGTAAAACTCGGGTTTTCTACTTCCTACGAATCACATGAATCCTAACATTGTTCCGCAACACAAAATAGTTCTGATTTCCACATCAGAACAATCAAACACAGATTAACTAATTCTTCATAGGTTTATGAAAACATTCGACAGGAAACACTAATTATCGCAATAGTAGTAGTTCTGTTGTTGGTAATTGTTCAATTGTTTTGTATTGAAAAATGTTTCATCTTTTGTAATAACTTACCGCCTTACTAACAAATTTTCCTCATGGGGTTGTTTTGAAGTTCAGAAATTACACTACCCTTTTTGTTGCCATTTTCGGAATTTTCTCTATTCAGTGCTTTTTTTATATTCTTGTTTATCAAAATCAGGAAGTCAAGATCATGGCTGTCCAAGTATTCAGAAAACAGCCGATTTAGATTTCCCATAAGGGGGTGCCTAAAAATTACCGAGCTAAGGGGGTGCATATTCAGAATCGCCATGCAGGGACGTGTGCCCAGCCCTGCGCCCACTCCTTCCAACCGCCTCTGATCCGTAAATAACTGGAAAACCCATTTTAAGGGAACAACATACATCCAGGGGACTATAGTCCACTCCTTTTAACTAAACTTACCTCATTTGATGATCGATTACTTTCTCAAACTGAAATTTTGAGTTGGACAACTTTATCGGTAGCCGTTGAGGTAGTGGGCGTTGCGTGAGCGCAACACTCAAATTAGGGCCGTGTAGGCTTGTTCGTGCTCGTTCTTAGCTGCTTTTTCAACGTTTCTGGCTTAATAGGGCTCGAATCTCTTGATTACCAGTGAAAACTTGGAGAATGATTTTATCGCGGACACTGCCTTCAACCGCAGCATCCATTGCTGCTTCGTCGTATTGAAGAAAGCCGAGAAATGCAGTAAAAAGAGTATATTTTTTTGAAACTCGTTGGTTGAGACGGCACTTAGCCCGAAGCCAGTCTGTAATCGGATCCGCTACCGAAGGACGGCACCATGCCAGTATCCATCAAACTCCAGTATTCATCCTTTTGGTGAGGACATCAACCAGCTCCGAACTTCTGGAAAGTACTATGATCAGCACTGGATGCGACTGCTCGGCACTTGTACGCGCAGATGCTAAAGACAGTGTTCACGATGGATAACAGTCCTCAGGTTTCTACCGCAAATCGAAAGGTGCGAGGTTCATGGCAACAGCTGCGTCGAAAAATTGCAAAAAAGAGCGCCAATTAGCCTTACATTGCCTATGACTTCTGTGTAGTGCGCACTCCCCGCCCACTCACCTCAACGGCCACTGATCGAAGCAGACTACTGGAAAATCGAATCCGAGAAAACAGCAATATTCAAATGGGATGAGATTAATCAGCCCGTGCATAATGGGGAATAGTTTTGATCACTTGATCAGCATATGTTTTGTTGAAGCTATTTGATTTGATCAGTAGCCGTTGAGAGGAGTGGGTGGAGGGGTGCTCTCCACTACTCTTGAATTATAGGTCGTATAAGACTATTTAGGGCTCATTTTCGGCCGTTTCTTCGACTGTAGAGATGTAGAAACATAGAGACTCCATGTAATAAACGTTCTCCGGGCCCTGGAAAACGTCTATCCTTCCACCCGTTCTAGTCACTCACTGTATCAATAGCCTTCACTCTAATACAACCTGTATTCACGGTGATACTCAATTTCGTGAATCTTGCCTGGGAACAGAACATCAATGAATAAAATAACTTTACTGGGCATAACAAAAAAGATTAAAGGAATCGGAGAATGCTACAACCTATCTACTGCTTGTGAAAGCTAATTCAAAAAATCAATAGAAAAGGAAGGGAAGGTACTCACTGAAATACAATGGAAAACAGAGGGAGTTGGGGAAAGGGTGAGTCCACCGCCAGCCGCATGCCTAAGACGAGTCGCGAGCAGGCATGTGCGAAAAACTTCGAAACCGAAAAAACCGAAAAACGAAAAATTTTCGGTTTTGAATTCGAAAATATCCGAAAAAAACGAAAATTTTTGTCTTTTGAAACATTTTATTTTCGTAATTGCATATTTTGGACTGGAAAAACAAGGCAACGTAATCGAAGTGCTTTGAATAATGACAGAATTATGTTTTCTTGGTGACACAAAAGCATACCCAATCAGCGTATCAATGTAAGGAATTTTACCCTTGTTGCAGCGTCGAATCCTGGCAAAATTTTAGCGCTGAACACCTTCTTAAATTCTTGTGGTGAACTTCTTGTTTTAAAACTGCGGTGGTTCTCTGAACGATCACATCCACGTTTTTTCACGTTTTTGATCTAAACTGTGGGCTCGAAGGTCGTCCCCAATTTCATGAAAAAATACCGAATTCGCAGAAGTTGAAAGTCGTGGGCAAGTCATAGATCAAAACGGAACAAACGTTGTACAGAGACGAACATCAATAGTTCTTGATGGATAGCACACTCTTGCGTGAATTTTTTGTGCTGTCATGTTGAATTTCAGTGTGTGCGATTGCGTCGTGGTCAACACTGACCAGTAGCTTAGTCTCTCGGCGCTATTGGACGGTAATGGCCGCGACGCAACCACATGCATTGAGTCGCGGTGTCTACATAGGGGTTACGTTCAATCAGTTTCGCTTGATGGATCTGTACTTGATGCCATTCGCCTAGAAAGTTTTTATTCGCACTTTTTTGGTATAGATCGATAGAGGGAGCAGGAAAATTTAGGTTGACTTCCGCTTGAAAATTATGGGCCTCCAAAGAGCGATTCTCCACGTCTTTTCCATGAACACCTTGAACGAAAACGAATTTTCCTGAACTTAAAGCAGTGTTCACAATAGATTGCACTTTTGATATCTCTTTCGTTTACCGAAATTCTGGTGCCCTATACAGCAAGGCATGCTTGAATAAAACGCGGAAACCGTGTTTTGTTGCTAAAAGAGGGCCACACTTTATTAAGTTGACTTTTGAGCGTTTGAGCGTGGAGGAATCAGCCGCTACGAAGGATGCTAAAGCTTATCTTGCTCGGATGAGTCCGGGCGGAGTTAAGAGCGGAGCGCTCAGTCATAGCAAAATATAACAAATACTAGGAGAAAAAGGTTCAAGCTTAAATTCCGTCAGCCGCGCACCTCTTTGTGGCGCGGCTTCTTCACCTTCAGAGCCGGCATGGAATACTTGAAGATGAGTCATACTGTTCAGATACCGATCAACTTGTTAAATTCAAAACACTTGTCAAAAATTACCTACATTGTCGAGCAAGGATCTATTAATTGTTTTACGTTTTTTCCTTTCGAAACTTGTCATTTTTTAAATTCCTTGATGTTTTCGATGTTTTTTTGCCTTTCCTATGTTTCTACACTTCTGCAAGGGCGCGTAATAAAGTCAAAGTCAAAGTTATAACAGTGATAATCTAGCGGTTTAGCTCGCTCATCAGTATTTCCTTGACTTGAGTACTTCATGTTATCACAACCTCGAGGTTCTAGGGGCGAAAAGGCGACATGAGGAGTTTCGGTGACCTCAGAACGCCTGTTTGCATCCATTATTTAGCCATTCCTAGCTCTTTTTAAACCATTTTTCGTCACTGAGAGCATAGAATTCTTCTCGCCTATCATTTCACTGCGGAAAGTCATCGAGAATGATTATCGTGAACGCTGCCTTCGAATTACCGATGCAGGTTATCTGCTATGCGGAATCGATTAGCGTTATTATATTGGTGATGTTTCCGCCTGTCGAAATGTGTATTTTTGGTTTTTCGGAGAATTATTCCTGAAAGTTATGGCCATGCTCAAAAGATGCGCCGAGTCGTTTTAGTCTGCTGAAACACAGGAAATTCAAAAATTTCGGCTCCATCAATGTAATTTTTAATCGAAAGTGATGTAGTAGAAGGAACCGTCGTGCAAGGTGCAGATCATACGTTTGCTTCTGCTTGATTCTGGAATAAAGTCAGAGACGTGTGCAAACTTGCTGGAGACATCTGTAAGCAGCGAAGGATCGACTGCAAGTCGCATCAGAACCGCAAATTTCAGACCGAAAAAAATTTAAACTTTTTCGTTTTTTTCGATATTGATTTTTTTCGCCAAAAAGGGCGAAAAACGAAAAAACCGAAAAATCGAAAAACGAAAAACGCACACCCCTGGTCGCGAGAGGAAACTATCCGCCAGAGTGGTTCTTAGAGGCGGAGCAGCATTTGCTCGTTGAACATGGGTGAGTTTTGTATGTGACTCTGAGTCTCTACGACCAAGCTCTATTTCTGCACTACACGACATCGCTGTTGTCATAGACCCCGAAGCTTTCGAATTCTGGTGGAAACACGGAGACTAAGAGGCACAGTACACCCTAAGATATGAATTTTTTGATTCTTATCTGATTGTGTAGCAGACCTTCCAAACAAGGGAGATATAGGCGACTAGCACAGGCCCGACCTTCTTCGATCACCATCACGTGCCACACTCCGCACCAGACTTTTGGACTCGATGACGGCCGAATGGATGAATGAATTCCTAACGAGTCTCCGATCTTCAGCTCACTGCCGGACTGTCTCCTTATTCTGGCTAGCTCTCGCGCAACGATTGCGAATGAAGAAAATTACAGGCCCGAGACAACTCGTCCTCGGATTTATCACCCTCCAAATACAGGCATATCTATGGAGCCATAACTCTGTTCATAGAAAGTCTTGGACGATTTTTGAGATACCACTATGATCAGCGTGTGAGTCTCTTCGAAATCAGCATAAAAGCTGAAAAATAACTTACTGGGTGTTCTATGCCTTTAAAGGCACAGGACACCCAAAAAACTAATTCTCAGAATCCATGCTTACCTTGAAGAGAATCACACGCTGATCACAGTGGTATCTCTGAAATCGTCCAAGACCCCCTTTGAACAGAGTTATGGCTCTTCAAAGATGCCTAGATTTTGAGGGTGAAAAATTGGTGGACGAGTTGTCTTAGGCCTGTATTTCTCCTCATTCGCAATCCTTGCGTGAATAAAAGCCAGGATAGGAAGACAGTCCGGTAATGGACTGAAGAACGACGACATGTTGGAATCCATCCATCCATCAAGCCGCCATAGAGTTCGAAAATCTGTTAGGGGGTCGGGCCTGTGGTGGTCGCTTATATCTCGCTTATATGGAGGAATTGAAATCTCGCATTTGGCAAGTGTTGTGCAGGAGGGGTCTTCTACACAATTACATGAAAATCTCAAAATTCATATCTGGGGGTGTACTGTGCCTTTAAAGCGCAGTCCATCCTAAGTCGTAATCTTTTATATTATCGTCAGGCCGCCGTGTATAGCAGTCGTGCCAGGCGCGAAATCTCAGTTCACTCAAATAAGCGAGAAAGAGCTTGGAAGAAGCCGAACACGCTCCTAGAAAAGAAAAAATAGGTAACGCCCATTTATAAGTTTTCGCTCTCAATTTGGACAAGATGCGAGACGGATTGTGAACAGAATCCATGTTCTTCCATTTGTTATTGGTCTAGCTTGATGTTGTGATCTGGTCCGGAACGTTGCCGGAAAATGACGAGAATTAACAGGCCACGATCACTCGTCCAGGAGTGTCCCACTGCACAAATTCATAATGTTTCTAAGGCAATAACTCCGTTATTAGTGGGCTCTGAGCGATAATGCAGACATCGCTCTACTGGTTACCGATTCTACCGTCTGAGGTCAGTAATGTGTTGGGCTCGCTAAAGAAGGGAACGACGCCTGGCCCTTAGGCTCCCGTCAGAGTCCGTGGATCTACTCAGATAATAACACCGGCTAAGCGGCCGGAGAAGTAGGCTCGCCGGCTGAGCGGCAGGCTTTTTTTGGGGGCGGAGCTTCTTACCTGCTGAGCGGGCGAGCATGCATTTTGCCGGCTGAGGGGCATGGCTTCACGGGGTCAGCGGGCGGACATAAATCCACGGCGGAGCCTGTCACCGGCTAATGGGGCAGCCATACCATTACCGGCTGAGGGGCATGGCTTTACGGGGTCAGCGGACAGGCAAATGCATATCATTGGCCCAATAATGAAGAGCTATAGCAAACAAGGGCAATGTACGGCGCGGGCAAAATGGACATCAAGCTGATTCGGGTGATGGCATTCGAATCGATGGTCAGCCAAACGATTTGGATTATTGACCCCTTACTCCCTACGATTCGTTGTGACCGTGGGGCGTGACAGCGGGTCAGTTCATCAATTTTGAAACAAGGGAAGTCTTGCCGCTTCAGTGATGAAGCGCAAGCCTCGAACTTGCAGAGGATCAGGGAGGGAGGCCCTATTAGGGCTCTGTCTGCTCCTGCATATCGATATCATTCACATGGTAAGCAACTAATACCGGGTGAGCGGACCTCCATTTACCGGCTGAGGGGGCAGTGAATACCGGGGCTTTCCCGGGTACAATGTTTAGTCAGCCGGTATTGCCTGCCCCCTCAGCCGGCATTACTGCCTGAGTAGTGAGTCCCACCGGGTCGATACGCATCGAATTCGTGCGAGACGGGTGCAAAAAAATCAACCCACTGAGTCCGACTGCGACCGTTCTCTTGCGACCGGTATCCCCTAGTCGATACTGATGGTTCTCATGCGTACAAGGGCGGGGCCAATGCACCGAGTGAGTCCCACTGAGTCCCGTTGCGTCCCAATCGAAATCATCCTCACCCCACCAGGTCGATATAGGAGTTTCTCACGTGATTTGGGTGCATTTTCTTCTGCCGACTGCGACCTGCCGAGTCCTGACGTATCCCGACTCTCGTCGTCTGCGCTCTGCCCCACCTACTGCTGCTGCTGAATGTCGATTGCGTGTTTCGCAGAGGAACTGGGTGGCACTGGGGGCAACCGGACTCAGTCGGTTGCAGACGGTCGAGGATGGTTTTTCCGCCGCGGACTCATTCGGCCTCACTCAGAAAAATCAAAACAAGTTACTTGTAATATATAATGTAACTTACTTGAATGTCTCAAGTAACTTACATTTATATTACATGTTACTTGTGTTTTAAAACTTTTTACGAGTCTTCACTATGGGTGGCCATCACGTCACGCACCCCACACGCGACGCAGAGGGCGCGTTCCAGACCACACACTAAGCAAAGAAATGCTGTGCAGAGCCTTTCTCTGGTATGGGGTCAAGTACCTCAAACTTGGGCAATTGAACCAACAGCAACGCCAGTCGTATGGCTGACCCTGCGAGTGCGTCGTACATCAGCCTTGGAAATATCTTCTTGGCCGATCTAAGTTACTTGCGACTTATATTGTGCCATTTGACATGTATTATATCTTAGGCGCTCTGCACGCAGTATCCTTTCAGAAGTCATTCAAGTTACATGTAACATATCGGAAGCGCAGCGCACGCAGTATCTCACCGAAATGTTACTGTGCTCATCTGGGCCGAATTCTGGTCAGCAATTACGTCTCGACACGCTTTGCGGCCGCACGCGCTCGAGTCAGTCGAGTTTCCAGCGCCAAAGCCAACTCGATGTGGCTTTTTTATACAATTTTCTCCAATGTTTTTTTGTTTCCAGTTTCCAAAACTCATCTGGAGTCAGCAGATCGGCGGCTGCGGCCCTGGAAGCTCTTCTGACTCGGGAGCGTGCGGCCTCAAAGCGTGTCTAGACGCAATTGCGGACCGGAATTTGGCCCAGATAAGCACAGTACATGTAACTTAATTGGCCTGAGATAAGTCGCAAGTCACTTACATAGGCTCAGATATGTTACAAGTAACTTGTTCTCGACCTTTTATGTTACAAGTAACTTATTTTCATTTTTCTAAGCAGTCGGACTCAGCAGGTTTTTCGACAAAGTCTGACGGGGGCCTTATGGTATCTCTGCAGATTTGATCAGAGCGGGAGGCGAAGCCACGTTCAAAATACTTGCGGAACAATTCGACTCTTACCTCGAAGCCCATTCCATACAGAATCAGTGGAAATGTTTAGAGACAGTCTTGATATTCAAGAACGGTGACAACCAGGATATCGAATGTTGCCGTCTCTTTGCCTTGTTGTCAATTCCATATCAGGTGTTCACCAAGACTATTCTCGATAATCTGGAGGCCACTATGGATGTTTATCAACCAGTAGAGCAAGCCGTGTTCAGGAAGGTCTTCTGTTGCATGGATCGAATCCACAACGTATCCCAAATGTTTGAATGATGCCGGAACAAAAAAAAACGTGTCTAATTTTTCGGTTACAGAAGAGCTTACCACTCATAGAGACAAACGCTTTTTTTCAATGACTTGTTGCACGTCGGAGTAGACCTTGCATAGTGAACGTTCTGGTACTGCGCAATGCTGGAACATCAGCGACAGTCCAGGTGATCAAAAGAAAGCTCAACACTATCACTAAAAAATAAGTCTGGCAAGGTGACACAATATCGCCAAAGATCTTCACGTCTGCTCTGCGGATGCGTCAATCCGATAGGGGAGAGAGAGGTATGAACATGGACGGAAAGAAGCAGTCCAATCTAAGGTTTGCAGACGATATTGTGCTTGTCAGTGAAAGCACTCAAGAAATAAACGGGGCGCTGCTTCAGTTGAGTGTCGTGGGCAGTGCTGTTGGCTCGGCAATGAACATGGGCAAGGCTCAGACGCTGGCTAACCAACGGTGCGATAACGGACCAATCTACAATTCTATCAAAAAGGGGTATTCCAAGCAAAAGAGGTTTGGTTGGCCTCAGAAACGTTCCAGCAAAAAGGGAACAATAGGTAAGTAGAATGAGGAGAGTCTACAAAAAGTGAACAATATTTTCTGAGACTGATTTTCCTGGCCGATACTTCTTAACAGCGAAAACAAACCGTTGCGGTGTTCAACACGAAAGTACTCTGTAGTTCTGAAAATGGTCTAGATTACGAGAGAACTGTTCAAATATATGTGCATGTAAACCTAATACTTACCATCAGAATAGAAGATGATGCCAAAAACAAAGACGGACGGTTAGCTCCAGTTGCTACGAGAAGCGAAACCAAAGTGCAGCATCTAATGAGAGTATTTTCTTACAATCTCGTCAAAATTGAAGTCCATTCTTGGAAACCATTGAATTCTTCCTCGTGGAATAACACAACGGTTTGTTTTTGCTGGTAAGAAGTATCGGCCAGGAAAATCAGTCTCAGCAAATATTGCTCACTTTTTGTAGATTCTCCTCATTCTACTTACCTATTGTTCCCTTTTTGTTGGAACATTTCTGAGGCCAACCAAACCTCTTTTGCTTGGAAGACCCCTTTTTGATAGAATTGTTCACTTTTCATTGATATTACGAAGTAATATCCCTGAAAAATCCTCAATATTTTTCGAATAGCATGGATTGCTATAATAATCAGTGAGCAGCAAACTTGTTGCGCACGCTACAAATTAAGCGCTACTCACTTTCCACGACGTCCTGATGACGTCATCAGATGCCCTATGCACTCAGCACCACCTTGGCACGACGTCCTGATGACGTCATCAGATGCTTTATGCACTTGGCACGACCTTGGCACGACGTCCTGATGACATCATCAGATGCTCTATGTACTTTACATGACATCCTGATGACGTCATCAGATGCCCTATGTACTTTACATGACATCCTGACGACGTCATCAGATGCCCTATGTACTTTACATGATATCCTGATGACGTCATCAGATGCCCTATGTACTTTACATGACATCCTGATGACGTCATCAGATGCCCTATGTACTTTACATAACGTCCTGATGACATCATCAGATGCTCTATGTACTTTACATGACATCCTGATGACGTCATCAGATGCCCTATGTACTTTACATGACATCCTGATGACGTCATCAGATGCCCTATGTACTTTACATGACATCCTGATGACGTCATCAGATGCCTTATGTACTTTACATGACACCCTGATGACGTCATCAGATGCCCTATGTACTTTAGAAGACAAACTGATGACGTTATCAGATGCCCTATGTACTTTATATGACACCCCGATGACGTCATCAGATGCCCTATGTACTTTAGATGACACACTGATGACGTCATCAGATGCCCTATGTACTTTAGATGACACCCTGATGACGTCATCAGATGCCCTATGTACTTTACATGACATCCTGATGACGTCATCAGATGCCCTATGTACTTTAGATGACACCCTGATGACGTCATCAGATGCCCTATGTACTTTATATGACACCCTGATGACGTCATCAGATGCCCTATGTACTTTAGATGACACACTGATGACGTCATCAGATGCCCTATGTACTTTACATGACATCCTGATGACGTCATCAGATGCCCTATGTACTTTAGATGACACACTGATGACGTCATCAGATGCCCTATGTACTTTAGATGACACCCTGATGACGTCATCAGATGCCCTATGTACTTTAGATGACACACTGATGACGTCATCAGATGCCCTATGTACTTTACATGACATCCTGATGACGTCATCAGATGCCCTATGTACTTTAGATGACACACTGATGACGTCATCAGATGCCCTATGTACTTTACATGACATCCTGATGGCGTCATCAGATGCCCTATGTACTTTAGATGACACACTGATGACGTCATCAGATGCCCTATGTACTTTAGATGACACCCTGATGACGTCATCAGATGCCCTATGTACTTTAGATAACGTCCTGATGACGTCATCAGATGCACTATGTACTTTACATGACACCCTGATGACGTCATCAGATGCCCTATGTGCTTTAGATGACACCCTGATGACGTCATCAGCTGCCCTATGTACTTTAGATGACACACTGATGACGTCATCAGATGCCCTATGTACTTTACATGACATCCAGATGACGTCATCAGATGCCCTATGTACTTTAGATGACACACTGATGACGTCATCAGATGCCCTATGTACTTTATATGACACCCCGATGACGTCATCAGATGCCCTATGTACTTTAGATGACACACTGATGACGTCATCGGATGCCCTATGTACTTTACATGACATCCTGATGACGTCATCAGATGCCCTATGTACTTTAGATGACACACTGATGACGTCATCAGATGCCCTATGTACTTTACATGACATCCTGATGACGTCATCAGATGCCCTATGTACTTTAGATGACACACTGATGACGTCATCAGATGCTCTATGTACTTTAGATGACACCCTGATGACGTCATCAGATGCCCTATGTACTTTAGATAACGTCCTGATGACGTCATCAGATGCACTATGTACTTTACATGACACCCTGATGACGTCATCAGATGCCCTATGTACTTTACATGACACCCTGATGACGTCATCAGATGCCCTATGTACTTTAGATGACATCCTGATGACGTCATCAGATGCCCTATGTACTTTAGATGACACACTGATGACGTCATCGGATGCCCTATGTACTTTACATGACATCCTGATGACGTCATCAGATGCCCTATGTACTTTAGATGACACCTTGATGACGTCATCAGATGCCCTATGTACTTTACATGACATCCTGATGACGTCATCAGATGCCCTATGTACTTTAGATGACACCTTGATGACGTCATCAGATGCCCTATGTACTTTAGATGACACACTGATGACGTCATCAGATGCCCTATGTACTTTAGATGACACCCTGATGACGTCATCAGATGCCCTATGTACTTTATATGACACCCCGATGACGTCATCAGATGCCCTATGTACTTTAGATGACACACTGATGACGTCATCGGATGCCCTATGTACTTTATATGACACCCCGATGACGTCATCAGATGCCCTATGTACTTTAGATGACACACTGATGACGTCATCGGATGCCCTATGTACTTTACATGACATCCTGATGACGTCATCAGATGCCCCATGTACTTTAGATGACACACTGATGACGTCATCGGATGCCCTATGTACTTTATATGACACCCCGATGACGTCATCAGATGCCCTATGTACTTTAGATGACACACTGATGACGTCATCGGATGCCCTATGTACTTTACATGACATCCTGATGACGTCATCAGATGGCCTATGTACTTTAGATGACACACTGATGACGTCATCAGATGCCCTATGTACTTTACATAACGTCCTGATGACATCATCAGATGCTCTATGTACTTTACATGACATCCTGATGACGTCATCAGATGCCCTATGTACTTTACATGACATCCTGATGACGTCATCAGATGCCCTATGTACTTTACATAACGTCCTGATGACGTCATCAGATGCCCTATGTACTTTACATAACATCCTGATGACGTCATCAGATGCCCTATGTACTTTACATGACATCCTGATGACGTCATCAGATGCCTTATGTACTTTACATGACACCCTGATGACGTCATCAGATGCCCTATGTACTTTAGAAGACAAACTGATGACGTTATCAGATGCCCTATGTACTTTAGATGACACCCTGATGACGTCATCAGATGCCCTATGTACTTTACATGACATCCTGATGACGTCATCAGATGCCCTATGTACTTTACATGACATCCTGATGACGTCATCAGATGCCCTATGTACTTTAGATGACACCCTGATGACGTCATCAGATGCCCTATGTACTTTATATGACACCCTGATGACGTCATCAGATGCCCTATGTACTTTAGATGACACACTGATGACGTCATCAGATGCCCTATGTACTTTAGATGACACCCTGATGACGTCATCAGATGCCCTATGTACTTTACATGACATCCTAATGACGTCATCAGATGCCCTATGTACTTTAGATGACACCCTGATGACGTCATCAGATGCCCTATGTACTTTATATGACACCCCGATGACGTCATCAGATGCCCTATGTACTTTAGATGACACACTGATGACGTCATCGGATGCCCTATGTACTTTACATGACATCCTGATGACGTCATCAGATGCCCTATGTACTTTAGATGACACACTGATGACGTCATCAGATGCCCTATGTACTTTATATGACACCCCGATGACGTCATCAGATGCCCTATGTACTTTAGATGACACACTGATGACGTCATCGGATGCCCTATGTACTTTACATGACATCCTGATGACGTCATCAGATGCCCTATGTACTTTAGATGACACACTGATGACGTCATCGGATGCCCTATGTACTTTACATGACATCCTGATGGCGTCATCAGATGCCCTATGTACTTTAGATGACACACTGATGACGTCATCAGATGCCCTATGTACTTTAGATGACACCCTGATGACGTCATCAGATGCCCTATGTACTTTAGATAACGTCCTGATGACGTCATCAGATGCACTATGTACTTTACATGACACCCTGATGACGTCATCAGATGCCCTATGTACTTTACATGACACCCTGATGACGTCATCAGATGCACTATGTACTTTAGATGACACCCTGATGACGTCATCAGATGCCCTATGTACTTTAGATGACACACTGATGACGTCATCGGATGCCCTATGTACTTTAGATGACACACTGATGACGTCATCGGATGCCCTATGTACTTTACATGACATCCTGATGACGTCATCAGATGCCCTATGTACTTTAGATGACACATTGATGACGTCATCGGATGCCCTATGTACTTTACATGACATCCTGATGACGTCATCAGATGCCCTATGTACTTTAGATGACACCCTGATGACGTCATCAGCTGCCCTATGTACTTTAGATGACACACTGATGACGTCATCAGATGCCCTATGTACTTTAGATGACACACTGATGACGTCATCAGATGCCCTATGTACTTTATATGACACCCCGATGACGTCATCAGATGCCCTATGTACTTTAGATGACACACTGATGACGTCATCGGATGCCCTATGTACTTTATATGACACCCCGATGACGTCATCAGATGCCCTATGTACTTTAGATGACACACTGATGACGTCATCAGATGCCCTATGTACTTTACATGACATCCTGATGACGTCATCAGATGCCCTATGTACTTTAGATGACACACTGATGACGTCATCAGATGCCCTATGTACTTTACATGACATCCAGATGACGTCATCAGATGCCCTATGCACTTTAGATGACACCCTGATGACGTCATCTGATGCCCTATATACTTTACATGACATCCTGATGACGTCATCAGCTGCCCTATGTACTTTAGATGACACACTGATGACGTCATCAGATGCCCTATGTACTTTACATGACATCCTGATGACGTCATCAGATGCCCTATGTACTTTAGATGACACACTGATGACGTCATCAGATGCCCTATGTACTTTAGATGACACCCTGATGACGTCATCAGATGCCCTATGTACTTTAGATGACATCCTGATGACGTCATCAGATGCCCTATGTACTTTACATGACACCCTGATGACGTCATCAGATGCCCTATGTACTTTACATGACACCCTGATGACGTCATCAGATGCCCTATGTACTTTAGATGACACCCTGATGACGTCATCAGATGCCCTATGTACTTTAGATGACACACTGATGACGTCATCAGATGCCCTATGTACTTTAGATGACACACTGATGACGTCATCAGATGCCCTATGTACTTTACATGACATCCCGATGACGTCATCAGATGCCCTATGTACTTTAGATGACACCTTAATGACGTCATCAGATGCCCTATGTACTTTACATGACATCCTGATGACGTCATCAGATGCCCTATGTACTTTAGATGACACCTTGATGACGTCATCAGATGCCCTATGTACTTTAGATGACACCCTGATGACGTCATCAGATGCCCTATGTACTTTAGATGACACCCTGATGACGTCATCAGATGCCCTATGTACTTTACATGACACCCTGATGACGTCATCAGATGCCCTATGTACTTTAGATGAAACACTGATGACGTCATCAGATGCCCTATGTACTTCAGATGACACCCTGATGACGTCATCAGATGCCCTATGTACTTTAGATGACACACTGATGACGTCATCGGATGCCCTATGTACTTTACATGACATCCTGATGACGTCATCATCTGCCCTGTGTACTTTAGATGAAACACTGATGACGTCATCGGATGCCCTATGTACTTTAGATGACACACTAATGACGTCATCAGCTGCCCTATGTACTTTAGATGACACCCTGATGACGTCATCAGATGCCCTATATACTTTACATGACATCCTGATGACGTCATCAGCTGCCCTATGTACTTTAGATGACACACTGATGACGTCATCAGATGCCCTATGTACTTTACATGACATCCTGATGACGTCATCAGATGCCCTATATACTTTACATGACATCCTGATGACGTCATCAGCTGCCCTATGTACTTTACATGACACCCCGATGACGTCATCAGATGCCCTATGTACTTTAGATGACACACTGATGACGTCATCAGATGCCCTATGTACTTTAGATGACACCCTGATGACGTCATCAGATGCCCTATGTACTTTAGATGACACACTGATGACGTCATCAGATGCCCTATGTGCTTTACATGACATCCTGATGACGTCATCAGATGCCCTATATACTTTACATGACATCCTGATGACGTCATCAGCTGCCCTATGTACTTTAGATGACACACTGATGACGTCATCAGATGCCCTATGTGCTTTACATGACATCCTGATGACGTCATCAGATGCCCTATGTACTTTAGATGACACACTGATGACGTCATCAGATGCCCTATGTACTTTAGATGACACCCTGATGACGTCATCAGATGCCCTATGTACTTTAGATGACACACTGATGACGTCATCAGATGCCCTATGTACTTTAGATGACACCCTGATGACGTCATCAGATGCCCTATGTACTTTACATGACATCCTGATGACGTCATCAGATGCCCTATGTACTTTACATGACATCCTGATGACGTCATCAGATGCCCTATGTACTTTGCATGACACCCTGATGACGTCATCAGATGCACTATGTACTTTAGACGACACCCTGATAACGTCATCAGATGCCCTATGTACTTTGCATGACACCCTGATGACGTCATCAGATGCACTATGTACTTTGCATGACACCCTGATGACGTCATCAGATGCCCTATGTACTTTACATGACACCCCGATGACGTCACCAGATGCACTATGTACTTTACATGGCACCCTGATGACGTCATCAGTTGCACTATGTACTTTGCATGACACCCTGATGACGTCATCAGATGCACTATGTACTTTACATGACACCCTGATGACGTCATCAGATGCCCTATGTACTTTACATGACACCCTGATGACGTCATCAGATGCACTATGTACTTTACATGACACCCTGATGACGTCATCAGATGCACTATGCACTTTAAATGACATCCTGATGACGTCATCAGATGCCCTATGTACTTTACATGACATCCTGATGACGTCATCAGATGCCCTATGTACTTTACATGACACCCTGATGACGTCATCAGATGCCCTATGTACTTTAGATGACACCCTGATGACGTCATCAGATGCCCTATGTACTTTACATGACACCCTGATGGCGTCATCAGATGCCCTATGTACTTTAGATGACACCCTGATGACGTCATCAGATGCCCTATGTACTTTACATGACACCCTGATGACGTCATCAGATGCACTATGCACTTTAAATGACATCCTGATGACGTCATCAGATGCCCTATGTACTTTACATGACACCCTGATGGCGTCATCAGATGCCCTGTGTACTTTACATGACACCCTGATAACGTCATCAGATGCCCTATGTACTTTACATGACACCCTGATGACGTCATCAGATGCCCTATGTACTTTACATGACACCCTGATGACGTCATCAGATGCACTATGTACTTTACATGACACCCTGATGACGTCATCAGATGCCCTATGTACTTTACATGACACCCTGATGACGTCATCAGATGCCCTATGTACTTTACATGACATCCTGATGACGTCATCAGATGCCCTATGTACTTTACATGACATCCTGATGACGTCATCAGATGCCCTATGTACTTTAGATGACACACTGATGACGTCATCAGATGCCCTATGTACTTTAGATGACACCCTGATGACGTCATCAGATGCCCTATGTACTTTAGATGACACCCTGATGACGTCATCAGATGCCCTATGTACTTTACATGACATCCTGATGACGTCATCAGATGCCCTATGTACTTTACATGACACCCTGATGACGTCATCAGATGCCCTATGTACTTTACATGACATCCTGATGACGTCATCAGATGCCCTATGTACTTTACATGACACCCTGATGACGTCATCAGATGCCCTATGTACTTTACATGACACCCTGATGACGTCATCAGATGCCCTGTGTACTTTACATGACACCCTGATGACGTCATCAGATGCCCTATGTAGTTTACATGACACCCTGATGACGTCATCAGATGCCCTATGTACTTTACATGACACCCTGATGACGTCATCAGATGCCCTATGTACTTTACATGACACCCTGATGACGTCATCAGATGCCCTATGTACTTTACATGACACCCTGATGACGTCATCAGATGCACTATGTAGTTTACATGACACCCTGATGAAGTCATCAGATGCACTATGAACTTTAGATGACTTCCTGATGACGTCATCAGATGCCCTATGTACTATACATGACATCCTGATGACGTCATCATATGCACTATGTACTTTAGATGACACCCTGATGACGTCATCAGATGCCCTATGTACTTTACATGACATCCTGATGACGTCATCAGATGCCCTATGTACTTTAGATGACACACTGATGACGTCATCGGATGCCCTATGTACTTTATATGACACCCCGATGACGTCATCAGATGCCCTATGTACTTTAGATGACACACTGATGACGTCATCGGATGCCCTATGTACTTTATATGACACCCCGATGACGTCATCAGATGCCCTATGTACTTTAGATGACACACTGATGACGTCATCGGATGCCCTATGTACTTTACATGACATCCTGATGACGTCATCAGATGCCCTATGTACTTTATATGACACCCCGATGACGTCATCAGATGCCCTATGTACTTTAGATGACACACTGATGACGTCATAAGATGCACTATGTACTTTACATGACACCCTGATGACGTCATCAGATGCCCCATGTACTTTAGATGACACCCTGATGACGTCATCAGATGCCCTATGTACTTTATATGACACCCTGATGACGTCATCAGATGCACTATGTAGTTTACATGACACCCTGATGACGTCATCAGATGCCCTATGTACTTTGCATGACACCCTGATGGCGTCATCGGATGCCCTATGTACTTTTCATGACACCCTGATGACGTCATCAGATGCCCTATGTACTTTACATGACACCCTGATGACGTCATCAGATGCCCTATGTACTTTAGATGACACACTGATGACGTCATCAGATGCCCTATGTACTTTAGATGACACCCTGATGACGTCATCAGATGCACTATGTACTTTAGATGACACCCTGATGACGTCATCAGATGCCCTATGTACTTTACATGACACCCTGGTGACGTCATCAGATGCACTATGTTCTTTGCATGACACCCTGATGACGTCATCAGATGCCCTGTGAACTTTACATGACACCCTGATGACGTCATCAGATGCCCTATGTACTTTACATGACACCCTGGTGACGTCATCAGATGCACTATGTTCTTTGCATGACACCCTGATGACGTCATCAGATGCCCTGTGAACTTTACATGACACCCTGATGACGTCATCAGATGCACTATGTAGTTTACATGACACCCTGATGACGTCATCAGATGCCCTATGTACTTTGCATGACACCCTGATGGCGTCATCGGATGCCCTATGTACTTTTCATGACACCCTGATGACGTCATCAGATGCCCTATGTACTTTACATGACACCCTGATGACGTCATCAGATGCACTATGTAGTTTACATGACACCCTGATGAAGTCATCAGATGCACTATGAACTTTAGATGACTTCCTGATGACGTCATCAGATGCCCTATGTACTATACATGACATCCTGATGACGTCATCATATGCACTATGTACTTTAGATGACACCCTGATGACGTCATCAGATGCCCTATGTACTTTAGATGACACCCTGATGACGTCATCAGATGCCCTATGTACTTTAGATGACACCCCGATGACGTCATCAGATGCACTATGTAGTTTACATGACTTCCTGATGACGTCATCAGATGCCCTATGTACTTTACATGACATCCTGATGACGTCATCAGATGCCCTATGTACTTTACATGACATCCTGATGACGTCATCAGATGCCTTATGTACTTTACATGACATCCTGATGACGTCATCAGATGCCCTATGTACTTTAGAAGACAAACTGATGACGTCATCAGATGCCCTATGTACTTTAGATGACACCCTGATGACGTCATCAGATGCCCTATGTACTTTACATGACATCCTGATGACGTCATCAGATGCCCTATGTGCTTTACATGACATCCTGATGACGTCATCAGATGCCCCACGTACTTTAGATGACGCCCTGATGACGTCATCAGATGCCCTATGTACTTTATATAACACCCCGATGACGTCATCAGATGCCCTATGTACTTTAGATGACACACTGATGACGTCATCAGATGCCCTATCTACTTTAGATGACACCCTGATAACGTCATCAGATGCCCTATGTACTTTACATGACATCCTGATGACGTCATCAGATGCCCTATGTACTTTAGATGACACCCTGATGTCGTCATCAGATGCCCTATGTACTTTACATGACATCCTGATGACGTCATCAGATGCCCTATGTACTTTGGATGACATCCTCTTGGATGACATCCTCTTTGGATGACATCCTCTGTCCCTTCCCATCGAAAAGTACAGCCTACGACGTGTTTTAGCGAGTTGATCTACCAACTGATAATATCACATGATATCATAAGCAGTAAGAATTAAAGTAGTTGTTGTGAAACAATAAGTAACAAACTTGTTAGTTACTTTCCCCGTCCCTTCCCATCGAAAAGAACAGCCTACGACGTGTTTTAGCGAGTTGATCTACCAACTGATAATATCACATGATATGATAAGCAGTAAGAAGTAAAGTAGTTGTGGTGAAACAGTCAGTAACAAACTTGTTAGTCACTTCCTCTGTCCCTCCCCATCAAAAAGTACAGCCTACGACGTGTTTGAGCGAGTTGATCTACCAACTGATAATATCACATGATATGATAAGCAGTAAGTAGTTAAGTAGTGAATGTGAAACAGTAAGTAACAAACTTGTTAGTCACTTCCTCTGTCCCTCCCCATCGAAAAGTACAGCCTACGACGTGTTTAAGCGAGCTGATCTACCAACTGATAATATCACATTATATGATAAGCAGTAAGAAGTAAAGTAGTTGTTGTGAAACAGTAAGTAACAAACTTGTTAGTCACTTCCTCTGTCCCTCCCAATCGAAAAGTACAGCCTACGACGTGTTTAAGCGAGTTGATCTACCAACTGATAATATCACATGATATGATAAGCAGTATGTAGTAAAGTAGTGAATGTGAAACAGTAAGTAACAAACTTGTTAGTCACTTCCTCTGTCCCTCCCCATCGAAAAGTACAGCCTACGACGTGTTTAAGCGAGTTGATCTACCAACTGATAATATCACATGATATGATAAGCAGTAAGAAGTAAAGTAGTTGTTGTGAAACAGTAAGTAACAAACTTGTTAGTCACTTCTTCTGTCCCTCCCCATCGAAAAGTACAGCCTACGACGTGTTTTAGCGAGTTGATCTACCAACTGATAATATCGCATGATATGATAAGCAGTAAGAAGTAAAGTAGTTGTTGTGAAACAGTAAGTAACAAACTTGTTAGTCACTTCCTCTGTCCCTCCCCATCGAAAAGTACAGCCTACGACGTGTTTAAGCGAGTTGATCTACCAACTGATAATATCACATGATATGATAAGCAGTAAGAAGTAAAGTAGTTGTTGTGAAACAGTAAGTAACAAACTTGTTAGTCACTTCTTCTGTCCCTCCCCATCGAAAAGTACAGCCTACGACGTGTTTTAGCGAGTTGATCTACCAACTGATAATATCGCATGATATGATAAGCAGTAAGAAGTAAAGTAGTTGTTGTGAAACAGTAAGTAACAAACTTGTTAGTCACTTCCTCTGTCCCTCCCAATCGAAAAGTACAGCCTACGACGTGTTTAAGCGAGTTGATCTACCAACTGATAATATCACATGATATGATAAGCAGTAAGAAGTAAAGTAGTTGTTGTGAAACAGTAAGTAACAAACTTGTTAGTTACTTTCCCCGTCCCTTCCCATCGAAAAGTACAGCCTACGACGTGTTTTAGCGAGTTGATCTACCAACTGATAATATCACATGATATCATAAGCAGTAAGAATTAAAGTAGTTGTTGTGAAACAATAAGTAACAAACTTGTTAGTCACGTTCCCCGTCCCTTCCCATCGAAAAGACCATCCTACGACGTGTTATAGCGAGTTGATCTACCAACTGATAATATCACATTATATGATAAGCAGTAAGAAGTAAAGTAGTTGTGGTGAAACAGTAAGTAACAAACTTGTTAGTCACTTCCTCTGTCCCTCCCCATCGAAAAGTACAGCCTACGACGTGTTTTAGCGAGTTGATATACCAACTGATAATATCACATGATATGATAAGCAGTAAGAAGTAAAGTAGTTGTTGTGAAACAGTAAGTAACAAACTTGTTAGTCACTTCTTCTGTCCCTCCCCATCGAAAAGTACAGCCTACGACGTGTTTTAGCGAGTTGATCTACCAACTGATAATATCGCATGAT
This sequence comes from Aplectana chamaeleonis, assembly GCA_029168955.1. Taxonomy (NCBI): domain Eukaryota; kingdom Metazoa; phylum Nematoda; class Chromadorea; order Rhabditida; family Cosmocercidae; genus Aplectana; species Aplectana chamaeleonis. Next base: position 169,358 of record JAPDOI010001093.1, read on the forward strand.
ATGATAAGCAGTAAGAAGTAAAGTAGTTGTTGTGAAACAGTAAGTAACAAACTTGTTAGTCACTTCCTCTGTCCCTCCCAATCGAAAAGTACAGCCTACGACGTGTTTTAGCGAGTTGATCTACCAACTGATAATATCACATGATATGATAAGCAGTAAGAAGTAAAGTAGTTGTTGTGAAACAGTAAGTAACAAACTTGTTAGTTACTTTCCGCGTCCCTTCCCATCGAAAAGTACAGCCTACGACGTGTTTTAGCGAGTTGATCTACCAACTGATAATATCACATGATATCATAAGCAGTAAGAATTAAAGTAGTTGTTGTGAAACAATAAGTAACAAACTTGTTAGTTACTTTCCCCGTCCCTTCCCATCGAAAAGAACAACCTACGACGTGTTATAGCGAGTTGATCTACCAACTGATAATATCACATTATATGATAAGCAGTAAGAAGTAAAGTAGTTGTGGTGAAACAGTAAGTAACAAACTTGTTAGTCACTTCCTCTGTCCCTCCCCATCGAAAAGTACAGCCTACGACGTGTTTTAGCGAGTTGATATACCAACTGATAATATCACATGATATGATAAGCAGTAAGAAGTAAAGTAGTGAATGTGAAACAGTAAGTAACAAACTTGTTAGTCACTTCCTCTCTCCCTCCCCATCGAAAAGTACAGCCTACGACGTGTTTAAGCGAGTTGATCTACCAACTGATAATATCACATGATATGATAAGCAGTAAGAAGTAAAGTAGTGAATGTGAAACAGTAAGTAACAAACTTGTTAGTCACTTCCTCTGTCCCTCCCCATCGAAAAGTACAGCCTACGACGTGTTTTAGCGAGTTGATCTACCAACTGATAATATCACATGATATGATAAGCAGTAAGTAGTAAAGTAGTGAGTGTGAAACAGTAAGTAACAAACCTGTTAGTCACTTCCTCTGTACCTCCCCATCGAAAAGTACAGCCTACGACGATTTTTAGCGAGTTGATCTACCAACTGATAATATCACATGATATGATAAGCAGTAAGAAGTAAAGTAGTGAATGTGAAACAGTAAGTAACAAACTTGTTAGTCACTTCCTCTGTCCCTCCCCATCGAAAAGTACAGCCTACGACGTGTTTTAGCGAGTTGATATACCAACTGATAATATCACATGATATGATAAGCAGTAAGAAGTAAAGCAGTGAATGTGAAACAGTAAGTAACAAACTTGTTAGTCACTTCCTCTGTACCTCCCCATCGAAAAGTACAGCCTACGACGTGTTTAAGCGAGTTGATCTACCAACTGATAATATCACATGATATGATAAGCAGTAAGTAGTAAAGTAGTGAATGTGAAACAGTAAGTAACAAACTTGTTAGTCACTTCCTCTGTCCCTCCCCATCGAAAAGTACAGCCTACGACGTGTTCAAGCGAGTTGATCAACCAACTGATAATATCACATGATATGATAAGCAGTAAGAAGTAAAGCAGTGAATGTGAAACAGTAAGTAACAAACTTGTTAGTCACTTCCTCTGTACCTCCCCATCGAAAAGTACAGCCTACGACGTGTTTAAGCGAGTTGATCTACCAACTGATAATATCACATGATATGATAAGCAGTAAGTAGTAAAGTAGTGAATGTGAAACAGAAAGTAACAAACTTGTTAGTCACTTCCTCTGTCCCTCCCCATCGAAAAGTACAGCCTACGACGTGTTTAAGCGAGTTGATCTACCAACTGATAATATCACATGATATGATAAGCAGTAAGAAGTAAAGTAGTGAATGTGAAACAGTAAGTAACAAACTTGTTAGTCACTTCCTCTGTCCCTCCCCATCGAAAAGTACAGCCTACGACGTGTTTTAGCGAGTTGATATACCAACTGCTAATATCACATGATATGATAAGCAGTAAGAAGTAAAGCAGTGAATGTGAAACAGTAAGTAACAAACTTGTTAGTCACTTCCTCTGTACCTCCCCATCGAAAAGTACAGCCTACGACGTGTTTAAGCGAGTTGATCTACCAACTGATAATATCACATGATATGATAAGCAGTAAGTAGTAAAGTAGTGAATGTGAAACAGTAAGTAACAAACTTGTTAGTCACTTCCTCTGTCCCTCCCATCGAAAAGTACAGCCTACGACGTGTTCAAGCGAGTTGATCAACCAACTGATAATATCACATGATATGATAAGCAGTAAGAAGTAAAGCAGTGAATGTGAAACAGTAAGTAACAAACTTGTTAGTCACTTCCTCTGTACCTCCCCATCGAAAAGTACAGCCTACGACGTGTTTAAGCGAGTTGATCTACCAACTGATAATATCACATGATATGATAAGCAGTAAGTAGTAAAGTAGTGAATGTGAAACAGAAAGTAACAAACTTGTTAGTCACTTCCTCTGTCCCTCCCCATCGAAAAGTACAGCCTACGACGTGTTTAAGCGAGTTGATCTACCAACTGATAATATCACATGATATGATAAGCAGTAAGAAGTAAAGTAGTGAATGTGAAACAGTAAGTAACAAACTTGTTAGTCACTTCCTCTGTCCCTCCCCATCGAAAAGTACAGCCTACAACGTGTTTTAGCGAGTTGGTATACCAACTGATAATATCACATGATATGATAAGCAGTAAGAAGTAAAGCAGTGAATGTGAAACAGTAAGTAACAAACTTGTTAGTCACTTCCTCTGTACCTCCCCATCGAAAAGTACAGCCTACGACGTGTTTAAGCGAGTTGATCTACCAACTGATAATATCACATGATATGATAAGCAGTAAGTAGTAAAGTAGTGAATGTGAAACAGTAAGTAACAAACTTGTTAGTCACTTCCTCTGTCCCTCCCCATCGAAAAGTGCAGCCTACGACGTGTTCAAGCGAGTTGATCAACCAACTGATAATATCACATGATATGATAAGCAGTAAGAAGTAAAGTAGTTGTTGTGAAACAGTAAGTAACAAACTTGTTAGTCGCTTCCTCTGTCCCTTCCCATCGAAAAGTACAGCCTACAACGTGTTTTAGCGAGTTGATCTACCAACTGATAATATCACATGATATGATAAGCAGTAAGACGTAAAGTAGTGAATGTGAAACAGTAAGTAACAAACTTGTTAGTCAATTCCTCTGTCCCTCCCCATCGAAAAGTGCAGCCTACGACGTATTTAAGCGAGTTGATCTACCAACTGATAATATCACATGATATGATAAGCAGTAAGTAGTAAAGTAGTGAATGTGAAACAGTAAGTAACAAACTTGTTAGTCACTTCCTCTATCCCTTCCCATCGAAAAGTACAGCCTACGACGTGTTTTAGCGAGTTGATCTACCAACTGATAATATCACATGATATGATAAGCAGTAAGTAGTAAAGTTGTGAATGTGAAGCAGTGAGTAACAAACTTGTTAGTCATTTCCTCTGTCCCTCCCCATCGAAAAGTACAGCCTACGACGTGTTTAAGCGAGTTGATCTACCAACTGATAATATCACATGATATGATAAGCAGTAAGAAGTAAAGTAGTGAATGTGAAACAGTAAGTAACAAACTTGTTAGTCACTTCCTCTGTCCCTCCCCATCGAAAAGTACAGCCTACGACGTGTTTTAGCGAGTTGATATACCAACTGATAATATCACATGATATGATAAGCAGCAAGAAGTAAAGTAGTTGTTGTGAAACAGTAAGTAACAAACTTGTTAGTCACTTCCTCTGTCCCTCCCCATCGAAAAGTACAGCCTACGACGTGTTTTAGCGAGTTGATATACCAACTGATAATATCACATGATATGATAAGCAGTAAGTAGTAAAGTAGTGAATGTGAAACAGTAAGTAACAAACTTGTTATTCACTTCCTCTGTCCCTCCCCATCGAAAAGTACAGCCTACGACGTGTTTTAGCGAGTTGATCTACCAACTGATAATATCACATGATATGATAAGCAGTAAGTCGTAAAGTAGTGAATGTGAAACAGTAAGTAACAAACTTGTTAGTCACTTCCTCTGTACCTCCCCATCGAAAAGTACAGCCTACGACGTGTTTTAGCGAATTGATCTACCAACTGATAATATCACATGATATGATAAGCAGTAAGAAGTAAAGTGGTTGTTGTGAAACAGTAAGTAACAAACTTGTTAGTCACTTCCTCTGTCCCTCCCCATCGAAAAGTACAGCCTACGACGTGTTTAAGCGAGTTGATCTACCAACTGATAATATCACATGATATGATAAGCAGTAAGTAGTAAAGTTGTGAATGTGAAACAGTAGGTAACAAACTTGTTAGTCATTTCCTCTGTCCCTCCCCATCGAAAAGTACAGCCTACGACGTGTTTTAGCGAGTTGATCTACCAACTGATAATATCACATGATATGATAAGCAGTAAGTAGTAAAGTAGTGAATGTGAAACAGTAAGTAACAATCCTGTTAGTCACTTCCTCTGTACCTCCCCATCGAAAAGTACAGCCTACGACGTGTTTAAGCGAGTTGATCAACCAACTGATAATATCACATGATATGATAAGCAGTAAGAAGTAAAGTAGTTGTTGTAAAACAGTAAGTAACAAACTTGTTAGTCGCTTCCTCTGTACCTCCTCATCGAAAAGTACAGCCTACGACGTGTTTTAGCGAATTGATCTACCAACTGATAATATCACATGATATGATAAGCAGTAAGAAGTAGAGTAGTTGTTGAGAAACAGTAAGTAACAAACTTGTTAGTCACTTCCTCTGTCCCTCCCAATCGAAAAGTACAGCCTACGACGTGTTTTAGCGAGTTGATATACCAACTGATAATATCACATGATATGATAAGCAGTAAGAAGTAGAGTAGTTGTTGAGAAACAGTAAGTAACAATTTTGTTAGTCACTTCCTCTGTCCCTCCCCATCGAAAAGTACAGCCTACGACGTGTTTTAGCGAGTTGATATACCAACTGATAATATCACATGATATGATAAGCAGTAAGAAGTAAAGTAGTGAATGTGAAACAGTAAGTAACAAACTTGTTAGTCAATTCCTCTGTCCCTCCCCATCGAAAAGTACAGCCTACGACGTGTTTAAGCGAGTTGATCTACCAACTGATAATATCACATGATATGATAAGCAGTAAGTAGTAAAGTAGTGAATGTGAAACAGTAAGTAACAAACTTGTTAGTCACTTCCTCTGTCCCTTCCCATCGAAAAGTACAGCCTACAACGTGTTTTAGCGAGTTGATCTACCAACTGATAATATCACATGATATGATAAGCAGTAAGAAGTAAAGTAGTGAATGTGAAACAGTAAGGAACAAACTTGTTAGTCAATTCCTCTGTCCCTCCCCATCGAAAAGTACAGCCTACGACGTGTTTAAGCGAGTTGATCTACCAACTGATAATATCACATGATATGATAAGCAGTAAGTAGTAAAGTAGTGAATGTGAAACAGTAAGTAACAAACTTGTTAGTCACTTCCTCTATCCCTTCCCATCGAAAAGTACAGCCTACGACGTGTTTTAGCGAGTTGATCTACCAACTGATAATATCACATGATATGATAAGCAGTAAGTAGTAAAGTTGTGAATGTGAAACAGTAAGTAACAAACTTGTTAGTCATTTCCTCTGTCCCTCCCCATCGAAAAGTACAGCCTACGACGTGTTTAAGCGAGTTGATCTACCAACTGATAATATCACATGATATGATAAGCAGTAAGAAGTAAAGTAGTGAATGTGAAACAGTAAGTAACAAACTCGTTAGTCACTTCCTCTGTCCCTCCCCATCGAAAAGTACAGCCTACGACGTGTTTTAGCGAGTTGATATACCAACTGATAATATCACATGATATGATAAGCAGCAAGAAGTAAAGTAGTTGTTGTGAAACAGTAAGTAACAAACTTGTTAGTCACTTCCTCTGTCCCTCCCCATCGAAAAGTACAGCCTACGACGTGTTTTAGCGAGTTGATATACCAACTGATAATATCACATGATATGATAAGCAGTAAGTAGTAAAGTAGTGAACGTGAAACAGTAAGTAACAAACTTGTTATTCACTTCCTCTGTCCCTCCCCATCGAAAAGTACAGCCTACGACGTGTTTTAGCGAGTTGATCTACCAACTGATAATATCACATGATATGATAAGCAGTAAGTAGTAAAGTAGTGAATGTGAAACAGTAAGTAACAAACTTGTTAGTCACTTCCTCTGTCCCTCCCCATCGAAAAGTACAGCCTACGACGTGTTTTAGCGAATTGATCTACCAACTGATAATATCACATGATATGATAAGCAGTAAGAAGTAGAGTAGTTGTTGAGAAACAGTAAGTAACAAACTTGTTAGTCACTTCCTCTGTCCCTCCCCATCGAAAAGTACAGCCTACGACGTGTTTTAGCGAGTTGATATACCAACTGATAATATCACATGATATGATAAGCAGTAAGAAGTAGAGTAGTTGTTGAGAAACAGTAAGTAACAAACTTGTTAGTCACTTCCTCTGTCCCTCCCCATCGAAAAACAGCCTACGACGTGTTTTAGCGAGTTGATATACCAACTGATAATATCACATGATATGATAAGCAGTAAGAAGTAAAGTAGTGAATGTGAAACAGTAAGTAACAAACTTGTTAGTCAATTCCTCTGTCCCTCCCCATCGAAAAGTACAGCCTACGACGTGTTTTAGCGAGTTGATCTACCAACTGATAATATCACATGATATGATAAGCAGTAAGTAGTAAAGTTGTGAATGTGAAACAGTAAGTAACAAACTTGTTAGTCATTTCCTCTGTCCATCACCATCGAAAAGTACAGCCTACGACGTGTTTAAGCGAGTTGATCTACCAACTGATAATATCACATGATATGATAAGCAGTAAGAAGTAAAGTAGTGAATGTGAAACAAAAAGGAACAAACTTGTTAGTCAATTCCTCTGTCCCTCCCCATCGAAAAGTACAGCCTACGACGTGTTTTAGCGAGTTGATATACCAACTGATAATATCACATGATATGATAAGCAGTAAGAAGTAGAGTAGTTGTTGAGAAACAGTAAGTAACAAACTTGTTAGTCACTTCCTCTGTCCCTCCCCATCGAAAAGTACAGCCTACGACGTGTTTTAGCGAGTTGATATACCAACTGATAATATCACATGATATGATAAGCAGTAAGTAGTAAAGTAGTGAATGTGAAACAGTAAGTAACAAACTTGTTAGTCAATTCCTCTGTCCCTCCCCATCGAAAAGTACAGCCTACGACGTGTTTTAGCGAGTTGATCTACCAACTGATAATATCACATGATATGATAAGCAGTAAGTAGTAAAGTTGTGAATGTGAAACAGTAAGTAACAAACTTGTTAGTCATTTCCTCTGTCCATCCCCATCGAAAAGTACAGCCTACGACGTGTTTAAGCGAGTTGATCTACCAACTGATAATATCACATGATATGATAAGCAGTAAGAAGTAAAGTAGTGAATGTGAAACAAAAACGAACAAACTTGTTAGTCAATTCCTCTGTCCCTCCCCATCGAAAAGTACAGCCTACGACGTGTTTTAGCGAGTTGATATACCAACTGATAATATCACATGATATGATAAGCAGTAAGTAGTAAAGTAGTGAATGTGAAACAGTAAGTAACAAACTTGTTAGTCACTTCCTCTGTCCCTCCCCATCGAAAAGTACAGCCTACGACGTGTTTTAGCGAGTTGATATACCAACTGATAATATCACATGATATGATAAGCAGTAAGTAGTAAAGTAGTGAATGTGAAACAGTAAGTAACAAACTTGTTATTCACTTCCTCTGTCCCTCCCCATCGAAAAGTACAGCCTACGACGTGTTTTAGCGAGTTGATCTACCAACTGATAATATCACATGATATGATAAGCAGTAAGTAGTAAAGTAGTGAATGTGAAACAGTAGGTAACAAACTTGTTAGTCACTTCCTCTGTACCTCCCCATCGAAAAGTACAGCCTACGACGTGTTTTAGCGAATTGATCTACCAATTGATAATATCACATGATATGATAAGCAGTAAGAAGTAAAGTGGTTGTTGTGAAACAGTAAGTAGCAAACTTGTTAGTCACTTCCTCTGTCCCTCCCCATCGAAAAGTACAGCCTACGACGTGTTTAAGCGAGTTGATCTACCAACTGATAATATCACATGATATGATAAGCAGTAAGTAGTAAAGTAGTGAATGTGAAACAGTAAGTAACAAACTTGTTAGTCACTTCCTCTAACCCTTCCCATCGAAAAGTACAGCCTACGACGTGTTTTAGCGAGTTGATCTACCAACTGATAATATCACATGATATGATAAGCAGTAAGTAGTAAAGTTGTGAATGTGAAACAGTAAGTAACAAACTTGTTAGTCATTTCCTCTGTCCCTCCCCATCGAAAAGTACAGCCTACGTCGTGTTTAAGCGAGTTGATCTACCAACTGATAATATCACATGATATGATAAGCAGTAAGAAGTAAAGTAGTGAATGTGAAACAGTAAGTAACAAACTTGTTAGTCACTTCCTCTGTCCCTCCCCATCGAAAAGTACAGCCTACGACGTGTTTTAGCGAGTTGATATACCAACTGATAATATCACATGATATGATAAGCAGTAAGTAGTAAAGTAGTGAATGTGAAACAGTAAGTAACAAACTTGTTATTCACTTCCTCTGTCCCTCCCCATCGAAAAGTACAGCCTACGACGTGTTTTAGCGAGTTGATCTACCAACTGATAATATCACATGATATGATAAGCAGTAAGTAGTAAAGTAGTGAATGTGAAACAGTAGGTAACAAACTTGTTAGTCACTTCCTCTGTACCTCCCCATCGAAAAGTACAGCCTACGACGTGTTTTAGCGAATTGATCTACCAATTGATAATATCACATGATATGATAAGCAGTAAGAAGTAAAGTGGTTGTTGTGAAACAGTAAGTAGCAAACTTGTTAGTCACTTCCTCTGTCCCTCCCCATCGAAAAGTACAGCCTACGACGTGTTTAAGCGAGTTGATCTACCAACTGATAATATCACATGATATGATAAGCAGTAAGTAGTAAAGTAGTGAATGTGAAACAGTAAGTAACAAACTTGTTAGTCATTTCCTCTGTCCATCCCCATCGAAAAGTACAGCCTACGACGTGTTTAAGCGAGTTGATCTACCAACTGATAATATCACATGATATGATAAGCAGTAAGAAGTAAAGTGGTTGTTGTGAAACAAAAAGGAACAAACTTGTTAGTCAATTCCTCTGTCCCTCCCCATCGAAAAGTACAGCCTACGACGTGTTTTAGCGAGTTGATATACCAACTGATAATATCACATGATATGATAAGCAGTAAGTAGTAAAGTAGTGAATGTGAAACAGTAAGTAACAAACTTGTTAGTCACTTCCTCTGTCCCTCCCCATCGAAAAGTACAGCCTACGACGTGTTTTAGCGAGTTGATATACCAACTGATAATATCACATGATATGATAAGCAGTAAGTAGTAAAGTTGTGAATGTGAAACAGTAAGTAACAAACTTGTTAGTCATTTCCTCTGTCCCTCCCCATCGAAAAGTACAGCCTACGTCGTGTTTAAGCGAGTTGATCTACCAACTGATAATATCACATGATATGATAAGCAGTAAGTAGTAAAGTAGTGAATGTGAAACAGTAGGTAACAAACTTGTTAGTCACTTCCTCTGTCCCTCCCCATCGAAAAGTACAGCCTACGACGTGTTTTAGCGAGTTGATATACCAACTGATAATATCACATGATATGATAAGCAGCAAGAAGTAAAGTAGTTGTTGTGAAACAGTAAGTAACAAACTTGTTAGTCACTTCCTCTGTCCCTCCCCATCGAAAAGTACAGCCTACGACGTGTTTTAGCGAGTTGATATACCAACTGATAATATCACATGATATGATAAGCAGTAAGTAGTAAAGTAGTGAATGTGAAACAGTAAATAACAACCTTGTTAGTCACTTCCTCTGTCCCTCCCCATCGAAAAGTACAGCCTACGACGTGTTTTAGCGAGTTGATCTACCAACTGATAATACCACATGATATGATAAGCAGTAAGTAGTAAAGTAGTGAATGTGAAACAGTAAGTAACAAACTTGTTAGTCACTTCCTCTGTACCTCCCCATCGAAAAGTACAGCCTACGACGTGTTTTAGCGAATTGATCTACCAACTGATAATATCACATGATATGATAAGCAGTAAGAAGTAAAGTAGTGAATGTGAAACAGTAAGTAACAAACTTGTTAGTCACTTCCTCTGTCCCTCCCCATCGAAAAGTACAGCCTACGACGTGTTTTAGCGAGTTGATATACCAACTGATAATATCACATGATATGATAAGCAGCAAGAAGTAAAGTAGTTGTTGTGAAACAGTAAGTAACAAACTTGTTAGTCACTTCCTCTGTCCCTCCCCATCGAAAAGTACAGCCTACGACGTGTTTTAGCGAGTTGATATACCAACTGATAATATCACATGATATGATAAGCAGTAAGTAGTAAAGTAGTGAATGTGAAACAGTAAATAACAACCTTGTTAGTCACTTCCTCTGTCCCTCCCCATCGAAAAGTACAGCCTACGACGTGTTTTAGCGAGTTGATCTACCAACTGATAATACCACATGATATGATAAGCAGTAAGTAGTAAAGTAGTGAATGTGAAACAGTAAGTAACAAACTTGTTAGTCACTTCCTCTGTACCTCCCCATCGAAAAGTACAGCCTACGACGTGTTTTAGCGAGTTGATATACCAACTGATAATATCACATGATATGATAAGCAGTAAGTAGTAAAGTAGTGAATGTGAAACAGTAAATAACAACCTTGTTAGTCACTTCCTCTGTCCCTCCCCATCGAAAAGTACAGCCTACGACGTGTTTTAGCGAGTTGATCTACCAACTGATAATACCACATGATATGATAAGCAGTAAGTAGTAAAGTAGTGAATGTGAAACAGTAAGTAACAAACTTGTTAGTCACTTCCTCTGTACCTCCCCATCGAAAAGTACAGCCTACGACGTGTTTTAGCGAGTTGATATACCAACTGATAATATCACATGATATGATAAGCAGTAAGTAGTAAAGTAGTGAATGTGAAACAGTAAGTAACAAACTTGTTAGTCACTTCCTCTGTCCCTCCCCATCGAAAAGTACAGCCTACGACGTGTTTTAGCGAGTTGATCTACCAACTGATAATATCACATGATATGATAAGCAGTAAGTAGTAAAGTAGTGAATGTGAAACAGTAAGTAACAAACTTGTTAGTCACTTCCTCTGTACCTCCCCATCGAAAAGTACAGCCTACGACGTGTTTTAGCGAGTTGATCTACCAACTGATAATATCACATGATATGATAAGCAGTAAGTAGTAAAGTAGTGAATGTGAAACAGTAAGTAACAAACTTGTTAGTCACTTCCTCTGTCCCTCCCCATCGAAAAGTACAGCCTACGACGTGTTTTAGCGAGTTCATCTACCAACTGATAATATCACATGATATGATAAGCAGTAAGTAGTAAAGTAGTGAATGTGAAACAGTGAGTAACAAACTTGTTAGTCACTTCCTCTGTACCTCCCCATCGAAAAGTACAGCCTACGACGTGTTTTAGCGAGTTGATATACCAACTGATAATATCACATGATATGATAAGCAGTAAGAAGTAAAGTAGTGAATGTGAAACAGTAAGTAACAAACTTGTTAGTCACTTCCTCTGTCCCTCCCCATCGAAAAGTACAGCCTACGACGTGTTTTAGCGAGTTGATATACCAACTGATAATATCACATGATATGATAAGCAGTAAGTAGTAAAGTAGTGAATGTGAAACAGTAAGTAACAAACTTGTTAGTCACTTCCTCTGTCCCTCCCCATCGAAAAGTACAGCCTACGACGTGTTTTAGCGAGTTGATCTACCAACTGATAATATCACATGATATGATAAGCAGTAAGTAGTAAAGTAGTGAATGTGAAACAGTAAGTAACAAACTTGTTAGTCACTTCCTCTGTACCTCCCCATCGAAAAGTACAGCCTACGACGTGTTTTAGCGAGTTGATCTACCAACTGATAATATCACATGATATGATAAGCAGTAAGTAGTAAAGTAGTGAATGTGAAACAGTAAGTAACAAACTTGTTAGTCACTTCCTCTGTCCCTCCCCATCGAAAAGTACAGCCTACGACGTGTTTTAGCGAGTTGATCTACCAACTGATAATATCACATGATATGATAAGCAGTAAGTAGTAAAGTAGTGAATGTGAAACAGTAAGTAACAAACTTGTTAGTCACTTCCTCTGTACCTCCCCATCGAAAAGTACAGCCTACGACGTGTTTTAGCGAGTTGATCTACCAACTGATAATATCACATGATATGATAAGCAGTAAGTAGTAAAGTAGTGAATGTGAAACAGTAAGTAACAAACTTGTTAGTCACTTCCTCTGTCCCTCCCCATCGAAAAGTACAGCCTACGACGTGTTTTAGCGAGTTGATCTACCAACTGATAATATCACATGATATGATAAGCAGTAAGTAGTAAAGTAGTGAATGTGAAACAGTGAGTAACAAACTTGTTAGTCACTTCCTCTGTACCTCCCCATCGAAAAGTACAGCCTACGACGTGTTTAAGCGAGTTGATCTACCAACTGATAATATCACATGATATGATAAGCAGTATGAAGTAAAGTAGTGAATGTGAAACAGTAAGTAACAATCCTGTTAGTCACTTCCTCTGTACCTCCCCATCGAAAAGTACAGCCTACGACGTGTTTAAGCGAGTTGATCTACCAACTGATAATATCACATGATATGATAAGCAGTAAGTAGTAAAGTAGTGAATGTGAAACAGTAAGTAACAATCCTGTTAGTCACTTCCTCTGTACCTCCCCATCGAAAAGTACAGCCTACGACGTGTTTAAGCGAGTTGATCAACCAACTGATAATATCACATGATATGATAAGCAGTAAGAAGTAAAGTAGCTGTTGTAAAACAGTAAGTAACAAACTTGTTAGTCACTTCCTCTGTCCCTCCCCATCGAAAAGTACAGCCTACGACGTGTTTTAGCGAGTTGATATACCAACTGATAATATCACATGATATGATAAGCAGTAAGAAGTAAAGTAGTGAATGTGAAACAGTAAGTAGCAAACTTGTTAGTCAATTCCTCTGTCCCTCCCCATCGAAAAGTACAGCCTACGACGTGTTTAAGCGAGTTGATCTACCAACTGATAATATCACATGATATGATAAGCAGTAAGTAGTAAAGTAGTGAATGTGAAACAGTAAATAACAACCTTGTTAGTCACTTCCTCTGTCCCTCCCCATCGAAAAGTACAGCCTACGACGTGTTTTAGCGAGTTGATCTACCAACTGATAATATCACATGATATGATAACCAGTATGTAGTAAAGTAGTGAATGTGAAACAGTAAGTAACAAACTTGTTAGTCACTTCCTTTGCCCCTCCCCATCGAAAAGTACAGCCTACGACGTGTTTTAGCGAGTTGATCTACCAACTGATAATATCACATGATATGATAAGCAGTAAGTAGTAAAGTAGTGAATGTGAAACAGTAAGTAACAAACTTGTTAGTCACTTCCTCTGTCCCTCCCCATCGAAAAGTACAGCCTACGACGTGTTTTAGCGAGTTGATCTACCAACTGATAATATCACATGATATGATAACCAGTAAGTAGTAAAGTAGTGAATGTGAAACAGTAAGTAACAAACTTGTTAGTCACTTCCTCTGTCCCTCCCCATCGAAAAGTACAGCCTACGACGTGTTTTAGCGACTTGATCTACCAACTGATAATATCACATGATATGATAAGCAGTAAGTAGTAAAGTAGTGAATGTGAAACAGTAAGTAATAAACTTGTTAGTCACTTCCTCTGTCCCTCCCCATCGAAAAGTACAGCCTACGACGTGTTTTAGCGAGTTGATCTACCAACTGATAATATCACATGATATGATAAGCAGTAAGTAGTAAAGTAGTGAATGTGAAACAGTAAGTAACAAACTTGTTAGTCACTTCCTCTGTCCCTCCCCATCGAAAAGTACAGCCTACGACGTGTTTAAGCGAGTTGATCTACCAACTGATAATATCACATGATATGATAAGCAGTAAGTAGTAAAGTAGTGAATGACAAACAGTAAGTAACAACCTTGTTAGTCACTTCCTCTGCCCCTCGCCATCGAAAAGTACAGCCTACGACGTGTTTTAGCGAGTTGATATACCAACTGATAATATCACATGATATGATAAGCAGTAAGTAGTAAAGTAGTTGAATGTGAAACAGTAAGTAACAAACTTGTTAGTCACTTCCTCTGTCCCTCCCCATCGAAAAGTACAGCCTACGACGTGTTTTAGCGAGTTGATCTACCGACTGATAATATCACATGATATGATAAGCAGTAAGTAGTAAAGTAGTGAATGTGAAACAGTAAGAAACGAACTTGTTAGTCACTTCCTATGTCCCTCCCCATCGAAAAGTACAGCCTACGACGTGTTTAAGCGAGTTGATCTACCAACTGATAATATCACATGATATGATAAGCAGTAAGTAGTAAAGTAGTGAATGTGAAACAGTAAGTAACAAACTTGTTAGTCACTTCCTTTGACCCTTCCCATCGAAAAGTACAGCCTACAACGTGTTTTAGCGAGTTGATCTACCAACTGATAATATCACATGATATGATAAGCAGTAAGTAGTAAAGTAGTGAATGTGAAACAGTAAGTAACAAACTTGTTAGTCACTTCCTCTGTCCCTCCCAATCGAAAAGTACAGCCTACGACGTGTTTTAGCGAGTTGATCTACCAACTGATAATATCACATGATATGATAAGCAGTAAGAAGTAAAGTAGTGAATGTGAAACAGTAAGTAACAAACTTGTTAGTCACTTCCTCTGTCCCTCCCCATCGAAAAGTACAGCCTACGACGTGTTTTAGCGAGTTGATCTACCAACTGATAATATCACATGATATGATAAGCAGTAAGTAGTAAAGTAGTGAATGTGAAACAGTAAGTAACGAACTTGTTAGTCACTTCCTATGTCCCTCCCCATCGAAAAGTACAGCCTACGACGTGTTTAAGCGAGTTGATCTACCAACTGATAATATCACATGATATGATTAGCAGTAAGTAGTAAAGTAGTGAATGTGAAACAGTAAGTAACAAACTTGTTAGTCACTTCCTTTGCCCCTCCCCATCGAAAAGCACAGCCTACGACGTGTTTAAGCGAGTTGATCTACCAACTGATAATATCACATGATATGATAACCAGTAAGTAGTAAAGTAGTGAATGTGAAACAGTAAGTAACAAACTGGTTAGACACTTCCTCTGTCCCTCCCCATCTAAAAGTACAGCCTACGACGTGTTTAAGCGAGTTGATCTACCAACTGATAATATCACAGGATATGATAAGCAGTAAGAAGTAAAGTAGTTGTTGTGAAACAGTAAGTAACAAACTTGTTAGTCGCTTCCTCTGTCCCTCCCCATCGAAAAGTACAGCCTACGACGTGTTTTAGCGAGTTGATCTACCAACTGATAATATCACATGATATGATAAGCAGTAAGAAGTAAAGTAGTGAATGTGAAACAGTAAGTAACAAACTTGTTAGTCAATTCCTCTGTCCCTCCCCATCGAAAAGTACAGCCTACGACGTGTTTAAGGGAGTTGATCTACCAACTGATAATATCACATGATATGATAAGCAGTAAGTAGTAAAGTCCTGAATGTGAAACAGTAAGTAACAAACTTGTTAGTCACTTCCTCTGTCCCTCCCCATCGAAAAGTACAGCCTACGACGTGTTCAAGCGAGTTGATCAACCAACTGATAATATCACATGATATGATAAGCAGTAAGTAGTAAAGTTGTGAATGTGAAACAGTAAGTAACAAACTTGTTAGTCGCTTCCTCTGTCCCTTCCCATCGAAAAGTACAGCCTACGACGTGTTTAAGCGAGTTGATCTACCAACTGATAATATCACATGATATGATAAGCAGTAAGACGTAAAGTAGTGAATGTGAAACAGTAAGTAACAAACTTGTTAGTCACTTCCTCTGTCCCTCCCCATCGAAAAGTACAGCCTACGACGTGTTTTAGCGAGTTGATATACCAACTGATAATATCACATGATATGATAAGCAGCAAGAAGTAAAGTAGTTGTTGTGAAACAGTAAGTAACAAACTTGTTAGTCACTTCCTCTGTCCCTCCCCATCGAAAAGTACAGCCTACGACGTGTTTTAGCGAGTTGATCTACCAACTGATAATATCACATGATATGATAAGATATGATAAGCAGTAAAGTAGTAAAAAGTAGTGAATGTGAAACAGTAAGTAGCAAACTTGTTAGTCACTTCCTCTGTCCCTCCCCATCGAAAAGTACAGCCTACGACGTGTTTAAGCGAGTTGATCTACCAACTGATAATATCACATGATATGATAAGCAGTAAGTAGTAAAGTAGTGAATGTGAAACAGTAAGTAACAAACTTGTTAGTCACTTCCTCTATCCCTCCCCATCGAAAAGTACAGCCTACGACGTGTTTTAGCGAGTTGATATACCAACTGATAATATCACATGATATGATAAGCAGTAAGTAGTAAAGTAGTGAATGTGAAACAGTAAGTAACAAACTTGTTAGTCACTTCCTCTGTCCCTCCCCATCGAAAAGTACAGCCTACGACGTGTTTTAGCGAGTTGATCTACCAACTGATAATATCACATGATATGATAAGCAGTAAGAAGTAAAGTAGTGAATGTGAAACAGTAAGTAACAAACTTGTTAGTCACTTCCTCTGTCCCTCCCCATCGAAAAGTACAGCCTACGACGTGTTTTAGCGAGTTGATATACCAACTGATAATATCACATGATATGATAAGCAGTAAGTAGTAAAGTAGTGAATGTGAAACAGTAAGTAACAAACTTGTTAGTCACTTCCTCTGTCCCTCCCCATCAGAAAAGTACAGCCTACGACGTGTTTAAGCGAGTTGATCTACCAACTGATAATATCACATGATATGATAAGCAGTAAGTAGTAAAGTAGTGAATGTGAAACAGTAAGTAACAAACTTGTCAGTCACTTCCTCTGTCCCTCCCCATCGAAAACTAAAGCCTACGACGTGTTCAAGCGAGTTGATCTACCAACTGATAATATCACATGATATGATAAGCAGTAACTAGTAAAGTAGTGAATGTGAAACAGTAAGTAACAAACTGGTTAGACACTTCCTCTGTCCCTCCCCATCTAAAAGTACAGCCTACGACGTGTTTAAGCGAGTTGATCTACCAACTGATAATATCACAGGATATGATAAGCAGTAAGAAGTAAAGTAGTGAATGTGAAACAGTAAGTAACAAACTTGTTAGTCACTTCCTTTGCCCCTCCCCATCGAAAAGTACAGCCTACGACGTGTTTTAGCGAGTTGATCTACCAACTGATAATATCACATGATATGATAAGCAGTAAGAAGTAAAGTAGTTGTTGTGAAACAGTAAGTAACAAACTTGTCAGTCACTTCCTCTGTCCCTCCCCATCGAAAAGTACAGCCTACGACGTGTTTTAGCGAGTTGATCTACCAACTGATAATATCACATGATATGATAACCAGTAAGTAGTAAAGTAGTGAATGTGAAACAGTAAGTAACAAACTTGTTAGTCACTTCCTCTGTCCCTCCCCATCGAAAAGTACAGCCTACGACGTGTTTAAGCGAGTTGATCTACCAACTGATAATATCACATGATATGATTAGCAGTAAGTAGTAAAGTAGTGAATGTGAAACAGTAAGTAACAAACTTGTTAGTCACTTCCTTTGCCCCTCCCCATCGAAAAGTACAGCCTACGACGTGTTTTAGCGAGTTGATCTATCAACTGATAATATCACATGATATGATAAGCAGTAAGAAGTAAAGTAGTGAATGTGAAACAGTAAGTAACAAACTTGTTAGTCACTTCCTCTGTCCCTCCCCATCGAAAAGTACAGCCTACGACGTGTTTTAGCGAGTTGATCTACCAACTGATAATATCACATGATATGATTAGCAGTAAGTAGTAAAGTAGTGAATGTGAAACAGTAAGTAACAAACTTGTTAGTCGCTTCCTCTGTCCCTCCCCATCGAAAAGTACAGCCTACGACGTGTTTAAGCGAGTTGATCTACCAACTGATAATATCACATGATATGATTAGCAGTAAGTAGTAAAGTAGTGAATGTGAAACAGTAAGTAACGAACTTGTTAGTCACTTCCTATGTCCCTCCCCATCGAAAAGTACAGCCTACGACGTGTTTAAGCGAGTTGATCTACCAACTGATAATATCACATGATATGATTAGCAGTAAGTAGTAAAGTAGTGAATGTGAAACAGTAAGTAACAAACTTGTTAGTCACTTCCTTTGCCCCTCCCCATCGAAAAGTACAGCCTACGACGTGTTTTAGCGAGTTGATCTACCAACTGATAATATCACATGATATGATAAGCAGTAAGAAGTAAAGTAGTTGTTGTGAAACAGTAAGTAACAAACTTGTCAGTCACTTCCTCTGTCCCTCCCCATCGAAAGTACAGCCTACGACGTGTTTTAGCGAGTTGATCTACCAACTGATAATATCACATGATATGATAAGCAGTAACTAGTAAAGTAGTGAATGTGAAACAGTAAGTAACAAACTTGTTAGTCACTTCCTCTGTCCCTCCCCATCGAAAAGTACAGCCTACGACGTGTTTTAGCGAGTTGATCTACCAACTGATAATATCACATGATATGATAAGCAGTAAGTAGTAAAGTAGTGAATGTGAAACAGTAAGTAACGAACTTGTTAGTCACTTCCTATGTCCCTCCCCATCGAAAAGTACAGCCTACGACGTGTTTAAGCGAGTTGATCTACCAACTGATAATATCACATGATATGATTAGCAGTAAGTAGTAAAGTAGTGAATGTGAAACAGTAAGTAACAAACTTGTTAGTCACTTCCTCTGTCCCTCCCCATCGAAAAGTACAGCCTACGACGTGTTTAAGCGAGTTGATCTACCAACTGATAATATCACATGATATGATAAGCAGTAAGTAGTAAAGTAGTGAATGTGAAACAGTAAGTAACAAACTTGTTAGTCACTTCCTCTGTCCCTCCCCATCGAAAAGTACAGCCTACGACGTGTTTTAGCGAGTTGATCTACCAACTGATAATATCACATGATATGATAAGCAGTAAGAAGTAAAGTAGTTGTTGTGAAACAGTAAGTAACAAACTTGTTAGTCACTTCCTCTGTCCCTCCCCATCGAAAAGTACAGCCTACGACGTGTTTTAGCGAGTTGATCTACCAACTGATAATATCACATGATATGATAACCAGTATGTAGTAAAGTAGTGAATGTGAAACAGTAAGTAACAAACTTGTTAGTCACTTCCTCTGTCCCTCCCCATCGAAAAGTACAGCCTACGACGTGTTTTAGCGAGTTGATCTACCAACTGATAATATCACATGATATGATAAGCAGTAAGTAGTAAAGTAGTGAATGTGAAACAGTAAGTAACAAACTTGTTAGTCACTTCCTCTGTCCCTCCCCATCGAAAAGTACAGCCTACGACGTGTTTAAGCGAGTTGATCTACCAACTGATAATATCACATGATATGATAAGCAGTAAGTAGTAAAGTAGTGAATGTGAAACAGTAAGTAACAAACTTGTTAGTCACTTCCTCTGTCCCTCCCCATCGAAAAGTACAGCCTACGACGTGTTTAAGCGAGTTGATCTACCAACTGATAATATCACATGATATGATAAGCAGTAAGAAGTAAAGTAGTTGTTGTGAAACAGTAAGTAACAAACTTGTTAGTCACTTCCTCTGTCCCTCCCCATCGAAAAGTACAGCCTACGACGTGTTTTAGCGAGTTGATCTACCAACTGATAATATCACATGATATGATAACCAGTAAGTAGTAAAGTAGTGAATGTGAAACAGTAAGTAACAAACTTGTTAGTCGCTTCCTCTGTCCCTCCCCATCGAAAAGTACAGCCTACGACGTGTTTTAGCGAGTTGATCTACCAACTGATAATATCACATGATATGATTAGCAGTAAGTAGTAAAGTAGTGAATGTGAAACAGTAAGTAACAAACTTGTTAGTCACTTCCTTTGCCCCTCCCCATCGAAAAGTACAGCCTACGACGTGTTTTAGCGAGTTGATCTACCAACTGATAATATCACATGATATGATAACCAGTATGTAGTAAAGTAGTGAATGTGAAACAGTAAGTAACAAACTTGTTAGTCACTTCCTCTGTCCCTCCCCATCGAAAAGTACAGCCTACGACGTGTTTTAGCGAGTTGATCTACCAACTGATAATATCACATGATATGATAAGCAGTAAGAAGTAAAGTAGTTGTTGTGAAACAGTAAGTAACAAACTTGTCAGTCACTTCCTCTGTCCCTCCCCATCGAAAAGTACAGCCTACGACGTGTTTTAGCGAGTTGATCTACCAACTGATAATATCACATGATATGATAAGCAGTAAGAAGTAAAGTAGTTGTTGTGAAACAGTAAGTAACAAACTTGTTAGTCGCTTCCTCTGTCCCTCCCCATCGAAAAGTACAGCCTACGACGTGTTTTAGCGAGTTGATCTACCAACTGATAATATCACATGATATGATAAGCAGTAAGTAGTAAAGTAGTGAATGTGAAACAGTAAGTAACGAACTTGTTAGTCACTTCCTATGTCCCTCCCCATCGAAAAGTACAGCCTACGACGTGTTTAAGCGAGTTGATCTACCAACTGATAATATCACATGATATGATTAGCAGTAAGTAGTAAAGTAGTGAATGTGAAACAGTAAGTAACAAACTTGTTAGTCACTTCCTTTGCCCCTCCCCATCGAAAAGCACAGCCTACGACGTGTTTAAGCGAGTTGATCTACCAACTGATAATATCACAGGATATGATAAGCAGTAAGAAGTAGAGTAGTTGTTGTGAAACAGTAAGTAACAAACTTGTTAGTCACTTCCTATGTCCCTCCCCATCGAAAAGTACAGCCTACGACGTGTTTAAGCGAGTTGATCTACCAACTGATAATATCACATGATATGATAAGCAGTAAGAAGTAAAGTAGTTGTTGTGAAACAGTAAGTAACAAACTTGTCAGTCACTTCCTCTGTCCCTCCCCATCGAAAAGTACAGCCTACGACGTGTTTTAGCGAGTTGATCTACCAACTGATAATATCACATGATATGATAAGCAGTAAGAAGTAAAGTAGTTGTTGTGAAACAGTAAGTAACAAACTTGTTAGTCATTTCCTCTGTCCCTCCCCATCGAAAAGTACAGCCTACGACGTGTTTAAGCGAGTTGATCTACCAACTGATAATATCACATGATATGATAAGCAGTAAGAAGTAAAGTAGTGAATGTGAAACAGTAAGTAACAAACTTGTTAGTCACTTCCTCTGTCCCTCCCCATCGAAAAGTACAGCCTACGACGTGTTTAGGCGAGTTGATCTACCAACTGATAATATCACATGATATGATAAGCAGTAAGTAGTAAAGTAGTGAATGTGAAACAGTAAGTAACAAACTTGTTAGTCACTTCCTCTGTCCCTCCCCATCGAAAAGTACAGCCTACGACGTGTTTAAGCGAGTTGATCTACCAACTGATAATATCACATGATATGATAAGCAGTAAGAAGTAAAGTAGTTGTTGTGAAACAGTAAGTAACAAACTTGTTAGTCGCTTCCTCTGTCCCTCCCCATCGAAAAGTACAGCCTACGACGTGTTTTAGCGAGTTGATCTACCAACTGATAATATCACATGATATGATAAGCAGTAAGAAGTAAGGTAGTTGTTGTGAAACAGTAAGTAACAAACTTGTTAGTCGCTTCCTCTGTCCCTCCCCATCGAAAAGTACAGCCTACGACGTGTTTAAGCGAGTTGATCTACCAACTGATAATATCACATGATATGATATGCAGTAAGAAGTAAAGTAGTGAATGTGAAACAGTAAGTAACAAACTCGTTAGTCACTTCCTCTGTCCTCCCCATCGAAAAGTACAGCCTACGACGTGTTTTAGCGAGTTGATCTACCAACTGATAATATCACATGATATGATTAGCAGTAAGTAGTAAAGTAGTGAATGTGAAACAGTAAGTAACAAACTTGTTAGTCACTTCCTTTGCCCCTCCCCATCGAAAAGTACAGCCTACGACGTGTTTTAGCGAGTTGATCTACCAACTGATAATATCACATGATATGATAAGCAGTAAGAAGTAAAGTAGTTGTTGTGAAACAGTAAGTAACAAACTTGTTAGTCACTTCCTCTGTCCCTCCCCATCGAAAAGTACAGCCTACGACGTGTTTTAGCGAGTTGATCTACCAACTGATAATATCACATGATATGATAACCAGTATGTAGTAAAGTAGTGAATGTGAAACAGTAAGTAACAAACTTGTTAGTCACTTCCTTTGCCCCTCCCCATCGAAAAGTACAGCCTACGACGTGTTTTAGCGAGTTGATCTACCAACTGATAATATCACATGATATGATAAGCAGTAAGTAGTAAAGTAGTGAATGTGAAACAGTAAGTAACAAACTTGTTAGTCACTTCCTCTGTCCCTCCCCATCGAAAAGTACAGCCTACGACGTGTTCAAGCGAGTTGATCTACCAACTGATAATATCACATGATATGATAAGCAGTAACTAGTAAAGTAGTGAATGTGAAACAGTAAGTAACAAACTTGTTAGTCACTTCCTCTGTCCCTCCCCATCGAAAAGTACAGCCTACGACGTGTTTTAGCGAGTTGATCTACCAACTGATAATATCACATGATATGATAAGCAGTAAGAAGTAAAGTAATTGTTGTGAAACAGTAAGTAACAAACTTGTTAGTCACTTCCTCTGTCCCTCCCCATCGAAAAGTACAGCCTACGACGTGTTTTAGCGAGTTGATCTACCAACTGATAATATCACATGATATGATAACCAGTAAGTAGTAAAGTAGTGAATGTGAAACAGTAAGTAACAAACTTGTCAGTCACTTCCTCTGTCCCTCCCCATCGAAAAGTACAGCCTACGACGTGTTTAAGCGAGTTGATCTACCAACTGATAATATCACAGGATATGATAAGCAGTAACTAGTAAAGTAGTGAATGTGAAACAGTAAGTAACAAACTTGTTAGTCGCTTCCTCTGTCCCTCCCCATCGAAAAGTACAGCCTACGACGTGTTTTAGCGAGTTGATCTACCAACTGATAATATCACATGATATGATAAGCAGTAAGAAGTAAAGTAGTTGTTGTGAAACAGTAAGTAACAAACTTGTTAGTCATTTCCTCTGTCCCTCCCCATCGAAAAGTACAGCCTACGACGTGTTTAAGCGAGTTGATCTACCAACTGATAATATCACATGATATGATAAGCAGTAAGAAGTAGAGTAGTTGTTGTGAAACAGTAAGTAACAAACTTGTCAGTCACTTCCTCTGTCCCTCCCCATCGAAAAGTACAGCCTACGACGTGTTTTAGCGAGTTGATCTACAAACCGATAATATCACATGATATGATAACAGTATAAGTAGTAAAGTAGTGAATGTGAAACAGTAAGTAACAAACTTGTTAGTCACTTCCTCTGTCCCTCCCCATCGAAAAGTACAGCCTACGACGTGTTTTAGCGAGTTGATCTACAAACTGATAATATCACATGATATGATAAGCAGTAAGAAGTAAAGTAGTTGAATGTGAAACAGTAAGTAACAAACTTGTTAGTCACTTCCTCTGTCCCTCCCCATCGAAAAGTACAGCCTACGACGTGTTTTAGCGAGTTGATCTACCAACTGATAATATCACATGATATGATAAGCAGTAGAAGTAAAGTAGTGAATGTGAAACAGTAAGTAACAAACTTGTTAGTCACTTCCTCTGTCCCTCCCCATCGAAAAGTACAGCCTACGACGTGTTTTAGCGAGTTGATCTACCAACTGATAATATCACATGATATGATAAGCAGTAAGTAGTAAAGTAGTTGTTGTGAAACAGTAAGTAACAAACTTGTTAGTCACTTCCTCTGTCCCTCCCATCGAAAAGTACAGCCTACGACGTGTTTAAGCGAGTTGATCTACCAACTGATAATATCACATGATATGATAAGCAGTAACTAGTAAAGTAGTGAATGTGAAACAGTAAGTAACAAACTTGTTAGTCACTTCCTCTGTCCCTCCCCATCGAAAAGTACAGCCTACGACGTGTTTTAGCGAGTTGATCTACCAACTGATAATATCACATGATATGATAAGCAGTAAGTAGTAAAGTAGTGAATGTGAAACAGTAAGTAACAAACTTGTTAGTCGCTTCATTTGTCCCTCCCCATCGAAAAGTACAGCCTACGACGTGTTTCAGCGAGTTGATCTACCAACTGATAATATCACATGATATGATAAGCAGTAAGAAGTAAAGTAGTTGTTGTGAAACAGTAAGTAACAAACTTGTTAGTCGCTTCCTCTGTCCCTCCCCATCGAAAAGTACAGCCTACGACGTGTTTTAGCGAGTTGATCTACCAACTGATAATATCACATGATATGATAAGCAGTAAGAAGTAAAGTAGTTGTTGTGAAACAGTAAGTAACAAACTTGTTAGTCGCTTCCTCTGTCCCTCCCCATCGAAAAGTACAGCCTACGACGTGTTTAAGCGAGTTGATCTACCAACTGATAATATCACATGATATGATAAGCAGTAAGAAGTAAAGTAGTTGTTGTGAAACAGTAAGTAACAAACTTGTTAGTCGCTTCCTCTGTCCCTCCCCATCGAAAAGTACAGCCTACGACGTGTTTTAGCGAGTTGATGCACCAACTGATAATATCACATGATATGACAAGCAGTAAGAAGTAAAGTAGTTGTTGTGAAACAGTAAGTAACAAACTTGTTAGTCGCTTCCTCTGTCCCTCCCCATCGAAAAGTACAGCCTACGACGTGTTTTAGCGAGTTGATCTACCAACTGATAATATCTCATGATATGATAAGCAGTAAGAAGTAAAGTAGTTGTTGTGAAACAGTAAGTAACAAACTTGTTAGTCGCTTCCTCTGTCCCTCCCCATCGAAAAGTACAGCCTACGACGTGTTTTAGCGAGTTGATCTACCAACTGATAATATCACATGATATGATAAGCAGTAAGTAGTAAAGTAGTGAATGTGAAACAGTAAGTAACAAACTTGTCAGTCACTTCCTCTGTCCCTCCCCATCGAAAAGTACAGCCTACGACGTGTTCAAGCGAGTTGATCTACCAACTGATAATATCACATGATATGATAAGCAGTAACTAGTAAAGTAGTGAATGTGAAACAGTAAGTAACAAACTTGTTAGTCGCTTCCTCTGTCCCTCCCCATCGAAAAGTACAGCCTACGACGTGTTTTAGCGAGTTGATCTACCAACTGATAATATCACATGATATGATAAGCAGTAAGAAGTAAAGTAGTGAATGTGAAACAGTAAGTAACAAACTTGTTAGTCACTTCCTCTGTCCCTCCCCATCGAAAAGTACAGCCCACGACGTGTTTAGGCGAGTTGATCTACCAACTGATAATATCACATGATATGATAAGAAGTAAGAAGTAAAGTAGTTGTTGTGAAACAGTAAGTAACAAACTTGTTAGTCACTTCCTCTGTCCCTCCCTATCGAAAAGTACAGCCTACGCCGTGTTTAAGCGAGTTGATCTACCAACTGATAATATCACATGATATGATAAGCAGTAAGAAGTAAAGTAGTTGTTGTGAAACAGTAAGTAAAAAACTTGTTAGTCGCTTTTCCTGTCCCTTCCCATCGAAAAGTACAGTCTACGACGTGTTTTAGCGAGTTGATCTACCAACTGATAATATCACACGATATGATAAGCAGTAAGTAGTAAAGTAGTGAATGTGAAACAGTAAGTAACAAACTTGTCAGTCACTTCCTCTGTCCCTCCCCATCGAAAAGTACAGCCTACGACGTGTTTAAGCGAGTTGATCTACCAACTGATAATATCACATGATATGATAAGCAGTAAGTAGTAAAGTAGTGAATGTGAAACAGTAAGTAACAAACTTGTTAGTCACTTCCTCTGTCCCTCCCCATCGAAAAGTACAGCCTACGACGTGTTTTAGCGAGTTGATCTACCAACTGATAATATCACATGATATGATAAGCAGTAAGAAGTAAAGTAGTGAATGTGAAACAGTAAGTAACAAACTTGTTAGTCACTTCCTCTGTCCCTCCCCATCGAAAAGTA
This sequence comes from Aplectana chamaeleonis, assembly GCA_029168955.1. Taxonomy (NCBI): domain Eukaryota; kingdom Metazoa; phylum Nematoda; class Chromadorea; order Rhabditida; family Cosmocercidae; genus Aplectana; species Aplectana chamaeleonis. Next base: position 195,559 of record JAPDOI010001093.1, read on the forward strand.
CAGCCCACGACGTGTTTAGGCGAGTTGATCTACCAACTGATAATATCACATGATATGATAAGAAGTAAGAAGTAAAGTAGTTGTTGTGAAACAGTAAGTAACAAACTTGTTAGTCACTTCCTCTGTCCCTCCCTATCGAAAAGTACAGCCTACGGCGTGTTTAAGCGAGTTGATCTACCAACTGATAATATCACATGATATGATAAGCAGTAAGAAGTAAAGTAGTTGTTGTGAAACAGTAAGTAAAAAACTTGTTAGTCGCTTTTCCTGTCCCTTCCCATCGAAAAGTACAGCCTACGACGGGTTACACAATAAGTCTGCCAGGCGAGAACCGTTATCGTTTCTTGTGTTGCCTCTATACGGTCCGACTCTTCCTTTTCCATCTACTGCTCTTCCGAGGACAGCATTGAAGTCGCCCAGACAAATCTTGCAAAAGCTTCTTTCTTTGGCTACTACATCCTCGAGTTGTTCGTAGAACTCATCGAGCTCATCAGCAGCAGCAGCTGATGTCGGTGCCTATGCGTTGATGATAGAGATCGCTGGGTGTCCTTTGGGCTTGAGTTGTCTACCGGAATACCTTCAAAATCAGTTGTAACACCTCGCACTACTCAGCCCGCGGCGCAACCGCACGCGACTGACGACGCTCGTCTCTCTGAGCCCATTGCGGTTGCCCCAGAGATTACTGGAGCGTAGTCAGCTGCTGAGAGAATCTGGAGAGAAAAGAAAAAAGAATTAAAGCTAAGTCATATGTAAGGTAGAGATGCACTACAGCAAAGCAAAATTGCAACCCTTCAATGAAGTGATAGCAGCGTGACATTTTCGAAGTCTAGCAGATCTTGAAAAAAGCTGCACACCTGAGGGTAATGAGTAGTTTTCTACTAACCCTAATATTTAGAAACAAATATCATTTCACGTTGTAAATTTAGAGAGCGATAAAAAAGGTCCACTCAGCTGGTATTCATTGATTAACATGAACACTGATCTGTCGAAATTGTGCACAAAAATACGGCTGATACTCTTAGGAGCTCCGCGATTAGCTGGAAAAACCTGCGTTCTTCCAAAAATCCAGCCCTCCTTCCCAGAATTGCGAGCTAAATAAGAAGAAAAACTGTCCGTAAAGACCCCGTGATAAAAAACGTCATCGATGTAACGTTTGTAGAAGAGTATTCCGGTCGTCTTCCTATATTATATGGTTGAAGTAGACAATAGCGAATGAGGGCACTAATCTGAGCTCCATAGCTAACCCACGAAGTTGAATATAGTTGTTGAACCGGAATATATTGCAACTGTTGAACCGGAATGTATTGCACTGAAGAGTTGCGCTGAGCAGATCACGTAATTCACTTTCCTCCAGTCCGAACGTGTGTACTTCCCTTCTGTGTTCTCTCCATAAGGTTAATAGCGCTTCCACGGCACCGGAAGTGTCAACATTGGTGTACAGGGATACGGCATCAAAACTTGCGTAGCTTGAATTGTCAGGAATTTGGCAGCTACTTAGCGATGTTATGAAGTCGCTCGTGTTAACAATGTGAGATGCAACATGGCTCAAGAGTGGCGAAAACATCTTGACTAAGAGCCAGCTAATCCTGCAAACGATGGGCCTAAATTTAGTGCTGCCTCCATATCACTGTCCACTTGATCAGTTCCTATGGTAGTGCAACGTTTTGTTGGCACAGCATTTCGATTCATGAATTGAGGTGGGGTGGCTGTGGTTTGTTGAAGCAGTAAGTGTTGAAACTTTTGGTCGAGACGAGCAGCTTCGACACCCCGTAGATTTGAACACACCATTTGGTTTCTGCTAGATAACGCCTCCCATACATCAGTGTTTAATCTACCCCTCAATAGACTTCGTGACGCAATTATTTCACGTATCCCATCGTTTCTTCCCCTTCGTCTCTCCTCGAAACTTGCGTCGAGTAGGGAACGTTTCAAAAGCCTGAGGTTATTGCGCACATCATGATTGTTGCCGTATGGTACCGACCCAAACAGAGATTCGAGGGACTTGGGTGTGATACGCTGATGTTTACAAATCGAAGTTGGGCTTGCAGGTGTTGTATATATTACCTTACCGCGAAACTTACCGCGCTAGAAGTCCAACTAAAAGAGATATAGACCACAGCACAGGCGGTCAGATTCGCTTCGAATATGAATGAACAAGAACGAAAAGGATTGAAGAAGCTCATAGAAAAGAAAGGAGAGCTCCGATACAGTGTAGGCGATAAGAGCGGCGATTTCGTAGTCATGACAAAAGTGATGGATAAAGAAGTGACTTGTCGTTGCTTACTGGACAACAACACTTATTCTGAATCCTCCTCTCGTTCATTAGAAGTAGTTTCACGGAGACTTCAGGAAACCATCAAATCAGTGTTGGGTAGTAAGATTGGAACACATACAGTTAGGCGATTTATTTCATCCTGTCCCAGTGTTCCTATCTAATACACGCTCGTCAAGACACACAAATTCGGCGACACCCCGATCCGTCATATAACCGTGGAAAACATAAAAACTCGACCGATCATCTCGGGTTGCGGTGGACCGTCAGATAGAATTAGCTGTCTGTTAGTCAAGATGTTTTCGCCACTCTTGAGCCATGTTGCATCTCACATTGTTAACACGAACGACTTCATAACATCGCTAAGTAGCTGCCGAATCCCTGACAATTCAAGCTACGCAAGCTTTGATGCCGCACCCCTGTACACCAATGTTGACACATCCGGTGCCGTGGAAGCGCTATTAACCTTATGGAGAGAGCACAGAAGGGAAGTAGACTCTGTTTCATTTCAAGTGAACTCATGTTTTCGGTTATCACAGCGAAGAGCGGTGGCTTTTTCGTCGAAACCTCCTTATCACTAGTTATATTTCACCCAGGCCCACCGCTCCGCTGCTGGTGATAATCAAAATCAACAGGTCACTACGGCTGTACCAGAGTCTACATACTTTCGGACTGAAGGAAAGTGAATCACGTGATCTGCTCAGCGACAGATTCAGATGCAACTCTCTTTAATTTGAATTCTTACGTTGAGAGTAGTGACTTCACAGGAGTGGAACCAAACAGTGACGGATTCGTTCCATTTCTTAACACAAAAGTTAGAGTTCGAGGGGGAACCTGTGAGCTTACATAGTATAAAAAGCCAGAATCAAAGAACATCATACTTCACTCGAGGAGCTGCCATCCCCTTTACATGAAGGCTAACGTTGTTCGTAACTTGACCGTGACAAAGGATAGAGTGTGCACTTTCACATCGGATGCTGTGGATTCCATAGTGGACCGTATTCTAAGCGATTATGGTTACAATCACGCACGCACACACTCATGGAGGCCTTACAGCACGCCGGACGGTGTTGCATTTATAATGCTTTACGTCAACGAGCAAGTGGCCCGTAGAGTGAACAGTGTCGTGAAGAACGCATCACTGCCTGTACGACTCATATTCCGACCACCACCGATTTTGAAAAGCATACTCACCTTTTCAAGGCCTTACGAAGATAGATGTGGAAGACAGGAGTGTGGTTACTGTGATAATAAAAAAATATGCCGACTAACAGGGACTGTTTACATGATAGAGTGTCAAGGCTGTGGCCAGAAATATATTGGAGAAACTATGCGGCCCCTGTACAAACGGCTTAATGAACATCGCAGGGCATTACAAAACCCAGCCTCTTACCCTGCCAACAGTTTTTCAAGGCATAGAACGCTAAAACACGCGCAAGTAGCTCCCCCTAGATGGCTTATCACAGTATTGCACCGCTCAGTCGACAACACATTCGAAAGGAAAATTCTAGAGGCCATTGAAATAAAATGATTATCTAACTGTTTTGCTTTGCTACGGATTAGTATGATTTGGAAATGTGACATTTGTGAGAAACTCGTTAAAAGAGGTGAAATGTCTTATGCTACTGATTTGGCATGGGAATAAACCCAAAAGAAGCGCTAAAAACTCAGTGAAATGATTCATCGTTGATTTGGCTGTGCACTTGTTCACTAAACAACAAAATTTGAGTGTGACATTGAAAAACCAAATCACGCACTTGTCACTGAGCATTTATGTATTCGTGTGACAGCAATTCTCTTAGTTGACAACTTTCGCATTAAATCCCTACGTGATGTTATTTCCACTTTCATGGGAACACAACATAATTTTGCAAGGACCTGAGACTTGTTAACCTAAACTGCAAGCGTTAGGTTGATTTCATAAGAGAAGCGCGTGATTTGGCTTTTCAATGTCACACTCAGTTTTTGTTGTTTAGTAAACTAGTGCACAGCCAAATCAACGATGAATCATTTCACAGAGTTTTTAGCGCTTCTTTTGGGTTTATTCCCATGCCAAATCAGTAACATAAGACATTTCACCTCTTTTAACGAGTTTCTCACAAATGTTATATTTCCAAATCATACTAACCCGTAGCAAAGCAAAACAGTTAGATAATTTCACTTTATTTTTGCGAAGGTTTCCTTTTAAAGGCATATTACACCCTCAGATATGACTTTCATATGTCCATGCAGTTGTGTAGTAGACCCCTCTTGCATAACACTTGCCCACCCCTTCTAGCGCCACCACAGTTCATACCCTTTTTCTTGATTTCAAGATCCAATGACGACTAGATGAAACAATAAGAACGTAAAGGCTAACCGAACATTGCTCGACACGACGCGGTCGCGTCACGGCTCTATAATTTTCTATAAGTTTCTAGCCCAATTTTGTTATATCTTGACCACCGGTGGTGCTGTTTACCTACTTCCTAGCCCAGGCAGATCCTGAACTGCTCACCCCTGTAGAAGGACGGTTTGTGTATGAAAACACACCGCTCTTCACTTCTTTTATACCCTACCCTTTATTATCATCAATTTTGTTTACGACTTTGCACGCCAAGCGTCGGAGAACGTATGCGGGTCCCAGTGGGGACCCGCACACGTTCTCCGGCGCTTGGCGTGCTCCCAGTTAGATCCCGCCCACTTTCCCCGACCCTTGGCGCGCTCCCAGTTGGGTCCCGTACACTTTCTCTAACGCTCGGCGCATTTTAATTGGGGTCCCGCACACGTTCCCCGTCGCTTGGCGCACTTCCAGTCAGGTCCCACGCACGTTCTCCGGCGCTTGGCGTGCTCCCAGTTAGATCCCGCCCACTTTTCCCGGCCCTTGGCGCACTCCTAGTTGGGTCCCGAACACGTTCCCCGGCGCTCGGCGAAATTTCAGTTGGGTTCCGCGCAGGTTCCCTGGCGCTTGGCGCACTTCCAGTCAGGTCCCACACACGTTCTGTGGCGCTTGGCACATTTCCGTTGGGGTTCCGCACACGTTCCCCGTCGCTTGGCGCACTTCCAGTCAGGTCCCACGCACGTTCTCCGGCGCTTGGCGTGCTCCCAGTTAGATCCCGCCCACTTTTCCCGGCCCTTGGCGCACTCCTAGTTGGGTCCCGAACACGTTTCCCGGCGCTCGGCGAAATTTCAGTTGGGTTCCGCGCAGGTTCCCTGGCGCTTGGCGCACTTCCAGTCAGGTCCCACACACGTTCTGTGGCGCTTGGCACATTTCCGTTGGGGTCCCGCACACTTTTCCGGGCGCCTGGTGCCTTTTCAGTCAAGTCCCGCACACATTCCCCGGCGCTTGGCGCACTCTTGGTTGGGTCTCGCACTCTCTTCCCTGCGCTTTGCGAATTTTAATTCGGGTCCTGCGCACGTTTCCTGGCGCTTGGCGCACTTTCAATCGGACCCTACACACGTTTTGTGGGGTTTGGCACACTTCCAGTTGGGTACCGCGCACGTTCCTTTGCGCATGGCACACTTCCAGTCGGACCCCGCACAATAAACGGTGTGCATACGGTTCCTGATGGACGTAAAGGAGACCTACTCTAACGCTTGCAATCAATTCACTCTTATCACAATACCACTCCATTTCTCTCAATTGGCCAACCGTTTCTTATCATTCAAAAGTTTCACCGGACTGACACACACACACACACACAGACACACAGACACACATTTTAAAATTCACAAATTTTTCAATATCTTGAGAACCACAAAGCAGATTTTTCTGAAACTTGGGCAGTGTTAAGAACCTTTACTGCTCTACACCTTGTAAAAATGCCAAGTTTGGTACTACCTTCCAAACCGAGATTCTGTAACGAGGGGTGTGCGCAGAAGCAATCCTTTTCCAAATCAGGTGCGCGCTTCGCGCGCAACACAATTTTTTCCATATCTCGAGAACCACAAAGCGGATTTTTCTGAAACTTGGGCAGTGTTAAAAACCTTTACTGCTCTACATTTTGTGAAAATGCCAAGTTCGGAACTATCTTCCAAACCGAGATTCTGTAACGAGGGGTTTGCGCAGAAGCAATCCTTTTCCAATCACGGTCCCGCACACGTTTCCCGTCGCTTGGCGCACTTCTACTTGGGTCCTGCACACGTTCAACGGCGCTTGGCGCACTTCTAGATGTGTCCTGCACACGTTCCCCGGCGCTTGGCGCACTTCTACTTGGGTTCTGCACACGTTCCTCGGCGCTTGGCGCACATATATTTGGGTCCTGCACACGTTCCCCGGCACTTGGCGCACTTCTACTTGGGTTCTGCACACGTTCCCCGGCGCTCGGCGCACTTCTAGTTGGGTCCCGCACACGTTTCCCGGCGCTCAGCACAGTTCTAGTTGGGTCCCGCATACGTTGCCCAGCGCTTGGCGCACTTCTACTTGGGTCCTGCACACGTTCCCAGGCGCTTGGCGCACTTATAGCTGGGTTCCGCACGTTCTTGGCGCTCGGCGCACTTCTAGTTGGGTCCCGCACACGTTCCCCGGTGCTTGGCGCACTTCTACTTGGGTTCTGCCCACGTTCCCAGGCGCTTGGCGCGCTTCTAGATGGGTCCCGCACACGTTCTCCGGCGCTTGGCGCACTTCTGTTTGGGTCCCGTGCACGTTTCCCGTCGCTTGGCGCGCATAAATTTGGGTCCCACACACGTTCTCTGGCACTTCGCGCACTTCTAGATGCGTCCCGCATACACTCCCCGGCGCTCGGCGCACTTCTACTTGGGTCCTGCACACGTTCCCCGGCGCTTGGCGCACTTCCACTTGGGTCCTGCACACGTTTCCCGGCGCTTGGCGCACTTCTACTTGGGTTCTGCACACGTTCCTAGGCGCTTGGCGAACTTATATTTGGGTCCTGCACACGTTCCCCGGCGCTTGGCGCACTTCTACTTGGGTTCTGCACGTTTCCCGGCGCTCGGCGCACTTCTAGTTGGGTCCCGCATACGTTTCCCGGCGCTCAGCACAGTTCTAGTTGGGTCCCGCATACGTTGCCCAGCGCTTGGCGCACTTCTACTTGGGTCCTGCACACGTTCCCCGGCGCTTGGCGCACTTCTACTTGGGTCCTGCACACGTTCCCCGGCGCTTGGCGCACTTCTACTTGGGTCCTGCACACGTTCCCCGGCACTTGGCGCACTTCTACTTGGGTCCCGCACACGTTCCCCGGCACTTGGCGCACTTCTACTTGGGTTCTGCACACGTTCCCCGGCGCTCGGCGCACTTCTAGTTGGGTCCCGCACACGTTTCCCGGCGCTCAGCACCGTTCCCAATTGGGTCCCGCATACGTTGCCCAGCGCTTGGCGCACTTCTACTTGGGTCCTGCACACGTTCCCAGGCGCTTGGGGCTCTTATAGCTGGGTTCGGCACATGTTCCTGGCGCTCGGCGCCCTTCTAGTTGGGTCCTGCACACGTTCCCCGGCGCTTGGCGCACTTCTACTTGGGTTCTGCACACGTTCCCAGGCACTTGGCGAACTTCTAGATGCGTCCCGCATACACTCCCCGGCGCTCGGCGCACTTCTAGCCGGGTCCCGCACACGTCTACCGGCGCTCAGCACAGTTCTAGCTGGGTCCCGCATACGTTCCCCAGCGCTTGGCGCACTTCTACTTGGGTCCTGCACACGTTCCCCGGCGCCTGTCGCACTTCTGTTTGGGTTCCGCAGACGATTCCCATCGCTTGGCCCACTTCTACTTGGGTCCTGCACACGTTCCCCGGCGCTTGGCGCACTTCTAGATGCGTCCTGCACGCGTTCTTCGGTGCTTAACGCACTTTTAGTTGGGTCTCGCACACGTTCCCCGGCGCTCAGCACAATTCTAGTTGGGCCCCGCATACCTTGCCCAGCGCTTGGCGCACTTCTACTTGGGTCCTGCACACGTTCCCCGGCGCTTGGCGCACTTCTACTTGGGTCCCGCACACGTTTCCCGTCGCTTGGCGCACTTCTACTTGGGTCCTGCACACGTTCAACGGCGCTTGGCGCACTTCTAGATGTGTCCTGCACGCGTTCTTCGGCGCTTGACGCACTTTTAGTTGGGTCTCGCACACGTTTCCCGTCGCTTGGCGCACTTCTACTTGAGTGATGCACACGTTCCTCGGCGCTTGGCGCACTTCTATATGTGTCCTGCACGCGTTCTTCGGCGCTTGGCGCACTTCTACTTGGGTCCTGCACACGTTCCCCGGCGCTTGGCGCACTTCTACTTGGGTCCTGCACACCTTCCCCGGCGCTTGGCGCACTTCTTCTTGGGTCCTGCACACGTTCCCCGGCGCTTGGCGCACTTCTACTTGGGTTTTGCACACGTTCCCGAAGCTTCGCGCAATTCTACATGCATCGATGACGATGGGTCCGCAATAAGCGGTGTGCATACGGACGATGCGTCCGCAATAAGCGGTGTGCATACGGTTCCTGATGGACGAGAAGCAGACCTACCCTAACGCTTGCAATCAATTCACTCTTATCACAATACCACTCCATTTCTCTCGATTGCCCAGCCATGTTTCTTATCATTCAAAGTTTCACCGGACTGACACACACACACACACACACACACACACACACACACACACACACACACACACACACACACACACACACACACACACACACACACACACATTTTTTTCCATATCTCGAGAACCACAAAGCGGATTTTTCTGAAACTTAGGCAGTGTTAAAAACCTTTACTGCTCTACATTTTGTGAGAATGCCAAGTTCGGAACTATATTCCAAACCGAGATTCTGTAACGAGGGGTTTGCGCAGAAGCAATCCTTTTCCAAATCAGGTGCGCGCTTCGCGCACCTGACCACAATTATCACCAGAAATAAACAACCGCAATGAATTACGCGACGTTCTTCGAATCATTGCCTGATGAACCAACCGCTCTTTGGGTTATTGTAGGTATCCGCCATGATAGGAATACCACTGCGCCTTTGGCTATTTAAGAGCGCCAAAGCGGTATGATGCCGTTTAATAGTGGTTGCGGCTCACGGTCACAACAACGACGAACCAGGCCAGTCTAGTGTAACAACGATTGCAGTGCAGCATTAATCTATGTGTTGCAGGTCTGAAGAAGGTGCTATGCACCGAAAGCTAACCAGAGAGCAGATGTTCAAGAAGGAAGTTTTGCGAGTTTTTTGAAAGACACTTTTTCTCGACGAACTTTCGCGAACTTTTGCAGATTCCGAGCCTTTTTCGGATAATAAACTTTTCTCAATATTATGTTATACTTTTCACTTACTACTTTTCAATAATACTTTTCTCAATATTATGCGCACTTTTCCCAAAGCACGCCCACTTTCAAAAGCATTTTATTCACGTATTCAAAACTCTTCAGCAACCCCAACGACGATATCGACACGTTTTGTGGATGGATATGGTACAAGCAGTAAGTAACATTCTATAAACATGAAACCTAAGTTTGGTTCTGGTGAAAGGGAGAGATAAAAAACCTGACCAAAACGTTTCGGCGTTTTCGCCTTCGTCGGAGCTTGGAATGCGAAAGACACATAAGGATTCAGCCGACCAAGCACTATTTCACAGCAAAAGGAGAAAGTTTTCAAGAAAATAGGCGAAACACAACGTCGTAAAGCATTTTAAGGGTACTAACCTTTAAAAACAGACCAAGGCCTGCCAGACACCCTCAGTTGAACTCAGATGGCGTGTGAATGAGCGGGACCACATCAGAGCACCCACCTCGTTAGCCTTTAGAAAGCCGATCAAGCCCATTGGCAAACCAAAACCCACAAAGATCAACAAAAGAGGCTAGTTCTTGGGTGACCACCACACATTTGTCCTTTCTGTTGATTTGTGAATTTCCGAAGTTTATCCAGGGGCGGCATGCATGAACGCAGCGAACAGTGTCAGGAGCCGCTCCGCGTGCCATGCGCGCAGCGTCGAGCAACGGGGCGGCCCCGAATTTCGTGGCGTGTATTGATGGGCCTGATTTTCGGGGCCGTCCCGTTGCTCGGTGCTTTGCGCATGGCACGCGGAGCGCTCCCTGACACCGTTCGCTGCGTTCATGCATGCCGCCCCAAAAGGCCTCCAGAGTTCTGCGAGCAGCGATATCTGGTTCCCGTGCAAGGATCGTGACACCTACATCGAAACGGCTGTTTTCATGCACGCGCACCCGGTGTTCCCCCAATGGAGTAGAAACCTTGGAGTTCCTAAGGCCATCCAAGAGCTCTTCAGTCCTTACACAGAAAGACCTGCTGGTTTTTCCTTTATACTCCTCCCTGCACATCTCAACGAATTATCAGATAGACCACCCCTGTGCTCATACAATCGCCTTCTTTTCCATATTGGGTATTTACACTAAATGCCGTAGTGCAAGCGCGGTCATATAAGCGGTTCCTGACCGATTGTCCCTTAAGGTTTTGGGGCGGACTCTCGATCAGCTGGACCATGTCCTGGAGGTCTGCTTTCCGAATGCAGGAGCGTATAGCCGCGCTTAGCTCATCAGAAATGAAAGGCGCACAAAACCCTATTTTTGACTGCTGCTCGACATCGCTATTTGCTCGGGGTGGTGGCCGCCTAAAACGATTTAGACATCTGGTAGGATAGCCGTTTTCTTGAGCGAAGCGCTGGGCCATTTTCACCGAGGCGGTCTTCTGCGCGCTATCTGAGCAAACTGCGATGGCCGTGCGGAACATGTTTACATGTGAATAAAACTGTATCATCTCGGGCATCTGCTCAATCAAGTGCTCTCACAATACCATATCATGCCGAAATTTATTGAAAGTCGAACGTGGAATAAAAACACCAATAAAACATCCCGCAATCAATGAAAAATGCAAAATAAATTGAAAAACCTACCTGAACAGCTGATTGAGGCTGCGGCGACCAAACTTGACCAATTCCGGGTGTGGTCCGCAGCCGACGGTGAGAATTTGGCCGTTTTAGGCCTCTTTCAGAGTTCGATAGCTGTTCGAGTGAAAGCCCTGCGTATCGATCTGGTTGTGTCGCGCGATCTCGTCGTAGGGCTTCCAGACAAGATCGTGGGGAAAGTCGCCCAATCGCGCTATTGGGCGACTGGCATTGCCAGATCGCTTCGACCGGTCGCGACAACCGCTTCATCTGCCCTCTTTCAAATTCATTTAGTTTTTACCGTTGATTCCATTTTTATTAGTTCTGCTTTTTCACGTAGTTTACCTTCATTCCAGACAGCCTACTCTTAGAGTTTTGACCGAGAAATAGCCGTGAAATGCCTGCTTGCCGCTTAATAGCCGCGAAATAGCCGCCAAATAATGCCCGTCGCGAAATAGCCTCAAAATAGCCGAGAAGTAGCCGCTAAATAATGCTTGCTGCAAAATAGCCGCCGAAAAATGCTTGCCGAGAAATAGCCGCGAAATAGCCGCTAAACACTTGGTCTGTTTAGGTCTAGTTTAGTTCAGCTTAGTTAAGCTTATTTGAGTTATGAACGGTCTATTCGACGGTGGACTTCCGAGAGCTGCTCAGCGGTGCCTTACTTCGGAATGCTACGGGTAAAGTCGAGTTTCTTAATCGCATGTTATTACTGCTTCCCTTTAATGAACGTAGGTACTCTTTCGGAATAGACGACTCACCTAGAAGAATTGAATTTTCGTGGTGTTTCATATATGTTCTTTGCATACATTTCACATGTTGCTCTGTGCTTCTACATGTGTAAAAGCAAAAACTTCAGAAAATGGACCCGTGGCAGCGTGAAAACATTTTCTTTACCAGAGTGGGTCGTCTATTCCGAAAGACTACCTGAACGCGTTTTGGCAGGCATACTGGGTGACGATCAACCATGGCAGGACAGTGCTTTGTAGTGACATACGACGTATTGAGTCGGATGAAAGGACTGCTCGAAGATTACTTTGATGGAATTTCGAAGCATCGCAAATCTATTCACAATGAGACGCTCTTGAGCTCGCATGATAGCAGGATATTGGTGTACTTTATAGAATGTACGCATCACACTTCTCTTATTCTCTCCTCTGACTACCAGAATATTTCTTCTCAGCGGAGCATTGAGTCATCTGTCTGACTCGGCACTCATATAGCGAAAATTCAAGGCATTATCAATATTGATGACTTCACATTCAATTCCCAGACCAGGTACGGAATGACTGAATCCTTATGGTTATTTCCTACATCTTTAACATGTGCAGAGATAGAACAATAGTCTTGAAGGAACTAAGCCCTGCTTTGCGTTTCTACCAGAAATGTCTTCTGATGTTTGACTTCATCGTGGATTTGGGTAACCGACGCGAGGAGACCTCAATATTGTCTTTGGACGTCTTCTTATAGAACACATTACAATTGTAATGATTGTCGGTAGCTTTGTGTGTGACTGTGAATAAAGGTTTCATTTCCAGATTCGTGTCTGTGCGAAGACAACCAGTTGCCAGAAAATAGCCGAAAAATAGCCCACCAGGCCCCGCAGCGGCTCCTGGTGGGCTAAATCTCGGCTATTTCGAGGCTATTTTGCGGACAAAGTGCTTTTGGCCGAGCATTGACGGCGAAATACTCAAGCAATGACTTACTTTGACTTAATCGGTTGGCTTTCGCCTGACGCGGTCATTCCGCATCTTCACCGAGGTGTGCCGTCCTAGTAGTCAGCCGTGTCCATTTTTCACGGTCTTCAGCCACAATTTGAACACATTCCATCCAGCTGTCACTATTCCATTTCCTGCGAAACGAAACATCGCGCCTGAACTGTCTTTCGATGCCGAGTGACTTTAAATCCTCTTTAACCACATCCGTCCAGAACTTTCGCCTACGCCCAGGTGGCCGTTTCCAGACAGGATTTGGAAGCATTTTTAAAGCGTGTTGTACGAGACGATCCGGCGTTCTTCTTAGTATATGCCCGAGCAGTCGAAGTCGACTTTCCATTGCTGCTTGAGATGGCGTTAGGAGATGCTGGCACCTTCCTCGTGTCAAGCGTTGATGTGCTGCATCGATTTCCTTGTAAAGATCTTTATTATGGTATACACGCGGCTAGAAATATTCAAGCAAACACCAAAAAGCTCCGTGCAATCCAACCTTTCCATCTGCATTTTCGGTGCTACCCACGTCTCCGATCTGTACATCATGGTAGTTCGAATAGCGGATAGGTAGACGCGCAACTTGACTTCCTTCGCGATGGTGGTAGACCACAAACACTTGGTTAGAGAATTGAATGCAGACGTAGCTTTCGCACATCGTTGTTGAATATTAGCTGCATAACTACTATCGTTCTTCAACAAACAGCCCAAATAACGGAAATCATACATAAGTTCGATACGTTGTCCGTCCACACAAACTCCAGTTGAAGGCCTCTGAGAGACCCACATCTGCTTACATTTGTCGGGACGAAGACAGAAGTCCATAGGCTGCGGCATACTTCGAAACGAGGTTCACAATCCTTTGCAGTTTTGCGTTGTTTTCAGCGAATAACACAATGTCGTCGGCGTACTCCAGGTCGACAAGGGAGCGTCCTGATGGTGTTAGGATCACATCCGCAGGAAACTGTTCTGCAACTCTACGCATGATGTCATCAACGGCGAAGTTCAAAAAGAAAGGTCCTGCAACGGCTCCTTGCCTTACTCCTGTTTTTCACCTCGAAAGCTGACGTAAATCCCACAGGTGTACGACCTGCTGCTGTTGTTCCTTTGTTCATGTCCTCGATTAACCGAACATACTTTTCCGGGACTCCATCTGCTCGCAGAGCATTGAGCAATCGATCACGATGAGGAGAGTCGAACGCGGCTTCAAAGTCCAGAAAAGGAAGCTGTGATGGCTTCGAAAATCGCTGCCACGATTCAATTACTCTTCTCACGACGAACACTTGGTCGATGGTCGATCTTCCAGGTCGAAAACCGGCTTGCTCATCTCTGATCGTTCCTTCACGATGTTTGATAAGTCGCTCGAGAATGATACGTTCTAAAACCTTGTACATGACACGAAGTAGAGAGATTCCCCTGTAGTTCTTAGGATCCGTGACGGATAGCTTCTTGTGAAGAGGTACGATTATCGCATGTCTCCACGAATCGGGTATCCTTTCGCTCATCCATATGGCACGGATGGTGTTGGTCATTTCACGAATCCCAGACGGAGGAAGAGCTTTCAGCATTTCAGCAGTGATGTTGTCATCTCCACCTGCCTTTCCATTCTTCATTTTCCGGACACAATCCAAAACTTCAGACTCAGTCGGCGGTTCCTCACTGACATCGTAATGTGCTCTCTGAACATGCGGGAGCTCAGGTACTGATGGCGCTGGACGATTCAGTAGTGAACTGAAGTAATCCTTCCATATTGGCAGCGTCGCATCACCAACTGCAACTTCATTGGTAGTGTTCAAGACAGGAGAACATCTCTTCATCTTCCCGCTATACTGTCGCAGCAACGTGTAGGCTTTCCTCGGATTCTTCTCCTCCCAAGCCTTCTCGAACTCCTTAGCTCTACACGTCCACTCTCGTTCGCGGTCACATTGAAGCTGCCGACGCAACTTCCTCCTCAGACGCTTCTCCTCCACGAAGTTTCCTGCAGTTCGGAGAGCACATACTCTGTTGTAGGTAGATGTTGTTTCTTTTGAGACGTAGGCGAACTTCTTCTTAGGCTGTACAACCGGGAGTGCCTCTTTCGAAGCGTCCTGGATGCATTTGACAAAAGAATCCGCGTCGCAAAGTTTCTTCTTAGTCCGTACTCCGATGTGAATAGAAACGCGTTGTCGGAAATTCCTTCTGCACTCTTCATCTCTGAGACTTGTCATGTCAATCCTCTGGAGAGGCTGAGCCCCTCGCTTCCTCTTATGAATCCTCGCAGTGAAGTTCAACAGAACAGGACGGTGATCCGAATCGAATGCGACATCCCACACAGCTCTAGACCTTCGAATGTCCGATAGTGGAATATTCCTCGTCAGGACATAGTCAAGCTGTAGCTTCAAAGTTGTCATCTTCCGCTTCCGCTGCTCTTCTGAAGATAGCCGGGTTGGTCCCTGCCACGTAAGCTGATGGCGGCGATGATTCCTCTTGAATGTCGATGCAATAATCAGACCACTGCGTTCACAAAAGTCGACAAGGCGGTAGCCATTGTCCGATGTTTGCTCCACTGGGTAGAACCATTTACCGAGTACTTCGGATTCCTGATCAAGTCCCATCTTCGCATTTGCGCCAATCCCCACGACAACAGCATGTTGACAAGGTATAACGTATTGAGTTTCTCATAAAACGCATCCTTTGAATTGTCTTCGGCGGTTTCAGTGGGCGCATGAGCACTCACTATCCACAGATTGAATCCTCTGTGATCTCGCAGTCGTACGAATGCATCCCGACACGACGTTGAGGCGAACTCTTTGCCCATACCATTGAAATCCTTCCTTACAGCTATTGCACAGTCTCCCACTCTCCTATCGTCAGCGTTACCGCAGTAGATGGCGTACTCTCCGACGCTGATGACGGGTCTATCCTTGAGGCGGGTTTCCTGCAAAGCAGCAAACGGTGCATGGAAATAGCTCAGAAGTCTGGATGGCGCAGTTTTTGGATATCACTCGACGGCGATCGACAGTTCAGGGTGGCGAAATTGTGGCTTGTGGCCAAAGACTCCATGACTCCCTAGGTACGGATCCTAAGGCGTTATGGACCAGAGGCCTTAGTGTGCCGGACGGCGACACCTTTATGCAATGTGCGGGATACTTTCGCGATATAGTTGTGCACGCTATATCGCTCGAACGTTCCCTGTGTACACTCAAACGTCTGCTGGGTTCAGTAGAAGCAGGGGCACCAACGAGCAGGTACCAACAGACTTGTATACACACCCCCACTCAAGCAATAACCGAGAAATAGCCGCGAAATAGCCGAGAAACAATCCACCTGGAGCCGCTGCGGTGCCTGGTGGGCTATTTCTCGGCTTTATCTCGGCCAAAACTCTCAGAGAACGTTTTCTGTGATTGTGAATGAGAAACTCCTTTCCAGATTCGTATCTGTGTGAAGACCACCAGTTTCTGGGAAATAGCCGAGAAATCGCCCACCAGGCTTCACAGCGGCTCCTGGTGGGCTATTTATCAGCTATTTCGCGGCTATTTCGCGAGCAACGTGCTTTTGGGCGAGCATTGGCCGCAAAATAGCCGAGAAATAACCGACATCTAGCCGCGAAATATCCGAGAAGTAGCCCACCACGAGCCGCTGCGGAGCCCGGTGGGTTGTTTCTCGGCTATATCTCGGCCAAAATTCTCAGAGTATGTGGTGGTTCGCAATGCTGAACATTTTCTATTTCAAGGGAGAATTAATTTTTCGGTTCATTCTTCGTTTCTTTCTGTGATATTCGAAGGAATTCATTAATCTATATCCGTATTACTCCCCTCCGCATTTCTAAAATCAGCGTTTTTTCAGAAAAAAGCTGTTCAATAATTATTTGTAAAAGTTAAGCTCGATGGGCGATCTTGAACTTGTTTTGTGGGAAAAATTTTCCGATGGGTCGCCTACTTGGCAATCTTCTCGGCTTGCAAATTGCCTAACAAATGACTTGACTTACTTGACCTAATCGGTTGGCTTTCGCCTGATGCGATCGTTCCGCATCTTCACCAAGGTGTGCCGTCTTAGTAGTCAGCCGTGTCCAATTGTCACGGTCCTCAGCCACAAGTTGAACACAATCCATCCATTGGTCGCTAGTCCTGTTTTCTGCCAAGTAAAACATCGCGCCTAAATTACCTTTCAATGCCGGGTGACTTCAAATCCTTCTTCACTACATCTGTCCAGAACTTTCACCTACGTCCAGCCGGCCGTTTCCGGACAGGACTCGGAAGCATCCTTAAAACTTAATGAACAGAACGATCTGGCAGTCTTCCTAAAATATGCCCGAACAGACGAAGACGACCTTGCACTGCCGCTTGAGGTGGCGTTGGGATATGCAGGCACCTCCCACATGTCAAACGTTGATGTAGTGCATCAATCTCGTTGTAGAGATCTTTGTTGTGGCACATCCGCGGTCAGAAATATCCGAGCAAATGTCAAAACAGCTTCCTCTCCGTGCAATCCAACCTTTCCATCTGCGCCTTGGGTGCTGCCCACGTCTCCGATCCGTACATCATGATAGGGCGAATAGCGGATAAGTAGACGCGCAACATAACTTCCTTCGTGATGGGGGTAGACCACAATCACTTGGTTAGAGAATTAAATGCAGACGTAGCTTTTGCACATCGTTGTCGAATATCCGCTGCATAACTACCATCGTTCTTCAGCAAACAGCCCAAATAACAGAATTCATCCACCAGTTCGATACGTTGTCCGTCCACACAAACTCCCGTTGAAGGCCTCTATAAGACCCACATCTGCTTGCATTTTTAGATACGAAGACAAAGTCCATAGGCTGCGGCATACTTCGAAACGAGGTTCACAATCCTTTGCACTTTTGTGTTGTTTTCAGCAAATAACACAATGTCGTCGGCGTCTCCAGGTCGACAAGGGAGCGTCCTGATGGTGTTAGGATCACATCCGCAGGAAATTGTTCTGCAATTTTACGCATGATGTCATCAACGGCGAAGTTGAATAGAAAACGTCCTGCTGGAGCTCCTTGCCTTACTCCTGTTTTCACCTCGAAAGCTTTCATGTCCTCAATTAGTCGAACATACTTTTCCGGGACTCCACCGGCTTGCAGAGCATTGAACAATCGATCACGATGAGGAGAGTCGAATGCGGCTTCAAAGTCCAAAAAAGCAAGTTGTAGTGGCTTCGATTACCGCTGCCACGATTCAATTACTCTTCTCACGACGAACACTTGGTCCACCTGCCTTCCCTTTCTTCATTTTCCGGAAACAATCCAAAACTTCAGACTCAGTCGGCGGTTCCTCACTGACATCGTAATGTGCTCTCTGAGCATGCGGGAGCTCAGGTACTGATGGCGCTGGACGATTCAGTAGTAAACAGAAGTAATCCTTCCATATTGGCAGCGTCGCATCACCAACTGCAGCTCCATCGGTAGTGTTGAAGACAGGAGAACATCTCTCCATCTTGCCGCTATGCTGTCGTAACAACGTGTAGGTTTTGCTCGGGGTTCCTCTCCTCCCGAGCCTTCTCAAACTCCTTAGCTCTACAAGTCCATTCCTGTTCGCGGACGCTTCTCCTCCACAGAGTTTCCTGCAGTTCAGAGAGCACATACTCTGTTTTAGGTAGTGTTGTTTCGTCTGAGACGTAGGCGAGCTTCTTTTAGGGCTGTACAACCGATAAATCCTCTTCCGAAGCGTCCTGGATGCACTTTACGAAAGAGTCTGCGTCACAAAGATTCTTCTTGGTCCGTACTCCAATATGAGTAGAAACGCGTTGTCGGAATTTCCTTCTGCATTCTTCATCTTTGAGACTTGTCATATCAATCCCCAGGACACCTGGTTTTGGTGGGCGCATGAGCACTCACTATCCACAGATTAAATCCTCTGTGATCCCGCAGTCGCACAAATGCATTCCTTCACGACGTTGAGACGAACTCCTCAATCATACCATTGTAGTCCTTCCTTATAGCTATGGCACAGCCTCCCACTCTCCCATCATCAGCGTTACCGCAGTAGATGGCGTACTCTCCGACGTTGATGACGGGTCTATCCTTGAGGCGAGTTTCCTGCATGAAAAAAAATCTTTTCGAAGACATTCAACACCCCCACGGCCCGCAAACTCTCGCAAAAGATTTTCACAATAATTTTCATGCACAGATGAATACAGATAAATACAGCTACAGTCAGCAATGTTTAGTCGCTGTATTCGTCTATGCTGATAAGGCGTCGATTAAAATGTGTACGTAAAAGTGCGTGTGCTCCAGCTTTTGCGATTGGGCATTCACACTTCCAAAACTTGCGATTTCCACGACGACGCGACGGTCGCGTCGCACAGCGATTGAAGTCTGAAAGAGGCCTTAGGCGGCGCTCAGAGTTTCGCGGGGCAACGCGATGGCACATGTCAGCGCGACACCAAAATCGCGTAGCGCAAATATTTAGGTGAGAAAAATGTATGTAAGCTGGGCGACTACGCGCATTTGCGTACGTACGCAATTTCTCGTAAATTAGCGACGGCAATTTTTTGTAGCAATATAGACGATTTTTCTTCGTGTTAGTTCGAGTGCAAGTGATCCTAGGTATGCTTGTTTTATTGTTTTTATAATTAGATTTGGTTTAAAGGCAGTGTTCACGATGATCACCCTCGTTGACTTTCCACAGTAAAATGATAGGGGAGAAAGATCCTAGGCTCCCAGTGTCAAAGGAACGTTAGAAAACGAGCCAGGAGTGACAAAATAACGGCTGCAAACAAGCATTTTGGTGCCCCAGACACGCCCCGTGCCCCAGATCCTCCCCTTGAAAGGAGCAAATGAAGACTCAGATTACAGGAATGATCAAGTCAAGGAAGTGTTGATAAGTGAGCTGTTTGCTTCATTGCACTGATAGGTATCATCTTTCTTGCGGTCAATTCCTCCACGCTCAGAAATCAACGTAAACAAGAGAGGGCCTATTTTTGCTCAAAAACACGTCTTTCGTGTCCTTTTTAAGCATGCCTTGCTATATAGGGCACCAGACCTTCCGTAAACCGTGGAGATATCGGAAGTGAAATTTATCGTGAACACTGCCTTTAATGAAAAACGCAGAGGAAAAGCAGCAACAAGTTTGTCTTCGCGCGACGTCCATAGCGTCGTATTGCATTGCAAGGCGACGCGATGAAGCTCGCGCAAAAGCAGATTTTGCTTCATTTCGGATGTATCGCGCCTCTTCACTATGAACACCCACCGATAATGCGACGCTACGTCGCTCGATCGATTCGTAAGCTGATCATAACATAGCATCGCGCCCTGAATGAATTCTGAACGCCGCCTTATGGCCTGTATGCCCACCTCCGCCGCTTTGTGGGTGCTTATCAGAATCTATCGATAATTGTACAAGTGACCCATTCATCGATCCGCATCCCATTCATCAGCACGCCATTCTGAACTGTTTGAAAGCGCTACATTGAAGGCAGTTTTCACGATAAAATGAGTAGGCGTGTTGGCTGCTCATTATCTTCAACTAATGGTAATGATAGAGGATACAGTAGCTTGTTCTAGCCAATGAAAGTGCTTATCAATCCCTATTTTTATTCATAATCAAAAGCAATACATTTCATCGTGAACGCTGCCTTTTAGGCCCTGGTCAGAGTTTGTGCTATTTGCATCTGTAACCCACCGACTCCCCCCAGCACCCCCCAACACCCCCCCAACACCCACCCGGTCGATACGTATTTTAATTAAATGAAGGGGTTAGGTTGAAAAAATCTCTCGGTGTATCCAACTAGATAGGACGATGATTACGTGGCCAAAAGGATTGCACCTGTTCAGAGAAATAGTGAAGGAGAGTAAAGTGAAGGAACGGAGGTAGCAGAAAGGTTAGCTTTCTAGTGATACGCAATGTTTTATCATCAGCCCGCCTACCCGGTGATTTTCTCATCCGCCGTCATCCACGTTTTGCATGGATATCGACCGCGTCGGATACACCGAGTGATATTCTCAACCTCCTCTGAGAGAATCATCCGCGATCGTTCACGGATAGAATCCCCTCGGTTTCTGGTAGGGGCCAAGAAGATACTAGCATGGGGCTATCGCGTAACGATCGCGAGATTCTGCCAGTCTCAAACCGAGAGCGTTCCGCGTTCGTTCATCGATGCTCCCACGATGCTCTATAGCGGAACCGCGAGGAATCGAGCCTGGGCCTATCATGGAACGATCGCGAGATTCTACCAGCTTCAACCTGAGGGCAAATCGTGTCTATAAATTGATGTATTCGGGTTGTTACATCGCGGAACCGCGATGAACCGAGCCCGGAACTATCGCGGGACGGTCGCGAGATCCTGCCAGCCTCCACCCCTGATCGTACCGCATCCATGCCCTCTCGATGTTTCACCCGAGCGAGTGTTGCCTATCAGGTCAGCACGAAGCTATAAGGTATTGCCCTTGCCGTATTCCGTGCTGCTTTACAAATCTGCACATCATGAGAAAGCGGGGGGGGAAACAATCACTGTAGCATCGCGGATCGCGCGTGCACCACGGTACTAGCGCGGTAAACTTCTCAACGATCGCGGTACCATCACGGTACGAGAACGAGAATGCCAACGGATGAGTCAATTGGGTAAATATCGCAGAACGAACGCGGATCGCGGGACTAGTGGGAGACGAACACGGTACTATCGCGGATCACGGGAGCATCACCGTACTAGCGCGAGAGATTCTCTCAGAGCACTCTATCATTTCAATCATACGTATCGACCGGGTGGGTGTTGGGGGTGCTGGGGGTGTTGGGGGTGCGTGTGGGGAGGGGAGGGGGTGTTGGAGGAATACACCGAGTGATTTTTGCATCCCATTTCCAATGCACTATGTGTGTATCGACTATCGACCGGGCTGGAGACGTCGGCTCATACAACTATGACCGGGGCCTAAAATAATGCACTGAAACACCTAAAGTCTTGTTCGCTCATTTTGAGCCGGCGGTCGAAGTAAGGTTTATCGGGCTTATCATGTCGAAATCTCCTTATCACTGTTATATTTTGCCATGAACGACCGCTCCGCTGCTTACTCCACCCGGACTCATCCGAACAAGCTAGGCTTTACATGTTCATTAGATTCTATGAGTTTCAGAATGCAATGGACTGTTTCATCCAAATCTTGTATTCAGCCAGCCATATTGAAGACAGTACAACCGAACGGTCACGCAGATGTTCTTCTGTATTCCTCGACATTTGATTGATGTGAAGTGCAGTGCTGCAACATCGGCTAGCATAAGCTGTTGCTTTGCAGTTACTATTCTAGGAAGCGTCGAAAGTTTCTTAAAGATTAACCGCAGGGCGACCTGTAATGAAACTCAGGAGGAGATCGTCATACGCTAGCCATAATAACGGCGGTGAGATGCAACTCTGAAGCTGAATGTAGGTGTGCGACGAGCACTTCCACGCTGGACAAAACGGATTTTAGTAGCCAAGATCCTGTGCTACCGTAGCCTTCGCGTTCACCGTGGAGCGCCTTATCGAGTCTTTGAGCGTCAGCATTGCACTCAAATTTGGGACTGGATATATTATTTCGTGTGAAACTCGGAATTAAGCTGAATTTTCAAGAGTTCGATGTCTAATTCACCCATGTCTGTCACACCCAGAAAACTTCACATCTACCCGGGGTTTCCCTCCGCTTCCGAAATCAGAAGAGCTAAGGGCCCTAAGAGGTGTATCCTACACACAATGCCACATTTATTATTTTGGTTTAATGCCAAGTTTCAGAGCTCTGAAAATCGCGGCCTCGCACGAGTTATAACGTATTCGTGATGAAACACGCGGTCGTTAACGGGTTGATCGTAGTAAAGGTACAGCTTCTCTGTTATCCTGCAGTTCTTCTTAACTTGCGAAGGGCGGAAAGTCGTCGAAGAGTTCACCGTCGGAGAGATGTTGAGCTCGACTTTCCTACACTCTGAGCAACTATTATAAAGACCTCGAAAGATGCGAAAATTGCGGTGTTGAATGATGGATTGGAAAAATGAAACGATTGAACTGGAAATGGGTGCTATATAACTTGGGAGCAGGGGTGTGCGGCAAAGACCACTTGCCGTTTTGCCGTTTGCCGACCATTTTTGGGGTTTGCCGTCGCCGTTTGCTTAAATTTCAAATTCCTTTGCCGCACACCCCTGCTTGGGAGGCACTGTTGTATCGCACTTCGTATCACCCATTTTCCGTATCGCAATAACTCTCCTGATTTTTGCAGGAGAGAAAAACCCGGAGTAGGTACTCAAATTTAGTGCGGCACGCTCAGATTGGCGTGGCCTAGTGCATTGCGCCACAGTGGTCCCCCCCAAGCCACACAGCACCTAGAAATCGTACGGTAACAATCCAAAAGAACTCAGACCTAATAAGTGATAAGAGACAAGAATAAACCTGGGATGCGTTACATATACCTAACTAAGGAACCTCGCTAGTCATGTTTTAGCTTTTGAAAGACTGTGAATGTTTCTTGGTCAAATGAGATCCGCTCTCTCCGAATCTGAACTCGGATTTTGCTACGGACACCTGCGAAAAAAAACTATAACCGGTCATTGTTCGTATTTCAAGCCTTTTTCCTATCGAAAACGCGCTTTAGAGTTTGCGAAATCCGGAAACGGACGTTATGCTTGTGTTCAGCCCCCAAAACTACCCCACTGAGCAGATTTTGAGTGAAGGCACATTTTCCAAACTTTGCACAGACTGATAGTGTTTTGGACTTCAGCGGATTTTCGGTTGGGCGCTTATTTATACCTCTAAAAGCATTTCTGAAAGTTGGGCTCCGCAGAAAAAGGTCAAGGATTTGGCATTGCTCCTAAATGTCGTGAAATTGTCTTATTGGATTTGGCTCTCAACTTGATTTTTCAAATGTAGTGAAATTGTCGAATTGATTTGGCTGTGATGATACTATATGCAGATAACATAATCATTAAATGTAGTGAAATTGTTGCAAACGGATTTGGCAGGAGCTCTATCAATTATCACAGTCAAATCACGCGTCAGAAGGGGTTTTCCTTGGAGCGCATATTGAATCGAATGAGAACAGGAATAAACCTAGCAGCAAAAACGTTTCTATACAATTCGAACCGTGAAAGCGTTGAGGACACGAAGACATAGTCAGTAGCGAGTAAATTGCGTTAGATTTCGTTTTCATGATTTTTATCTCATCGGTGAGGAAGGTCTGGTACCTTATTGTTAGTGGGAACTACACTGAAAGGCAGAATAGCATTCGGAAACCTTAATTCTAGCCCATAAGACCACGTTTCGTTCAGCATTGTTGACTGAGGATTATTATTTTTTCTTTTTGTCTTCATTCGCTCGCCAGAGGACCTTCTGACGCGTGATTTGACTGTGATAATTGATAGAGCTCCTGCCAAATCCGTTTTGCAACAATTTCACTACATTTAATGATTATGTTATCTGCATATAGTATCATCACAGCCAAATCAATTCGACAATTTCACTACATTTGAAAAATCAAGTTGAGAGCCAAATCCAATAAGACAATTTCACAACATTTAGGAGCAATGCCAAATTCTTGACCTTTTCTGCGGAGCCCAACTTTCAGAAATTTCACAACTTTTTACAAGGTTTCCCTTCTACAATATCGTCCAAGCTCTAAAAAGGCAAGTTGTTTTTCTTTGAAACATAGTGGTAGAAATGAAGAAACAGCTGCTAGGATTTGCAAGATAATAGTTGCAACGCAGCTTCCTACAGACAAGACACAAGGCATATATACTTTTTAAAAGTCGAGAAAATGAAAGAAATGAGTTTTAAAATGACCCAATTGTACAGGGTTGGGCGGCACAATCTAGAACGAGGGGAGAGGGGGGCACCCACCATTCAAGACAGAAGTGAAATGAACCTACCCATTGGTAGGAGCTACCAGTCAGGAGTATTTTCATGAAGTTTTCTATAAAAACAATGATTGATAGCAGTATCAGAGCATCTTTTATCAGGCCACTTTTCCATCATTTCTATGAGTCTTACGGGTAGCCTCACCCCGTCTAGGATAGACCCAGGAGTCCAGTCGCTCTAGCCAAACTTCACCGGTTCTTTGCTGACGTGGCTCGTCTGCGCCGGCCCATACTATGTCTGATTCGGAACAAGAACGATGAAGATTAAATGCTACATCGTATTACCGCGCAGAAAACCGTATATTATTTTTCATGTTTTTTGCGTAGCTTGGCCCCTCTAGTGAACGAAAATGTTGAAGGGGCCCATAGAAAAACCTTCATTCTTCTTTCAACTCCCTTCTTCATTAAAAAAAAGAAAAGTCAATCGGAACACATTGTAAATACGAATTTGAATTTCTGGCGCCAAAATCATTTTCAAGTTTTTTTTGCATGTGGAGTTCGTGCCGTAACTATTTTTCCTGTTGTCTCTTACGGTCGCACCAGCATTTCTAGGAAAAAGTGCTTCTTAGATGGCCTGGTGAAGGTGGTGGCGGATATTAATCTTTGACGCCTTCCAACCTCATCGTCCAACATTTTGACGCGCCAAAGTTTACAAGAAATTGTGGTCTACCGGGCTCAATCATAAAATTGAGCCTGAGCGGAAGTGAAATTGATTTCCAGCACGAACGATAGTTAAGTGCGCTAGAAGAGGACTACCGTAAACGCCTTAGGAATGATGTTATTCGGCTCTCTTAAACAAATTTGATGATACCCAATTGATCAATGATAAAGATGAAAAGAAGTGAAAGAGCGGTGTGTCTTCATTCACACACCGTCCTTCTCCAGAGAGAGTCAACAGTTGAGGATCTGCCTGGACTACAAGCTTAGAAAAACAAGCACCAGCGGTAGTGAGTAGATGTAGCGAATTCGGAGTCAGAACTTAGAAAATTTTAGAGCTAACTCGGGGAGTGAGATTACAATAGCCTTGTTCTGGAGCAATTGCCTATCGCTCTTGTTGATTCGGAGGCATGACTTGCATACGGTGTCCTGGACATTAAACGGAGGAGGTCCTGCGCACGTCCTTTGATGTTCTGCACACTCCTACTAAGGTCCTGCACGTTCCATGATGTCCTGCACTCTCCTACTGAGATCCTGCACACACATTAACTGACGTCCTGCACACCCCTTCTGTGGGTCCTGCACACGTCCCATGATGTCCCTGCACCCACGTCTACTACGGTCCTGCACACGTACAATGATGTCACTGCACCTCCTACTGAAAGGTCCTGCACAGGTCCATGATGTCCTGCACACTCCTACTAAGGTCTTGCACACGTTCCATGATAGTGTCCCCTGCACACACTCCCTACTGAGGCCCTGCGCACATTCTACGACGTCCTGCACACCCCTACTGGGGTCCTGCACACGTCCCATGATGTCCCTGTCCACTCCTAATACAGGTCCTGCACGTTCCATGATGTCCTGCACACTCCTACTGAGGAGTCCTGCACAGGTCTCCATGATGTCCTGCACACTCCCTACTAAGGTCTTGCACACGATCCATGATGTCCTGCACACTCTTACTGAAGTCCTGCACAGGTTCCATGATGTCACTGCACACTCCTACTGAGGTCACTGCACAGGTCCCATGATGTCCTGCACACTCCTACTAAGGTCTTGCACACGTTCCCATGATGTGCCACTGCACACTCCTACTGAGGGTCCTGCACAGGTCCCCATGATGTCCTGCACACTCCTACTAAGGTCTTGCACACGTTCCATGTGATGTCCTGCACACTCCTACTGAGAGTCCTGCACAGGTTCCATGATGTCCCTGCACACTCCCTACTGAGGTCCTGCACAGGTCCCATGATGTCCTGCACACACTCCCTACTAAGGTCTTGCACACGTTCCATGATGTCCCTGCACACTCCTACTGAGGAGTCCTGCACAGGTCCCCATGATGTCCTGCACACTCCTACTAAGGTCTTGCACACGTTCCCATGATGTCCCTGCACACTCCCTACTAAGGTCTTGCACACATTCCATGATGTCCTGCACACTCCCTACTGAGGTCCTGCACCCAGGTTCCATGATGTCCTGCACACTCCCTACTGAGGCCCTGCGCACATTCTACGACGTCCCTGCACACCCCTACTGGGGTCCTGCACCACGTCCCATATGATGTCCTGTCCCTCGCTAATACGGTCCTGCACACGTTTCCATGATGTCCTGCACACCCCTACTGAAGGTCCTGCACCCAGGTCCCATGATGTCCTGCACACCCCCTTCTGGGGTCCTGCACACGTCCCATGATGTCCTGCCCGACTTCTACGGTCCTGCACACGTACAATGATGTCCTGCACACACCCCTACTGAGGTCCTGCACAGGTCCCATGAGTGTCCCTGCACCTCCTACTGAGTCTTGCACACGTTCCATGATGTCCTGCACACTCCTACTGAGGTCCTGCGCACATTCTACGACGTCCTGCACACCCCTACTGGGGTCCTGCACACGTCCCATGATGTCCTGTCCACTCCTAATACGGTCCTGCACACGTTCCATGATGTCCTGCACACTCCTACTGAGGTCCTGCACAGGTCCCATGATGTCCTGCACACTCTTCTAAGATCTTGCACACGTTCCATTATGTCCTGCACACTCCTACTGAGGTCCTTCACAGGTCCCATGATGTTCTGCACACTCCTACTGAGGTCCTGCACAGGTCCCATGATACCCTGCACACTCCTACTAAGGTCTTGCACACGTTCCATGATGTCCTGCACACTCCTACTGAGGTCCTGCACAGGTCCCATGATGTCCTGCACACTCTTCTAAGATCTTGCACACGTTCCATTATGTCCTGCACACTCCTACTGAGGTCCTTCACAGGTCCCATGATGTCCTGCACACTCCTACTGAGGTCCTGCACAGGTTCCATGATGTCCTGCACACTCCTACTGAGGCCCTGCGCACATTCTACGACGTCCTGCACACCCCTACTGGGGTCCTGCACACGTCCCATGATGTCCTGTCCACTCCTAATACGGTCCTGCACACGTTCCATGATGTCCTGCACACCCCTACTGAGGTCCTGCACAGGTCCCATGATGTCCTGCACACCCCTTCTGGGGTCCTGCACACGTCCCATGATGTCCTGCCCACTTCTACTACGGTCCTGCACACGTACAATGATGTCCTGCACACCCCTACTGAGGTCCTGCACAGGTCCCATGGTGTCCTGCACACTCCTACTGAGGTCCTGCACAGGTCCCATGATGTCCTGCACACTCCTACTGAGATCCTGCGCACATTCTACGACGTCCTGCACACCCCTACTGGGGTCCTGCACACGTCCCATGATGTCCTGTCCACTCCTAATATGGTCCTGCACACGTTCCATGATGTCCCTGCACACTCCCTACTGAGGTCCTGCACAGGTCCCATGATGTCCCTGCACACTCCTACTAAGGTCTTGCACACGTTCCATGATGTCCTGCACACTCCTACTGAGGTCCTGCACAGAGTCCCATGATGTCCTGCACACTCCTACTGAGGTCTACTGCACAGGGTCCCATGATGTCCTGCACCTCCTACTAGGTCTTGCACACGTTCCATGATGTCCTGCACACTCCTACTGAGGTCCTGCACAGGTCCCATGATGTCCTGCACACTCCTACTAAGGTCTTGCACACACGTTCCATGATGTCCTGCACACTCTACTGAGAGTCCTGCACAGGTCCCATGATGTCCCTACACACTCCTACTGAGAGTCCTGCACAGGTCCCATGATGTCCTACACCTCCTACTAGGTCTTGCACACGTTCCACTTGATGTCCTGCACACTCCTACTGAGGTCCTGCACAGGTCCCATGATGTCCTGTGCACTCCTACTAAGAGTCTTGCACACGTTCCATGATGTCCTGCACACTCCTACTGAGGCCCTGCGCATTCTACGACGTCCTGCACACCCTACTGGGGTCACTGCACACGTCCCATGATGTCCTGTCCACTCCCTAATACGGTCCTGCACACACGTTCCATGATGTCCTGCACCTCCTACTGAGGTCCTGCACAGGTCCCCATGATGTCCTGCACACTCCCTACTAAGGTCTTGCACACGATCCATGATGTCCTGCACACTCCCTACTGAAGTCCTGCACAGGTTCCATGATGTCCTGCACACTCCTACTGAGAGTCCTGCACAGGTCCCATGATGTCCCTGCACACTCCTACTAAGGTCTTGCCACACGTTCCATGATGCTCCTGCACACTCCCTACTGAGGTCCTGCACAGGTCCCCATGATGTCCTGCACACTCCTACTAAGAGTCTTGCACGCGTTCCATGATGTCCTGCACACTCCTACTGAGGTCCTGCACAAGGTTCCATGATGTCCTGCACACTCCTACTGAGGTCCTGCACAGGTCCCACCTGATGTCCCTGCACACTCCTACTGAGGTCTTGCACACGTTCCCATGATGTCCTGCACACTCCCTACTAAGGTCTTGCACGTTCCATGATGTCTGCACACTCTACTGAGGTCCTGCACAGGTCCCCCCATGATGTCCTGCACCACTCCCTACTAAGGTCTTGCACACGTTCCATGATGTCCTGCACACACTCCTACTAAGGTCTTGCACACGATCCCATGATGTCCTGCACCTCCCTACTGAGGTCCTGCACAGGTTCCATGATGTCCTGCACACACTCCTACTGAGGAGTCCTGCACAGGTCCCATGATGTCTACACT
>JAPDOI010001094.1:0-224939 GCA_029168955.1 Aplectana chamaeleonis
TTATACCAGTATCTAGAATAGGACAGGAATCAAGACTAGTCTAACTAACTCTCGAAATTATAGAATAGCAGCAGCAACTTTTTCAACATAATCACATACAACACGGAACAACCCCAGTGATTCGTCGGGGTAGCCAAGCTGAGATGCCAGCCTCTCATTTCTCCCCTCAGGAAACCATCTAATGATTTGCTCTACAGCGGAACTCTGAACACTCTGAACTGTTTGGTGTGAGCGACATTGCAGTCAGTTACCTTGAAACAATCGCACTAAATGCACAGTTCAATCTCAAATCTTTTTTGAGCTATCCTGTCACGCCTGAGAGAAAATTTCGCGCTGATATCGATTGTGTCTTTAGATTAGGTTTTGCTTACAACCCACTACGAACTGAGATATGTCCTCTCAAAGATTGTGAATTTCAACAGCGAGATTTTCGTTGCCAAGTTGGCCCGGGCCTGTTTTCTTTTCTCGCCGTTCACAGCTATTATACCGCTACATGCCATATGTAGTATAAAGTTAGACTTACATATAGCAAATGCGAGAACATTATCCTCTTCTCATCTATGAACCAGCACGTAACCGCACCACTACCTTGCCTCTTCACTTTCAGATCCTCCCACAAACGTTGATGTTCTTTCCAATTTGAAATTTATCGAGGGACAATTGATCGTCAAGGATACCGATGATGCAAATCTCACATTTCTCCGTAATTTGCGCTGTATAAGAAATGAGAAAGGTAAGGATACACAAAAACAGAAGGTTTTCGCCAGAATACCACTACGAAATTGTTACTGTTCTTCAGGTCCCGCCATTTTACTGCAGGAGAACACCAATCTGAAAAGCTTGAAGCTAAAACGTATTGAGTCTCTAGTTGGCAATGGAAGGCCAGGTGAGCTACTGTGCTTCTCTGGGCCAAATTCCTGTCCGCAATAGCGTCCCGACACGCTTTGCGGCCGCACGCACTCGAGTCAGTCGAGTTTCCAGCTCAAGCAACTAACTCGATATGGCTTTTTTATGCAGTTTTCTCCAATTTTGTTTAGTTTTCAGTTTCTAAAACCCACCTAGAGTCAACAGATCGGCGGCTGCGGCGCTGAAACCCCTTCTGACTCGAAAGCGCGCGGTCGCAGAGCGTGACGAGACGCAACTGCGGACCGGAATTCGGCCCAGAGAAGCACAGTACAAAGGACGTATTGATGCTTGAGTGTGTCCGATTCTCCCGACAATAACTGTCAACTTTAGGTGTCAAAAATAACATCTATCAAATCAAAAATGAATCACGGGTGGTTCTAAAATAAGACCACGGGTTTCGGTTTCAATGCCAACGCTGATAGAACTTTGAGCAATTAGAACACTTTGTAAATACTCTTTCTGACCAAGTGTGTACTATACTCCGGCCGAATCGAAAAATCGGATGATCATTCAACTGGAGAAGTCGGCTTCAATGAAATTAGTTTAGGTAACTATTTGAAAAAGCTAAGGGAACTATTGCGGAAGCGAAAAACTGTATTAGGTTATCGCTCTTTCGTGTGCCGTTCAAATCGCCAAGTGGAAGGGTCAACGATTTTTAAGTCGATTGAAAAAGTCGACTTTTTATCTGAAGAGTCGATCATTAGGAATAGGGGTATTTTTGACCTCTCCAAAAAAGGCTGTCATTTGAGAAGTTGAGTTTCCGGATGAATCGAAGAGTTGGTCATTCAAAAAAGTCTCATTTTTGACTCATTCGAAAACAATCAATTTGCCTCAAAATGGTGTGCACCACACTATTATGGGAAGAGATGAGCTTAGGATTATGTCTAATCCTATTATTTTGCTAATTGTGTCGCTTCACTGCAAATCTATCAGGATTCGATTTCATATACGCCCCAAACACAGACAGTCCGTCGCACAATTATAGGGACAACTGAATTTTGACTCTACTTTTCGCAGCTTTGTAGCTAGACTATTATAGTGTAGACCACTGGATTCCTCGGTGAAACTACACTCGAGAACCAGTTTTCAGCGAGTTTGGTTGCCTCTGTAAGGTTTAATGCTTGACTTCGCTAAAAACGGTCATTTTTGACCGTCGCATTCGCATAATTATAGGGACACAGGAATGTTTGCAAGAATATTTATTTCAAGCTGAAAAATAACAGCCAAATTAGAACATATCATTAGTCAATTGATTTAGCCGATTCTGAAATAACGCAACAACTACCATCCGGCGTAGAAGCAATGCGATTGCTGATCGTTGACTGAGGAATGTTAAGCCAGGCGCTGAAGACAGCATTTTTTAGTTCTTGCACGGTGGAATACTGTTCCCATTTACATAAATCTCACGCACAAGGATGCCCCAGATGTTTTCACTGGGATTAGGATTGCCGAGCAGTTGATCACATCGATGTTCATCGCTTGGAAGCCACTGTCGAGCGACTCACATGGACAGCTGCGTTTTCCTGTTGAAAAGAGTATCGTGCTCTAGCGCAAGCCCTTAAAGGCACAGAACACCCAAAAAATAAATTTTCAGATTTCATGCTTTTCTTGGAGTGGGTCACACGCTGATCACAATGGTGTCTCTAAAATCGACCAAAATCCCCTACGAACAAAGTTATGGCTCTTTAAAGGTGCCTATATTCTTATGTTAGGGTGAAAAATTAGTGGAAGAGTTGTCTCAGGTATGTATTTCTCTTCATTCGCAATCGTGACGCGAGTGCGAGCCAGGATAAGGAGACAGCCCGGATATGGGATGAAGAACGCAGAATCGTAGGAATTCATCCGTCGATGAAGCCGCTATCGAGTTCGGAAATCAGGAAGGGGGTCGGGCCTGTAGTGGTCGCTTATATCTCGCTTATACGAAGAAATTGAGATCTCGCACTTGGCACGTGTTATACAGAAGCGGTCTACTACACAATCAAATGAAAATCACAAAGTTCATGTCTGAGGGTGCACTGTGCCTTCAAGGGCAGTGTTCACGATATCCTTCGATTTTGAGATTAGTTGCTGATTCGATTTCTCGGCCCCCGGCTAGAACCGAAATGACGAAGAAGTCGAGAAAAACGTACCGGAAGTGCACAAAATCCTGTACTCTTACTGCGCTCCCTTACTTTCTTCGGTGGGGCTGTTTGTTGTGACAATGGAATCTCTTGTAAACTTGTCCTTCGGAATTTTCTACTCGTCTGCTGCTCTATTCTTACCTTGAGACCTTAGCTAAGACTGTTTTTTGCCTAAAATATTCTTCCACCTTTGACTAGCCTCATTTTTTACCGGTCACATGAACGTGTTCATCCACTCGGACAACTAGTCCAGGTTAGAGAATAATGTCACTGATACAAGACGTTTCAATGCGTTTCTCGCTGCTTGTTCGTAATTTTGGTAATACTTGGAGGCCAACGCATGGTTTTATGTGAAAAAATCGTGGACGAAAATCATCGCGAACGCTGTCTTTAACCACGTAAGCAAGTGCGTTTGGAGGGGGTTCTGGTGGTCAATGGAATTGGTTTTAGTTCTAATAACCGCGAAAGCCACAGCACCAGAAGCAAAACGCTTCCCAAATCATGAGGCTCCCAACTCCGAAATCCCTCTTAGAAAAGTAGCGCTCAGCCCCCTTCCGAGTGATTCCTCCAGTAATATGGCATTATCCACCGAGAAGGATCAAATTTTCTATTTCTCGTCGGAAAACACA
Organism: Aplectana chamaeleonis; assembly: GCA_029168955.1. Classification (NCBI taxonomy): domain Eukaryota; kingdom Metazoa; phylum Nematoda; class Chromadorea; order Rhabditida; family Cosmocercidae; genus Aplectana; species Aplectana chamaeleonis. The sequence goes on from JAPDOI010001094.1 coordinate 3,656, forward strand.
ACTTGAACCCATAATCTAGTCGAAATGGAAGCAATTTCTGCCACCTTTTTCAAAAATCGCCGCTGATGTTTTTCTTGGCGAGAGTGATTCGTTTCTCCCTTGTGAGAGTAAGTCATTCCCGGAGCAGTAAGCTTCATCTTCTGCTGGGCGCAGGTATCTGAAGTTGACGATGATGCAATAGGATCATCTCACGGCCGACAGAAAGTCCTTAGCGAGCTTGAAGCTGGCGGAGGGTCGCGGTTGAGTTTGAAACTTCGCATATACTAAACTTCTCTGTGCCGAATTGCGTCTCAACACGCGTTGCGGCCGCACGCTCCTGAGTCGGATGAGCTTCCAGCGCCGCAGCCGCCGATCTTTTGACTCTAGGTGGCTTTTGGAAACAGGAAACTTGAAAAAATGAAGAAAGCTGTATCAATAAGCCACATCGAGTCGGCTTTGTCGCTGGAAACACAGTATGTAACAAGCCTTCTTTCACGCTCACTAGTCTTCTTTGACCTTACCGGGTGTGGAGCGGTTTCGTACATGTGCGGAGACTTGACGAACTTGCTGACAACACTCACAGAGCGTCCAGTTTGGCGAGAAATCGCTTGGTTCGACAATCCAGAGTCGTGGTGGAAAGTATTCGAGGTTTTCTCAAGTCGGAGAGCATCTTAGTCTTCGTAAATGTGGAAACCGGTAATAGACAACAAACGCAAAAAGTTCCCTATTGAAAAACCCATGTAAAACTGGAAAATTTTTGAAAAAAGGTGTCCCTGTAATTATGCGATGATCGAAAATTACCCTTTTGAGCAAAATCAAGCGTTAAACCTTCCCGAGAAAGCCAAACGCCCCGAAACTCTGAGAAAATCTGTGGTGACGGCACCGCAATGCGGCCGTGTAGGTGCCCTATAGGCACCTACATGGGGTCATTGCGGTGCCTTCATTACAAATTGCCCTGCCTGCACGCAAATAGCGAAGTAGGCTCCGCAATCGCAGCTCGTTGAAGAGCCGATTGCCGCGTCGGTTGAGCGTTGACACCGCGTGGGTGTTTTTCAAGACACCTACGCGACCTCGCTGCGAAGCCTCCGAGGTGAGACAAATATAATTGCCCTCCCCATAGTGGATATCGAATAGTTGTTTGTTAAGCAACACACCGATACAGCTGATGATACAGCTTTCCAGCATTTGCCTGTCGCCCATCATACGTTTTCTTCGGTATCGTTTGCGTAGGAATAGTACTCGAACGATTTGTTGGTATTTTAGCTTTTCAAACCCATACGTAATCCAAATAAATGTCATGCTTATCAAAACGCAACATTGCGAACACCTAGCTTTGATACTTGAAATGCAGAGACGTCTTCACCCATTTTAATCGGGCAATAATTCAGTTTATGTAGTCTTCATGACAGCTGCTGTTAAAATTAGACAGAATCTTACGAGAACCGTTAACGCTGCGGTGCATATGACTACAGATTTTCACAGTGATGGTTTTTGCTGCTCTGTCAAAGTTCCAGTTTTTGAATCGTTTTGTTCCAAGACGACTCAGCATTTAGAGAAGTGTTCGCCATTTACGGGTGCGATGCCAGGATGAAGTGCAATACCGCTGATATCATTTGCGTTTTGAGCACAAAAAGGAGTTTTTATGCTTCTTTTCAACACTCTGTTCAAAATAGACCATTCTTTGATATAAAGAGATATCTGAAATCAGCATCAAAAGCCCTTTTTAGGTGACACATTGCTTACTCTGGAACAAGATATTTTGGAAGTTAGCTTTAACACAATCAACTCGGGAAACGCGCTTTCAATTTCGAAGCAGCTATGAGTGATGTGTCCATCGCCACGTCTATATGCCTTGTTTGAGAGTAAGCCATGCGCCATTTTAGAAAAAAACACTCGACGTTATTTCCGAAGCGTCTTTATATTACCCAGCGAAGACCGAGAACGTAAGAAAGTGTGGTTTTCGGAGTAATTCGACCAGTCGACTGTCCAAAAAAAAGCGCGCGGCTTTCAAAAACAACAAAAAATGAAAACAAAGTCTGTAACTCGGATGAAGCGATTTTTTTTGTGAGAAATCGTCAAAAAACAGCGTATTAGAATTGGGTTCAGATAATTTATCGAACAACAATCATATTAATCGTTTTATACGCGAGTACTCGAATATTCTATTCACCTGGGGACTAAAATTCTCGGATCTCTCGAGAAGTCGATTGATTCATGAAATCCAAATATCCGCTGAATCCTTAAATGCACAGGACACCCAAGAAATTAATTTTCAGATTTTATGCTCATCTTAGAGAGAGTCTCACGCTGATCCCAGTGGTATCTCTAGGATCGTCCAAGACCCCCTTGAACAGAGTGGTGGTCCTTCAAGGATGCCTAGATTTTGAGCGTGAAAAATTGGTGGACGAGTTGTCTCAGGCCTGTATTTCTCTTCATTCGCAATCGTTACGTGAGAGAAAGCCAGGATAAGGAGACAGTCCGGTAATGGACTGAAGAACTACGACTTGTTGGAATTCATCCATCCATCGAGCCGCTATCGAGTTCGAAATTCTATTAGGGTCGGGGCCTGTGGTGGTGAGCGAAGGGGTCGGGCATGTGGTGGTCGCTTTATATTCCTTGCCTATATTTGGACGAAATGAGATATGTGCATTTTACACGTGTTATACAGGAGGGGTCTTCTACGCAATTACATGAAAATCTCAAAATTCATATCTGAGTGTGTACTGTGCCTTTAAGAATTCATTTAGAAACAGAAATATCTATGAAATATTTGAAAATCAGGAATCGAATCGGCTGAGTGTTTTTCCGAATATAAATAATACCAAAACGGATAGAGTAAGGTTTTTCAGATTAGTTCACTCTATTCCGGAAATTTTGAAGTTTTAATTTGGAATTCTCATTCAATCGGGCAATTCAAAAAGAGATAATTGAAATTACACTCCCTCCTTCATAACTTTCAAAACGGCGATATTTTAAAGATTCGTTCATCTGAAACTTTCTGACAGTTTCCATTGAAATTTTCTAATTTTTCGGGAGCAGTTGTTTTTTTGAAAATGCAATATTCTTTCGTTTATTTAAAAATGAGTGTCCAATGACCATGTCTACTCGTCCCTCTACCTATGGATGAATGTGCCCCGAAATTCAGGTGGACTGCGAAAAAACACCTAAAAATTCAGGAAATGTAACACACGGCTTATTGTTTCTTAGATCGTTAGGTTGCTGCAGTTTTGAAACCGAAATCTCGAAAGAATACAAAAAGCGTGATACGCGGAGACACATATGAGCACAAACAGGCGTTCAAGATTATAATATCAGTTAATGTCGCAACATAAAAAAGACTTAACGCTTGAGATGGAAATTCAGTATAAAAGCCAATTTTACTACACCGGCAGTGTATGCTATGGTCAAAATGTAGATAACATAAAAAACGAATTCGGAGAGCACCGGAATAGATATCCGGCGAGCGTCTAGTTGGAAATTTGATCGACACTGCAGTATGGACTGATGTGTGTGCCAGTTCGGAGGTGTGTCGAACGCCCGGAGGCCGACGGGATAGACTGGAAAGCCTGCACACTCATCGCGGTGTTGCCGACGCTGTTTCACCGAGAAGCCGTGCGTTGTCTACGCTACCCTTTCTTTATCCGGACTGCGGAGCCGACGCATATAGGCTATCGCGGCGCGACCGCGTCACACAACCACTTTTCCACGATCGCGGAGCCGCCAATCAACTGCCGATACCCCATCGCGATACCAGCGAGAATCTCGGGGCTATCGCGAAACCAGCGGTACCGATTTTCTCAGAGAAATCGGTCCGCGAGTATATTTTTCTTAAGAATTCTGATGGTCCCCACTATATTGTTCAAGCTACAAAGCTGCAAAAAATTAAAGCGAAAATTTCAGTGATCCTATAAGTATGCGACTGACTGTATACGAGAATACTGAAAATATAGAATATTCAGCTTCCATTCACAGCCATAAATGAATAAATAAAACACTAATAATTATGCAGTGTTACAGTAATATCCGCGATTGGTGACAGCTATCTTTCACTGGTGAGAGATTTAGAAATCAGAAGAGTTATCAAGGCGGCTAGTCCAGATGGCGTCTTTTCCAGGGACCTGTTCAAGATAACCGAAACCCCTGAAGGTGGGCTTTTACGTAGATCAATATAATGTATCTACAAGAAGAGAAGATGCTTTCCTGGACAGCTTTGCTGTTTCACTCAACGATGCTGTTTCGGTATTGTTAACCGCCCTTGTCGGGACGAAATTCACCCCTGCAGTTGCAAACAACCGCTGTTGCAGCATCATGCTGAGGCCTGAATCTTGTCCGAGTTACATGCATATGCATATCAAATTAGCTAAATATGAGCATGGCAAGCCACATAACTCTACAAGGCTATCCAAACTATGTCTGCAACCCTGCCAGCTAAAACTACGAAGGATACATTTGAAGGCCTCACTTTAGAGCTATTCGAATAAACCAGTCTATATTGCTCCTAAGAGCTCGTCTTTACGGCTGCCTGGTAAACCTTGTCTTCCTAAAGTTTAGAACAAATGCCACTGCTATAAGTTGACTATGGGAAGAATGAAAAAAGTAGCTTGGCCAAAAACTTTCATTGAGTGGGGACTTGGCTGTTATATACTCTGTTTATCTCAAATTGCAAAAACACGGTCCGCCTATAGTCCTCTAATCGACCCGCTAGTACCGTAATGTACGTCCACAACGCGTTCTCGGCAGACCCGGGTGTGCACCCGGTGTGCAGAGCAATCGATTCGTGAATGCCGTCGCTCCGCCACCCACCCTGCCACACGGGTCTGCCGAGAACGCGTCTTGGACGCACACTACGGTACTAGCGGGCCAATTAGAGGACTATTGGCGGACCGTGTTTTGTGCGATTCAAGATAAACAGAGTATACCTAACTTCAAAACTTCGAGGCCGAAACTTCTCGGATAAGCCAGAAACGACCAAAATTGCAGAATCAACCTACTATAAATAAATAATTACGCTCAATCGAAATTTTCCGCATAAGCTATCATCTAGTTCAAAGGTGGCTTAAAGAAATCGTTTGCGCTGAAAGTCAATTTCTAGTTTTCAGGCTCAATTTTGTGATTTAAGCCAGTGGACCATACCGGAACACTGTGGCGCGTCAAAAACGTTGAGTTATGAGGTTGGAAGTGGTTAAAGATTGGAATCCGCCACCAGTTCTCACCAGTCATCTAGCACTTTTTCATAGAATGTGGATCCGATCGTCAAACAACATGAAAAACAGTTAAAGACAGTGTTCACGATGAAAAAGTTGCCCGTTTTCTGGCAAAAAAAGGAGGTTTTGGGTCCCTCTAAGGGAAGTGAGAGCGAAAGTGCGATGAGAAATGGCCGGGATGTGGGTGAGAATCTCGTGGGCCAGCCAACCCTTTGAGCCACCCCGCCAACGTTCTAAAACAGTTGTCCTAAGTTCGTTTCGCGACAGGAATAATCACCGAGTTTTCGAGTATTTTTTACCGCGAAAGGTTCTAACATCCCAGCATGTACAATATGTAGCACCTCCTATTTCGAAAGATTTCTCAGTCCAGGAAATAGGAAGCAAAGCCATTAACCTAAGGATTTTGAAGCACGAAACTATTTCACTGATTTCAAGTTCGATACGTTGTCTGCATACTCCGAAACACACAAACAGGCCCTGACAGGTTATTCAGGGTCTCTAAACGGTCCTTCCCCGGTATTTGGGTGTTCTGTGGAGACTTTTCTTTGATAACTCCTGCTTAGTACACTTAGCTACTCAAAAACATCGAAAACTGAAATACGGGTTTTTATCGTGAACACTGCCTTTGAAGACACGGTACACCCTCAGACATTAATTTTGTGATTTTCATTTGATTGTGTAGTATACCCCTCCTATATGACACGTGCCAAGTGCAAGATCTCAATTCCTTCAAATATGCAAGATATAAGTGACCACCACAGGCCCGAACTCCTTCGCTCACCACCACAGGCGCGACCCCCTACCAGATTTTTGAACTCGATGGCGGCTGGATTTAACGATTTTCCATCAAGCTTTCGTTCTTCAGCCCATCGCCGGACTGTCTCCTTATCCTGGCTCGAAGATAAATACAGGCCTGAGACAACTCGTTCACCAATATTTCACCCTTGAAATATAGGCATCTTTAGGAAGCCACAACTCTGCTTATAGGGGCTCTTGGACGACTTCAAAGATACCACTGTAATCAGCGTGCGACCGTCTTCAATATAAGCATAAATACTAAAAAATATATTTCGGGTGTCCTGTGCCTTTAAAGGCAGCATACACGCTCGAAAACGTGGTTGGCATAACAATGTGAATCGAACCGTATGGCTTACAACATAATGCCTACGCATTTTGAAGTGTCAAAAATGACCCACAATGCCACTACATAGGTTAGATGTTAGCCCCGCCCTGTATTTTCACGCCCGCTGTATTTGCTCTTTTGCTGCAAAGCAGGGTTGTTGGGTCATCTTCGCCGCCAGTGACGTGTGTGGTTCACTTGTTAGGCAACCTACCAACAGTACCGAAGGTGAATATGACCAAGCAACCTTGCGTTGCAGAAAAAGGGCAAATACAGGGGGCGTGAAAATACAGGGCGGGGCCAACTTCTAACTCATGCAGCGGCATTGTGGGTCGTTTTTGACATTTCAAAATGTGTAGGCGTTGTAATCTGGGCCATACCATTCCATTTCCGTAGTTATCTCAATCACGTTTACGAGCGTGTATGCTGCCTTTAAGGCAACAACTCCACATGCAGAAAAACTTTAAGAGGACGGTGACGAGGCCTCCAAAAGCAGAAAAACTTGAAAAAACGTTTTTGGAGCGAAATTGAAATTCAAATTTACAATGTGTTGCGACTGAAATTGATTTACAAATAAAGGTTTTTGATGGACCTTTTCGACATTTCCGTACACCAGAGATTCCAAGCTACATAAAAGCATCAAAAAATAATATACGGTTTTCTGCGCGTACGATGCCTTTAAATTTCCTGTCAACTCTGGCAGATTTGATGCTTCACCTGAAGTTAATAGGAGCACTCAGTGGTGCTCACTACGGAAGATTACCACTGAATCATAGCATTTATTTCGCAGATGAGCAGGCTTCGGCCCAAACGCAAGGCAGCGTTAGATAGAAAAGGATTTGTGCTTTCGATCGGTATACCGCACTCGGCCGAACGACCAACGCTCAAAGACCTAAAAATCTTCACAATTCAAGTGGCGAGAAACTTTCGCTTTAACCTAGTATTTAGATGTTCATCGAATGTACAACGTGACATCAATGGCCTATTACAACAAAGCCAATCTACCCTTGTTGCCCATGGTGGCAATCACTTCACATTTTGCTTCCATGCCTCTAATGACCCCTATGGAAATGTCCTTTATAGGATTGTCGGATATCGACTGTGTTTTCATCATTGTCGAAAGTATCACTTCTCGAATTGTGGCTTATTCTGTGCAAGGAACATTAATCTCGTTTTATTTGAATGACGAAATTTCAATTACAGATCATGAAAGTATGATTTTCTTCATAACATTCTCAGTACTCTGTGTTATTGTCGTTGTGGGCATCATTATATGTCACTTTGTAGTTAAAATACACATACCACGTGAAGCGGGTGAGAAGGAGAATTTTTTCGATGCGTTTTAGTTTATAATTGTAGAACAATCTTTGCTGATGGTGCAAGTTTTAGGTTCCAGTCGACGTTGGTCCGTCAGTTCAACGAATAGTCAAGGAGGAGCAAGTGAGCAGAGCTTTCCCATGACACCGCCTACCCCCACGGGCCAGCGATCCATGATCCAGTCGGAACCCTATGGCGCGCTAATGGCACAATCGCCAGCAGCACCGCCATCCTATCCGTTGGCACCAAAACCTGCAAACATCGAACCGCGGTCTCGCCCATCGGCTCCAAGATCGCGATTCTCCAAGAAATTGCCAATATGATCTGACATCATTCAGTATCAAGATGAAGAAAAAACATCACGAAATGCTTTACATAGAAGGGGTAATAAATGTTTCCTTAGGTGCTTCTTTTCACTAAGCATTCCCTTATCTGTTGGTGAAAAAGGGCGATAGAACTACACAAGAGACACACCGGAAAGGTTTCGAAATCATACGCTTCCTTTCTTGTAAGGGAAGGACCCCTTTTACCTATTCTTGCGAAATGTATGTAATAGTATCAGAACTATGCTGTGACCGATTCCGTTTCCGTATTTCCGGTGCTTTTTGGGCCTGCTCCGTTCCTCTTCCGTTTCCGTGGTTTTGGGCCCGGAAAACAAGAAATTACGGCTAGTGATGACACCAGCGATGCTCTCGTGGAAAGGCTGCATAAACGATTAGTGGCAGTGTTGGGCATTCTTACTAAAACTAGCAGCACCTCATCCCGAGCTGCTGGTTCCAAGAAGTTGTGTGTTTACCAAGCTTCGCGAAAGGGTAAGGATTAGAAATTTTTGGGATGTTTTAGAAAAATGAATTTAGTTCAAAACTTGTATGCAGGAGCAATCTAGGGTGCTGAAAACGAATCTGGGGTTTGTTTGTCGAAATTTTGAGGTTTACTGTAGATTACGGTAGGTACCATGTTATTAAGGGGGTGAAAAGCCTACCTAAATCTTCCAAAAATCGGCAAATGAACATCAAATTCGTATTCACCACCCCTAATAACCACCCGCAAACAAATTGAATCAAATCTGAGACTTCGACTAAACGACTGTACACCCACAGTTATCTACCTTAATGTGTCAAAAATTGACAAACGGACCTCAGATTCGTGATAAACACCAAACCGCCCACAGAGATTAATTTCGAGCCACATCTCAAATAATCCCTCCTCCCTTGGAGGAAAAAGTCAATCTGGAACATTTTTCCTAAAAGTCCGTGAATCTCGAAAATGGGGTTTATTTCTCAAAATGTTCCCCCGCTGGGCTGCTTTGAAAAAATTAGATCGAAACTTTGGAAAATCGACGAATAAACTTCAGGTTGGTGATCAGGGCCCCCAAGTTTCCCCTATAGGAGGATTTAAGTCAAATCCGGAACGTTTTTCCTATGAGCTTTGAAACACCCTTACTGACATAAGCCGCTTGACCCAAACTCAGCAAGTGGAAACCTCTATCAATCAGTGCAAATTTCGGAAAATGTGCTTTTACCTACTTCGGAAAATGTGCTTTCACCCGATCTTTGCACGGGGGGGGGTCGTCTTGAGCGCTGAACACGATTACTAGGTCCGTTCCCCGATTTTGGGAGGATTACGCTGCATTCTGGTAGGTATAAAAAAACAGAAAACAACCGTCTTGAACTCACAACTTCTCGGAACCAGCAGCTCGGGACCGGGTACTGTGCGATTCCACTATAGATGCCCAGGAGATTCCAACAACACAATTCGTTTCCGCAGGTGCGACCTACGCTTTGTACACCCCCCCCCCTGCAAGCCCTTTCTTCAGTCTAAGGACTGAAATACAACATGAAAAATAAGCCTATGTTATCAAAGTTAGCCGCCGCTCTGCCGCAATCTTACTGCTGTCCGCAACCCAATACCATCCTCTTTGCGACACGTTGGTGGCTAACTTTATTTAAGTAGGCTTATATTTTCTTGTTGTGTTTTAGTTGTTGGCCTGAAGAAAGGCTCGGGCCCGAAGCGTTGCCATGAATTATACAATTGAGTTTTCATCTACTTTTTGATTACAATTCTACGACGTGATCGAAATTCCATCAAAAATTTAGCCTCCCGAGATCGGCTGGCGAAATTCGTGAGGCGCGCCTAGAATTTCAAAGGAACTTGGAAGCATAGCCAGAGTGGTCCCTGATGAAGCCATTTTCCCACGTGAAGGAAGCCGAGGCGTCGGTGCATTATTCATTGTTTCAATTAGCCTATCCCCAAGCGTCAAACCGCATTCCCAAAGAAGCTCAACTCCTCCCAAAGTTTTCTGAGCATCTGACCTTTCACTCTCAGAGAACTACTCACTCTAATTCGACTTCTGTTCGCGTTCTCATTCCCAATTTTTTAAAACAGTAGCACAACATAATATAACATAACATAACATAGCACAACATAACATAGCACAACATAATATAACATAACATAACATAACATATCATAGCACAACATAACATAGCACAACATAACATAGCACAACATAATATAACATAGCGTAACATAGCAAGACATTCCATAACATAACGTGAGGTGGCGTAACCTGACATAACATAACATTACATGACATAGCATAACATAACACAGCTTATCTTGGCATAACACTAAATAACTTCACTTATCATCAAACAAAATGCATAATAACATAACATAACATAACATAACATAACATAACATAACATAACATAACATAACATAACATAATATAACATAACATAACATAACATAACATGACATGACATAACATAACATAACATAACACAACATACATAACATAACATAACATAACATAACATAACATAACATAACATAACATAACATAACATAACATAACATAACATAACATAACATAACATAATATAACATAACAATATAACATAACATAACATAACATAGCATAACATAACATAACATAACGTAACATAACATAGCATAGCATAGCATAACATAACATAAAAATAACATAACATAACATAGCATAGCATAACATTACATAACAATCCATAACATGGCATGACACGACATGACATGACACAACATGACGTGACATGACATGACATGACATGACATGACACGACATAAGAACAGATAACATAACATAGCGTAAGATAACAAGACGTTCCATAACATAACGTTAGGTGGCGTAACCTGACGTAACATAAAATAACTTATTCTAGCATAACAATAAATAACTTTGCTTATCATCTAATAACATGACTCGGCACAACAAACTAGCATAACTCGTCGTGAAATTGCTTGAATTTTGCTTGTAGTTGAACAGTTTTTGGTTCGTAATGCTGAAAACTGACTCTCCCTGCCTTATTTGTGGAGATCGAGCGTCAGGTAAGGGTATATTTATGAAACGCCCTTCATAAAAACAGAATCAAAAGGTTTTTTCAGGTCGTCACTATGGGGTGCAGAGCTGCGACGGCTGCAGAGGATTTTTCAAACGGTAATCTTTTCAGAGTTTCGACCTCGTGTTAAAACACTCCCAGTGACTATTACAAGAGAATGATATTTGAGGATTTGTCTTTACTAACGATACAGATGCTTTGGTCCCTAGACGGCCCTCCGCCTACGCTATGAGTCAATGTTTGTCTAGGAATCATTTGGAGTTCCACTGGGGCACCCGCATGTTCGAGCATTTTACTGCCACGTAAAACCACGATTTGTGTGAGAAGTAGACGGGCGAGTCACAAAGTTATTTCACAGCCGTTTCCCACTTTTGATGGGTAATTTAAAGCGTTAGCCAGCAAGATAGCCAGCTGCTGGCAGCGGAACACATTGACAGGAGCTCTTCATATCTATACTTCCTCTCTAATAAATCTGTAATGAGTGATGCATATGAATATATCAGAGTAGTAGAAGAATTTTTCATGAGAGGACTTCACGTGCACATTCTAGGTCGATTCGACGGCGTTTACGTTACACGTGCAAAGAGAATGGGTGTTGCGTGGTGGATGTGGTTCGGAGGAACCAATGTCAAGCGTGTCGTCTACAAAAATGCTTAATAATGAATATGAACAAACACGGTTAGCGGTTTGTTTTCTTCTGTTCTGTAGTGCCTGCTTCTGATGCTCTCAGAAAGAAACAGCCAAGTTCTAAATCGGACGGTGTGCCCGAATGAGACTGGCGAACCTTGGGGCCGCGGTGTGTGTCAAGCCGCCGTCGAGTGCACCGCTCTCGGACGAGCTCTCCCTCGCAACCATTGACTAGAAACGGGACCGAAAACGGCTGGCAGCTGTTCAACAGCGCCGATCAATCAGCACTGCAGCCGAGAGAAAAGGTGGCCTTCGTTCGAACCACTCGTTTGAGACTGGTACACGCGACGGCCGCTCGACACTCACGCCAGCCGCGTGGTTCGCCAGTCTCATTCTAACACACTTTCCATACGAGCTCGTTTGGAATGGGGAAGCTAGCGACGGTAGTTGAGATAGTGGAGCTAATAGATTCTCACCACCTCTACTAGAACGCGTAAGGCTCATTCATAGCAGGTCGCTTCGACCAGACGCTTCACTGCCAACAGTTACAAAACCCGTCGCACCAACAGATCTTGCCTTGAGTCGCGACGGATTGGAACATTTTGCAGTTTCAGTCGCGATCGCCGAGCGACTTGGGTATTTCATAGCTGGTCGAAGCGACCTGCTTGATTGTGTTAGGTCGCTTCTAGTCGCGTCGCTTCCATGATGGTCCGCGATTCGTCTAGTCGAAGCGACTAGTCCGTAATCTTTCGTCACAACACTGCGTGTGTAACGCAAAATTGCAAACGTCACAGTGCACTCGCATAAAAGACGGCATGTAAAAGGGAAAAACGAGTAATCGTCGTACACTTGCAATGAGAAAGACGAGATAATCCAATAAGGCTACCGAGAAATCAAATTTCATGCAGCACTTAAAGCAAATACTAAATTTAGTTGTAGTTTTATGTTGTGATTCGAGCCGATTCCACACAATCGTGTTTTGAAACCATTTTCTGTTTTGAAACAATCCAAAAGTAGTTTATTTAGCAGTTCAAAGTAACAAAACCACAAAAAAGGAGGAATGCTGAGAAAAATGCATTTTTTGTTCCCGTGATGTCGTCCGCAATTGTCCGCCTGTTTTGCGCGAAATTTTGTCCGCCCGAGCGATTTCAAGTCGCTGAACGAAACGATTTCAAGTCGCTACACGGAGCGGTTTCAGATCGCGGCAGTATTGTTGATAGTTTCGGCTTCAAGTCGAAGCGACAAGCTATGAATGAGCCTTTAGTCCTCCGTGATAGCTGACCGGTCAACTGAGTCCTACCCAGTCGACACGCACTGAGAACGTTGAAAACGGGTAGAAAAGTGTACCTGAAGAGTCCGTCTATGTCGGATTTCAGACCATCCGGTCTATGTTGATTTTCTGTTCGCAAACCCCGCCGTGGAAAACTTGACCAATGCACTAAAATAAAGACAGTGCACTACCCGCGGTGCCACTTGTCAACATCCCGTAACCCTTCCCGCGGGAGAGCAATAAATCGGCCGCGAGCAGTCGGCCGTGCTGTTCCGTCGGCAGCCTGCACATTGTTAAAGGCAGGGTTCGGGATAAAAACAAATTTTGAGCTCTCTTCATGAGAATGTAGATTTGGTCATCCTGTCCCCCTGCTGTCTGAATGTCTCTGTCGCATACCAAACTGATGTTTCCTATAAGTGGTAGCCTCTACGTTTCTAATGTGGCCAACTGGCTGCTTGAGAGTGTTCTCCACAGCCCTTGCGACGCCGCATTAGTACTTGATACGGCAGCGTTCTTACGTCGCGAGAGCGGGCGTTCCGGCTGTTGTGCGCCACTCGGAGCTCCTCAACGCTGGAGCAGCCCGTGCCCGCAAATTGACACATGCAAACACCCCCTACCTCGTGTTGATTCAATTAAAAACGTTTGATCGGGTGATCAATTGCTCGAGTCGGCGCAACGGCTGATGATTTCCCATGGTTTTCGGCTTCCGTGGTGGGAATATGAAAACCAAAGGCAGTAGCTTTGATACAGGTTTAATGTCACCTGCCTTTAGTGATAGAACAGTGAGCTTGAAACTTGCTGCTTGCTTCGTGGTGCCGGCATAAGCACGCGAGAGCAAGCGGGCGAGGGCCCGCGAGAAGGAGCGCCTGTGAGCGGCTAGCGAATCGTATGCCTACGATGACCATCGATTTTGCGTAATGGCACGCTCTCGCCACGTATGGACGGAGCCTACCACCTAAAGCCTAGTTTTGACTGCATCGCTGCTGTTTTTCATCGCAGCAATTTCACACCCGCTGCTGCAGCGATGTAGCAGCGGCAGCGATTCTGTTCATAGTGCATAGCCTCACGGATGATTGAAGAAATTCAATCAATCAGTGAAATTAATGGCTGGTAGTTATCAATAACGCGTTTCGACTCGTAAACACTGATCTTTTCATGTGAAAGGGTGAACGTTCACTAGACGAAACGTGTCATTCGCTGGCAATCGCTCCGTCGCTGCCATTTTGGCCGCGATGGAGCGATGGTCAGCGACCATTGAGAATCGCTCTTCAAGCAGCGATGCAGTAAAACATAGGATTTCGCCGCCGCGACCCAGCGATATAGGACGTTTGCCACGAAGCGATAACAATTGGAGCGGCTTTCCATTACGCGCGATGAAAAAGGAACAGTTGTCCCTCGCATGGCCGCAGCGACCACCTGCAGTCAAAACTAGGCTTGAGGCGCAACGGTACGGCCGCAGCAAAGATCACACCCTCTCGATCCGTTCAACGATCCAGGAAATATGTGGCGATATACCTTTATTTCCAGCTGTGCAGCATGAACGACCAAATACAAAGGAGCGCCGGATGGGTCGTGCAGTAGCAGATGGAGATATGTGAGTATGATTTGGACCAATAAAGCTCTACTAAATGATTGTGTTCTCTTACGGGGCCTTGATCTACAGTCGGCAACTATACGGGAAGATTTGACCCTGTGCTGCCACCGTGAGGAGTTCACCTCCCCGTCATACAGCACTGCGCAGTTTTTATGGCATTGGGCTACGGTTCAACTATGTATGACACAGACCTCAGGGAATGCGGGTCCGCGATTGTTGCAATGACGATCGATCGACACACGCTGACCCTATGTGACATGTCTAGAGAAGGCCTCCACGTAGACTTGTGCGGCCAAGACTTTCCATGAAGACCCTCCAAACGCGGCTTTCGCTCTGGAGTAACCCTTCATTGGCTCGGCCACGTGCTCGTTACCGACTCATCAAGGACTTGAATCACTATGTTAGTCCCACAGGAAATTTGAGGCTGGAAGTCGATGCTACTTACGCTGAAACCTAGAAATCATAAGCTTAATGATTTCTTTTCAGAATAGACGGCTACCTGAGTTTCATTGTTCAACGGCTTGATAATTATATGTATATCAAGACTCCTAAGCGGCAACTGACTTGTAACCTGTAACATCGACAAGGGCTGTCAACCGACCTGGCGTGGTGTACATAGGTGTTAGGGTGTCGAACCACAAGGGTTAAGATGTCTCTAAATAAATGCTCTCTAAATGAGCGAGGGTAAGAAGGTGCAGATGTTGTATTATAGCCCACTCATCACTATGAGGACGTGGGCTACAGAGGGGCAGGATTATGTGTTCAGATACTTCGTAGATCATCCACATTCACGTCCCTCTTACAAAGTGATTAGCTTCGATGCGGCCCTCATTTCCTCTTTGCTATGGATCGACGGTATCAACTTCTTCATCCTCATTGCTTCCTTTATCTTCCTCTCCACCGTATCCATGGCATTCCTGTTGATGATGGTCACTTGAAGCTGTGGCGGCTGCTAAAGCGTATGGACAGTTGCTCCGCTTGCACTGATCCTCATACACTGCGTTGCATAAGTATACGGACACATACAAAATTGATGGATCGATTGTTGAAAGGAGATTTTGCGAAAGGACATTAGTTTCCACTCTGCCAATTCGAGACTTGATGCTTCGGGGGAAGCAGCCTTTATCACGCTCTGTTATCATTAGGCATCAAATTCACCTTTAACGCCGTCATCAAAGGTTATCCGCGCAAAGGGTGAATTTGCTGAGCGGTTGGATATCACTCAGCGCAAAGAGTGAAAATACCGCCAGCGCTAACATGTTAATGCATATCAGTTGCTGAGCTGCTGGATACCAATCAGCGCAAAGGGTGAAATTACCGCCGTTGCTGGCATCTCAGAAATTTCCAAACAAATGAAAACATCTCAGTGAAAACAAGATAAAACGATTGATCACGTCTCAATGTGTTTATCGTGAGCACAGCCGGTATAAAAGCAGCCTCATCTCACTGGAGTCCTTCGGCTTTCTGATGCCGGCCCTGGAAGGTGACTTCGGGTCACTCTCCGGAGGCCAGCATAATTTTGGCTGCTGGGAGGATACAGCGGGTATCCTCACGGCGGGGAAGGGGAGGGGGGGCGAGTTACGTCGGGGTCCGCAGAGGGTGGCTCCTCAACGCACTCAGGCAGTAACGCCGGATGAGGGGGCAGGCAATACCGGTGGACTAAACATTGTACCCGGGCGAGCCCAGGTATTCAGACTAAACATTGTACCCGGGCGAGCCCAGGTATTCACTGCACCCTCAGCCGGCAAATGGTGGAGCGCTCAGCCGGCAAGTGGTGGCCCCCTAACACCGCGTTCACTGCCCCGTCAGCCGGTGAATGGAGGTCCGCTCTGCCGGTATTAGTTGCTTACCACGTAAATGATATCGATCTGCAAGAGCAGATAAAGCCCAAAGTAGGCTCTCCCTATTCAACAGCAAGTTCGATGCTTGCGTTTCATTTCTGCAGCGGCCAGCTTTTACTTCCTTTAAAAATCATGAACTGACCCGCTGTCCCGTCCCCACGGTCACAAAGAACCGTACGGGGTTAGGGGCCAATTATCGAAATCGTGTGGATGACCACCCGTTCGAATGCCATCACTCGAATCAGCTCCGGGCCATTTCTTTCGCCCGCGCCGTACGTCAGCCTGTTTCGCTTAAGTGTCTGCCCGATCACCAGGTGATATGCTCCGCCATTGATTAATGTCTGCCCGCTCACCCCGTATAGCCATGCCCCTCAGCCAGTAATGCTATGCCCGCCCGCTCAGCCGGTAAGACGCTCCGCCCCCATCTGGGCTGGGATTGATGAAGACGTTGGTTCCTGGCAGATTTCGGTTTTTCTTGGTTTAGTTAGCTGCCCCAGCTGGGACCAAACCGAACCGAACCACCACCTCGGAGGTGCGGTTGTATGGGACCCAGACGCAGCCCAGTCCTGACCAAACCTAGCGATGTTGAACCGCTGGTTTGCGAACGAACCCCACGAAACACTGCTGGGACCCCCGGTTTAGCGTTCATGAATCCCAGCCCTGAGCAGACCTCGGTGAAGATTACGCCCATGTTGCGGACAAGGCGGGGCTTTCGGTGCTGTTGACCTTCAAATTCGTGAATTTTTTGAGGCTAACTCACTCATTTTTCGAGGCGAATTCACCTCATTTTCGCGGTAAATTGAACCCTTTCTCGCTGCAGGTTCGCACCATTTTCACGGGATATTCACCCCGTTCTCACCTATCCTAGCGGCAAATTCACCCATACAGTGAATTTAACGCGGCAAATTAAGACTTCATGCCGAATTGTACATGAGCATCAAGTCTCTTTTGCTGAAGCATCAAGTCTCGAATTGGCAGAGTATGTAATCAGCTACGCTGAAAACGATGAGTCACATCATATTACCGTTGCACCTTCATTTGGGTTCCGATTATGCCGCAGAATCCATTTTTCGCTTGTTGCTTAAATATACGAGCACTTGGGAAACATCACAGGTTATCAAATCATTGTCATAAAATCTTCAACAAAAAGCTATGAATATGAAGCTGCAGCACCACTGCACGGGACTAGCTCGAAAAATATGTCTGAAGGGCTCTCGCTGAGCTGTTTGAGAACATTTTTGTTGAGCTCGCATCATGCGTCGAAAATAGACCGCTTCAGAGAATTAGTTTGTTGTACTGCGTCTCGATCATGAAAATTTTCTGAGAGCAGCTGTTCAATGAGTTTTTTCTTGGGGTTGGAATCGGGACCTATGGCCTACCAAGCCAAATTGTCGGTATAAGTGTTCTGAAATCCCTCTTGTTTTTACCGGCCGACATGGATTGATGCGTTTTCCTAGGCAAACTTGGGTGGCTGACGCCTTCGATCACGAAGAGAAGGGTAAGCTTCTTGGTACTTTTGTGAGTGCACTCTGTTTGAGACAAATGCAGGGCCGACCTCACCAGCACTGCTGAAAACGGTCTACACCATCATCCTGCCTTCTCCGAAACATCGCCAGCTGCCATAGGCCGGCTCCTAGCTAAAATGTTTCCAGTAACGTCTCCAGCCATCAGAACCATTTTAGTTTGGCTTCTTCCTTGGAAAACAGCGTAGAATGCCAATCTGTAATCAGAGCCTTCAAAAGCGGAACACCATGATTAATTGACTTTTTTCCCACTTTGTATTCCTGTAAGACCCTGCAAACTGAGTACAGGCAATGTTGTGGCGATACTCTGAGATGAGAGATTCCTTCCTGACAGATCTCACAATGTTGCCTAAGCGGTCGATGGAGCGTATGACGGTGTATTCCGTGAAATTCAGCGCCATTTCGGACCGAGTCATCGCGGCCGACACAGTGGTGTTGGATGCTTGCCGAGAAATATGTCGTCCATCCTGGACAGTGGGCTTCATCGGCCGTTCTGAGCGACAGTGGATGCGATAAAAGCAAGTATACCGCAAAACGTATTTGGAATGCATGCATCTGACCGTCCAAGCTGTCTGGAAACCTATCGGACACTGAGCCTAGCGCCGCTCGAAGCCTCATTCTGAGCTCGTTCTTCAAATTGGAGATGTGAACCGCGTGGGATGATGATAAGTTTTCCAGCATAGCATCCTGCTTCTGATGTACATTACAAACTGGAACTTTTGCGGTGGAAATCGCGAGATAACTTTATGTTTCCGAACTGTTCGTGTACTAATGCAACAGGCAAAAAATGGAGTTTGCCGCATTACTGGGAGTGAAATCAAGGAGTGATGGTAATACGATGTGATCCATCGTTTTTGGCGAAGCAGAGTACACAGAAACTGACACCATTACTCTTAAGCTGTTTTCATCGCCCAATTAATCGATTTTTGGGTGTTCGTATACTTATGCAACGCACTGTATAAGCGCGACGATGTTAGCAGATGTTGTAAACTCAGCGGTGGGCGAAGTATCAAGTTTATGGGAAGTCCTGATCTCCCCTATCGACGTCCATCGCGAACGCTTCGGAGACAAAGGTAGGACGAGAGGTGAACCACCAGGTGCCGGAATCCCCCAGGATTTCTTGCATCATCCTGCTCCTCATCCCTTCATGTGTGGTCCATGTACTTATAATGATGAATGAGTTATAACACGCCATCTACACCCTCTTACCCTTGCTCATTTAGAAAGTACTGGGTCCTCCCTTGTCGTTCGACACCCTAACACCTGCACCACGCGAGGTCGGTCGACAGCTCTTCGCGATGTTAAGGCTTACAATCGTTTAATCAATTCAGTTGGCCTGAAGAAGCGCTTAGGCGCGAAACATCGCTAATAAAAGTGCCACCAGGCGTGGAATTTTCGAAACTTTAACCACGTTTAACCATGGCTAGCGTATCCATGGCTAAGCACATCGTGTGCGCTTCATACACATGTTATTATCAAGAAGTAAAACAATGAAACTTAAAGGGTCGTCAATTCTGCCAGGTTTGACTTTCGTTGCAATTGGCGTTTTCGGCTACTTGTCGTTCCATAGTGAGCCGAATTCACGCATGCAGAAAAAGAGACTCGAGTTCTTCAATCTCGCAAGCAGCGCCTTCTGCTACTACACCACCCGCGCCTACAAGATACATAATCAAGAAGTCAATGACGTAGACTCGAGTTGAAGCAATCATTTAGAACGCAACCGAGCAGCACCTAATGTAGAAAGGATCGTTTCCTTGATGGCTGGAGATCTCCACAAAAAAGAATTATCTGGTCTTGATCTGGTCTTGACGTACACCAGTTCAAATTATATTTGTGGCCTATTCTAAGCACTACTACATATACAACCTAACTATGGGATACGTCGTATTCTTAATAGTATTTATATGCTTCCAGTGTTTTATAAGGAACATGACACCGAAAATTTCGCGGATTTTTTTTAGAGCATAGTGTCGTGTGGACAGCGCGCAAAGTGGGTATGAGAGCGGAATCCTCATGCCCGATTTCCGATGTCTTTAGATGTTCCGTTTTGCCGTTCCGTATGGACCCCTCAGAGTACTGATCAGAATCGGGATTATTGAAAAATTGGAAACCTTCCCGTCTATTCTATGATTCTCAAAGTTCCGACTCCTGGTCCCCGGAAACCGTCTCAAGTCTTAAAATATGAGAAAAAATCGGAAACTGTAAGAAATTTAAAAATTTCGGTCCCTCAATTTTGAATAATTTCTAGCTTTTCATTCTCGAACTCTGGGAAAGTTTCGAATTAGGAAGAAAACCGGAAATACTAAAAATCGAAAAATTTGCCTTTTTTTAATTGTTGAGGGTTTATGGAGTCCCGAATTTTCTTTAAAGAGGGTTAAAATAATGAACAAACCCACAAATACTCAAAAGGTGAAAGTTTCCCGATTTTTTTCTAGCCTTCTGGCTAAAAAAAAACACCTTCAAAACAAGGACAAGCAAAATCCCCGGGAAATTCTCTGACTTCCTTATGTTTTTTAGCGTTAATTCTGGTAGACAAAAGGTGATGGTTTTGAATTTAATTATCATAATAAACAGTCTCCATATTTCTCGAACCTGAGGAAACCTTTCCAAATAGTTTAGGAGCGTGTACTCTGAGAGAACCCCCGTGATCGTTAACGGATAGAATCCACTCGGTTTCCGGTAGGGGCCAAGAGGATACTAGTATGGTGCTATCGCGGAACGATCGCGATATTCTGCCAGTCTCAAACCGAGAGCGTACCGCGTTCGTTCATCGATGCTAATGCCGTGCTCCACAGCGGAACCGCGAGGAATCGAGCACGGGGCTGTCGCGGAACGATAGCGAGATTCTACCAGTTCTAACTGAGGGTGAATCGCGTCTATACATCTATGTATTTTGAGTGTTAAATCGGGCAACAGCGATGAACTGAGCCCGGAACTATCGCGGGACGATCGCGAGATTCGGCCAGACTCCACCTTTGATCGTACCGCATTCATGCCCTCTCGGTGTTTCAGCCCAATGGGTGTTGCCTATCAGATCAACGCGAAGCTATAAGGTAATGTCCGTGCCGTATTTCGCGCTGCTTTACAAATCTGCACAGCATGAGAGCGCGGAACCGGGGAAACGATCACGGTACCATCGCGGATCGCGAGTTCACCACGGTACTAGCGCGGTAAACTTGGTAAAGATCGCGGAACCATCATGGTACGAGCACGAGAAAGTCAACGGATAGGTCGATTGGGTAACTATCGCGGAACGGACGCGGATCGCGGGACTAGGGGGAAACGAACACGGTACCATCGCGGATCGCGGGAGCATCACGGTGCGAGAAGGATTCTCTCAGAGTATGCTGCCTTCAGAGGTTAAAAGTGTTTGTTCATTTCAGTTGGCCTGAAGAAGCAACGAACAGGGGAAGTATAAAAAGCGTAGGTCGGATCTACATATATCAAAACGAATAGTATCGTTAGTATCTCTTCTGGCTATATAGTAAAAATGCGCAGTATCCCGCCCCGAGCTGCAGGTTCAAAAAAGTTATGAGCATTTTTCAAGCCTCGCGAAAAGGCAAGGGTAGCCCATCAGGCATTTTTTTGGGAATTTTGAAAAAAATTCTCGGATTTGGCTTAAAAGTTGAATGTAGGAGTAATTTAGGGTGGTGAACACGAACCTGGAGTCCATTTGTCGAAATTTTGTGGTTTACTGTAGGTTACGGTAGGTAACATGTCATTTAGGGGTCGAAACCCACATTAGTATTACAAAAATCGACAATCGGACGTTAAATTCGTATTCTCAACCCCGAATAACCCCCGTATACAAATTTTGAGTAAAATCTGAGATTTTGACCAAACTGCCGTATACCAACCGTAATCTACCGTAATCTGCGAAAAATCGTTAAACGGACTCCAGATTCGTATTTAGCACTCCAAATAACTCTAAGAGAATGATTTTCAGACATATCTATCGTAGAAATCCAGGAATCTCGAAAGTGGCGTTTTTCCCTCCAAATTTTCCCCGGTTGGGAAGCTTCAAACGAAATTAGCCGAAAACCTGGGAAAATCGACTAATAAACCACAGATTCGTGATCAGCGCCCCAAAAACCCTCCTGTGAGAATTTTAAGTCAAATCTGGAACATTTTTTTAAAACGCTTCCACAGCCCTCAATTGGTAGAAATAACCGAAAATCGGTAAAAGTCCAAAACGCTGTCAGTCTGGACAAAGTATGGAAAATGTGCCTTCACCCAAACTTTGCTCAGGGTGGTAAATTTGGGCGCTGAACACATTTATGAGGTCCACTTTCAGATTTTCCAAAGACTTACGCGTTTTTTGGAAGGCATAAAAAGCACAAAAATTGAGCTTTTCAAGATTGTAACTTCTTGAAACCTGCAGCTCGGGGCTGGATACTGCGCAATTTTACTATTGAGCCACAAGAGATACTAACGACACTAGACGTTTTGGCGGATTCAACCTACGCTTTGTATACTTCCCTTGTAAGCGCGAAACTTCGCTAATTAAGGTTCCCCTCAGGAGTCTTCATACTTATGTAACTATCAAGATTTCTTTTTTTTCAGAGTGACAAGCACGTCGGCGCTCAATTTAGAGCAAGATGAATGTTTTCAACAGCGTCTGGCTCGACGAACTTGTAATAATTTTTTCTTCAGTTCAATAAGGCAGGGTTCGCGATAAAAACGACTTCTGAGCTCTCTTCATGAGAATGTAGATTTGGCCATCACAAAAGTGAAAGTAAGTGAAAAAACCCGGAAATTCGAGGGGAAAGCGCTCAAAAACAAAGTATAACGGCTAATTACCGGTGTCGGCCGGCCTCCTAATTAACGATGTTTTCGTTAATGCTTGTTTATCCGCCTTTTATTTTGTTTTTAAAGTAGTCAGTAGTCTCCAGAAGTGCTCAGAAATTACTTTAGAAGCAAAATAAAAGTTAACAAAACAGGCTTTTATAGAAATGAACTGGAAATTCAACTGGTGGGTGTTCGAAACTGGAAATTCTTACGATTTCCACATTTTTGGGACAATTCCGTGTAGTGGAGTAGAAAATACATTAAATTCGAATAGAAATCTGGAAAGAAATTCAGAATTAGTGGTTTTAATGAAAATTCGACTTTGATTTTTTCTTTTTTTGGGAAACATACCCAAACTTCTCATGCATTCCATGTTTCCGAAACAATTCTACAAATGTTTTCGGAAAGTAATGCACTGACTGAATGTGATACTGATTTTTATGAGGTTTCATACTGGTTAAGGTTCCAGCCCCTGACAAATGTGATCGATAATCGGCCTGGACGGGCTGTGGGTTGGTAGAGCGACCTGGCGTAGGTAATTGCCTGGCATGCGAGGGGTGGAGGGCCGAACTACGGGGTGCTCATACACCAATTCCTAAACTTGTATTTATTCAATATAATTAGTGAAATTGAGATATTATGGAGTTCTAGAAGGGTTCTGGAATGAGTTCTGAAGCAGGTCTTTTCACCAGAAATTCAATTTTGCGATTTTATTTTTAAGTGGAGGAAACTAAAAAATTCTTACAATTTCCTCATTTTCGGGAGATGTCCATAGAAGAGCACAAAATGTATGAAAATCGAATTGAAATCTGGAAAGAAATTCAGCATTTGTGGTCTTATTGAAAATTCGACCTTTTTTTTCACCAGAAATTCAATTTTAAATTTCCATTTTCGTGGAGGAAACCAGAAAATCATACGATTTCCACATCTTTGGTACAATTCTATGTAGTGGAGCAGAAAATACATTAAATTCGAATAGAAATCTGGGAAGAAATTCAGAATTAGTGGTCTTAATGAAAATTCGACTTTAATTTTTTTCTTTTTTCGGAAAACTTACCCAAAGTTCTCATGAATTCCATGTTTCCCAAACAATTCTACAGATGTTTCCGAAAAGTGATGCTCTGACTGAATATGATACTGAATTTTATGTGGTTTCATACTGGTTAAGGTTCCAGCCCCTGAAAAATGTGATCGATAATCGGCGTGGACGGGCTGTGGGTTTGTAGAGCGACCTGGCGTAGGTAAATTGCCTGGCATGCGAGGGGTGGAGAGCCGAACTACGGGGTGCTCATACACCAATTCCTAAAATTGTATTTATTCAATATAATTAGTGAATTCGATATTATGGAGTTCTAGAAGGGTTCTGGAATGAGTTCTGAAGCCGGTCTTTTCACCAGAAATTCAATTTTAAATTTTCATTTTTTTGTAGGAAAAATTCAAGTTTTTTAACTGTACCACAATGCGGACTGGATTCTGCGTAGCAAAGCTAGAAAAATCTTTTCTCGCGATTGGAGCTCCAATAGTAAGAAAATCTAGAAGTGTTCAAGAACGAAATTCAAAACTGGTAATTGTATTGAAAATTCAGTTTTTACATTTCTTTTTTTTTTGGGAGAGAAATGGAAAGTTTCCTAGATTATCTTATTCTTGAAACAATCTCTTGTGACGAGATTCATGGGATTCAAAGAAGGTTCTGGTATCAAAACTAAAAAAATTGTTCTAATAATGAAAATTCAACTATGAAATTTTTAATTTTTTCACTTCATGGAAAGAATATTTTTTTTGAATTCAGCATTTTGAAAATGAATGCTGATTAATATTATGCGCTCTACATGAACAGTGAAACATTCCTAGAACCTTTTCACACTGAAAATGGAAATTAAGAGAAAATTCAAATTTCATTTGTTTTTCGGAACAAAGATTGAAGATTTTCACGATTCCCACATTTTCGAAATAAATTCATATAATGAAGAAATTCAAAGGAATTCATACATGGGATTCAACTAGAAATCTGGAAAGAAATTCAAAATTTGTGGTCTCAGTGAAAATTTTCACTTTCGATAATTTTTTTTTTTGAAAAGTAATCGGAAAAGGTCAAGAATTCTATATTTTTGAAACAATTTCTGAACAAATTTATGCGCTATGCACGACAAACATAGAACTCGAGGAGTATTTTAGCATAAAAATTGAAATTGGTCACTTTATAAAAATATAAATTTTTGAATAATTTTTTTTGAACTGTTCATTTTTGGTGCATTTCCGTACACTTGCTGATTCTGGACATGATTTCTTCGTGTGAGGAGAAAAAACAAAGATTGCAAAGCGAATTCCTTACATTGTTGT
Organism: Aplectana chamaeleonis; assembly: GCA_029168955.1. Taxonomy (NCBI): domain Eukaryota; kingdom Metazoa; phylum Nematoda; class Chromadorea; order Rhabditida; family Cosmocercidae; genus Aplectana; species Aplectana chamaeleonis. Next base: position 28,639 of record JAPDOI010001094.1, read on the forward strand.
TCAAATGCGCTCCGATACCTACCTGCTGTGATTGTGAAATAAAATAATGACCCAAATTTCGAGGTGCGATTTCCGTTTAACTTTTAATACTTAAATTCTACTCAAAGTTTTGTAATTTATCTCAAAGTAAGTCACTAATATAGAAGAACTTCGTGGTTTTTCCACATTAAAATTCAAAAATTGTTAGGAAAAATGACTTTTTTATTATTTTTTATTAATTTTTTCGCTGTCAAAATGTTTTAGAAGAACCACAGAGGATAACAATTTGCATATCAATGTTCTAAATACGAGAAAACGTCAAGAAATCCACTTATAACAACACTTAAACGCCAGCCCCATTTGGACACGAGGGACATTGGATGGCTACCGTAACCCAAAATCTTCCACTGCGTTCCATTTTGAAATTCTATACATCCAGTAGATCGCATTTTCGATGCTGATTCCGAATTTGGCTTTCATTTTCCGATTGAACCACTTTGAAGCGAGTTATTCAAAAACGACGCCAAACGGCGCGCTCCGGCGCTCTAGCGCGCCCAATGACCAAAAGATACGGGCGGTATTGTAATTAACGCGATTTTCATTAATGCTTGCTTATCCGACATTTATTTTTCTGTTAAAGCAATCAGTAGTCTCCAGAAATGTCCAGAAATTACTTTGGAAGCAAAATAAAAGTTGACAAAACAGGGTTTCACCCGAATCTCGATAATTGGGGGCGGGAGGACACCAAGCCATAACTTTCTCCTGAGCGTTTTTTCTCCAATTTTTTACTTATTTTCACTTTTTTGATGGTCAGATCCACCATTCTACGGTGATAACACAACAGCCGATTTTATCGAGAACCCTGCCTTTAACACGATAATGGAGAGTTTTATGATTTAAGGTGACTTTTCGATATCACGTCTGGTGGCTGAACCCTCTGAGTATGCTCTTCAGACCCTAATTCGATCATGGTCCTCCTCCGCTCCTATGTCATCCGTAGACCGCGAGGATAGAAAGGTTGACCTCATTACTCCTTTGATGAGTTTTGTTCCTGACTTTGACTCATCTTGTAGCCCTGGCCCAACTGGAACGACGTAGAAGCGTAGTTGTGATCCACCGATGGGCCGCTGTGATTCAAACGTCTTTTCAGCTTCTTTTTCAGATTCTCCTCCTGAACTCTTGGCATTCAATCTTTTTTCTCAGTCAAATCGGTAACAACACGCCAACCCATCCTGCGGACAGCGGTGAGTTCGAATTTCCCTCTCTCAGATGTGAGTGAGGTTATTGTCACAGTTACTTCTTATATAAAGGCAGTGTTCAAGATGAAATACAGCTGTGGAGTTTTTCGTAGCAAAATTTTCCTATGGCTAAGTGTACATTTGGTTAAAACCAACACATTAGCGTTTATTTTCTTTAGAATAAGTGCTTTCATGCTCTCAAACAACTTTATTTAGTGCAAGCGCACTTCACAGATGTTTGACCAGGCACATCATCATCATCTTCTTCTTCAGCGCTTGACCCGCATTGTAGCAGGGTCCGCTTTTCTCGAATGTTGCCGCCATTTAACCTTGTCGTTCGCGTTTTCCGGATGGAGGCCTGAAATTTTATATCGTTGTGCAAGACATCCAGCCATCTCTGCTTGGGTCGTCCTATTGCTCGCTGGCCTGTCGCTTGGAGCTGCATATCCGCTTTCGCTATCAAGCGTTCTCCAGCTCGCAGAACGTGCCCATACCATCTTAGGCGATGTTCGCGAAGTTTGTCCGAAATGGGCACAACACCGAATATTTCAAACACATCTTCATTCCGAACTCGGTCCAAACGCGTTAGTCCACCAGTCCACCTCAGCATCTTTAATTCCATAGCGCCGAGCCGCCTTTCTGCTTCCTTTGCCATTGGAAAACACTTACCATGTGCCATACAGTGCGACGGGCCTCACAACCGAACGATAAATATTTGACTTGAGCCCATACCATCTTATCCCAGAGTACTCCACTTGAAGTTCGCCATTTTAACCAAGCAGTATTGATGCGTGCGCGTACTTTGGCCGTCACCGTCCCAGAATCGGTAAGCGTCGACCCAACTAATCGAAACGTATGTGCTTTTGGCAAGACAGTGTTGTCGACTTGGATAGAATCATCACAACTTCGTCATAAATTCCTTTTTCTTCTTATTGAGTCGTAAGCCCAATTCTGATAGTCAGCATACAACAGTGTCCAAGGGGCCGAATGCTGCAAAATGCCACGCTTGTACTTGCAGTTGGAGATTTTCTTCGTCGTCTGAGGCGAGCATCATCATCATCGCATCAGCATCTTCAACATACAACAGTGTCCAAGGGGCCGAATGCTGCAAATTTCGTGTGATGAGATCCATGACGATGATGAAGAGCTAAGGGAAAGGGCGGAGCCTTGATGAGCTCCAACAGTGATTTGAAGAGGCCTTGATGTTCCTGCCACAAATCGTATGCAACTCGGCGTGCCCATGTACAAAAGCTTCACCCAATCAATCAATTCTTCGGGCACATCCCAGCTACGCAGAGCATACCATATTACGTTGTGAGCGACTCTGCCGAACGCTTTCTCAAGATCAAGGAAGGCAATACGAACAGTTTTTTTTGACGACGCTTTTTCACTAGAGGTCGGGTGGAATGAATAGCGTCGATGGTACCGCAGTTTTTGACGAAATCGCATTGACTTGCGCTCAGCTCAGCGACATCACGTATCCTCCTATCCAAAATCCTCTCAAAGATCTTCATTGTATGACTAAGGCGCCGAATGGGCCGATAGATGCTACAGTCAGCAGAACCCCCTTTCTTATAGAAAATCGAGTGTTGCGCTTGATTTCCAGTCTGAGGGAATTTTGCGCTCCACCACGATTCGGTTGAATAACACTGCAAGCCAGGTACTCGGGTTACAACTTCGACTTTTCCATAGCTCCGCGGCAATATCATCCGGTCCTGTGGATTTGCCACTCCTCATGGCTTTCAAAGCCTCTACTACTTTGCTTGCTGTGATCGGCGACACTGTTCTGTAAACGGGAAGAGCAAGAGGTAACGGGGGATGGGGGAACTCCTCAGTCGACGCATCTCCGCCACCTTTTCTTCGCCTGCTCATCATTCGATAGGAACTGGCGTTGTTTATCGTTTGTCACAACAAACTTCTCTATATCCTCTGTCTTTCGGTTTCGCAAACTGACGAGCTGGTAGAGATCGCGCCCGCTCTCTCTTGTGTCAAGCTTGCGATACAGAGCTTCAAATCGTTGGCCTCTCGTTTTCGCTACTGCCTTCTTAGCCGCACTTTTCGCACCTTGATACTCTTTCCAGTTGGTCGGGGCTTTCTCTTTAAAGGCAGTGTTCACGAGAAGAATCGTTTTTCTGCTTTTTTGCCTATCTTGAAGACGGTCCCATGCTGATTCCAATGATGTTTTGGAAATCATACAAGACCTACTAGGAACGGAGTTATGGTCCCTCAAAAATTGAGCTAGAAAAGCATGGTGGACGAGTTGACCGAGGCTTGTAACTTTCAGCTTGAACTCTACCCCTTTTTGCTTCTTCCCACCTCTCTTCAACGCTTCTGATCTGCGGTAGATGGGTCCGATATATTTTTTCGGGTGCCTTATCATTGATATTCCACCACTCGATCCTTGCAGCACCTCTGAGGTCTGCACGATGCTGTTTCGGAGGGCTAATGCGGAACGCGCAGATGAGTGGGCGATGTTGAGTGGTCTTTGCCTTATAAAGAATCACCTTGGTATCAGTAACTAACGTACTGTCTTTGCTCCTCACAAGGAAGTAATCGATTTGCGGAGAAACGGTTTCGCTATGATACGTTGCTTGAGAGCACCGCTTCCTATACCATGCATTCAGCAGTATGAGGTCGTGACTACCAGCGTAGTCAAGAATGCGCTCACCATCATCATTCCTTCGTCCGTAACCAAATCTACCATGACCGGGATGTCCGTTGCTCAACTGTCCCACGTGTTCGTTCAAGTCGCCAGCTACTACAAGACAATCTTTCACCGGAACGGCAGCGGTTCCACTAAGAAGGAGTCAATGTCTTTGGACTTCGCACCTGCCCATCTTGTTTCTTGCACGACACACACATCAATTCGTCTCCCCTTGAGTGCAGCTGCGACTTCTGCCGCTCGTCCAGACATTGTTCCCACATGCAGAGAAGCAAAGGGTGGAATGTGGGGCCTTTTTCAGAGTTCGATCGCCAAGCGATGCGATGGGATGATTAACATGAGCATCGATCGAGATCGCGTCGCACGTCTTTCTGTATTCAAAACATGTCTTCGCGGCAATCAGCGATCGCACTCTAAAAGAGGACTAAGTTTCTCAAGAGAAGAGATCATATACCATGCCATAATAAGGCATCAGATATTCGAAAAAGATTAAAATTCTGTTTAAAAAAAGTCTCAGCTCAACTGGGTTAAATACCATTTATGCTTACCAGATCAAACCCGTCATCGGGTGATTGCTGTTGTGCCCACACAGTTCATGTGTGAATAGCTGAGTGATGTAGAACGGGGTGTCGGTGGTGTAATGGTAACACTCTCGCCCGGAAAGCGTGCAATGCAGGTTCGAGTCCTGTCTGACATCTGAGTTTTGCGTTCAACTCAGCTATCGTCCATCACTGGATGAGGGATCGCCGCGACGCTGCTTGGCTGGAAAAATTGCGCGATCAATAGCCACTCTTCCTTCGTTTTCCCGCGCGCAATTTTTCCCGCTAAGCAGCGTCGCGGCGATCCCTCATCCAGTGATGGACGATACCTTGTGATAAGAGGCCTAAGGCCAGTAGTAAACCCACCACTCAGTCAGAATAATTTGAATGGGTGATAAGACGAGCCCGAAACGATTCAGGCAGGGCCCAGACGAATCCGAAATCGTATCGAGCGATAGATTGCATTCAAGGGGTCGGTCTTGCAAAGCCATGATGATGGGGGCGTGATGATACCTGTGATGACAAGAACAACCGGCCATTATTCTCTACGTGGTCGTTCACCAATCGACCAACTCCATGCTCCGTTTCTCAATAAATGAAATGCTGTTTGTTGCGTGGAAGCTGATATTGATAATGATACATTGATGAGCCGAAATCTCAGCTGAATTATTTAAGTTACTCCTTTGCTCCTTAAAACAGTCTCGAGCGCACTCCTGACCTGGCACGCTGTTTCTCTCTTCTCTAGCCAAGAAGTCAGTCAGATCTGACTGAGTGATTCAGCTTGACTTGCTTGTTGCTGACTTTCTCTGTTTAGCTTAGGTCGTAATCCTACAACACGTACGTCTGAAATGTGTGCGGCTCATCTGAATTCTTTTCAGAACATGAATTCAGATAGGCTGAACTGAAATTTTTGCCGGCTTTACTACGAGCCTAAGTGTTTCTTGCGAGAATCGCCGCTTCCACCACGGTCTAACTTCTTCAACCTACGCCTCCCAAAATTCGTAGGTAACCCTAGCATATTTGGCACGTCGGTCGGTCTCCGACGCGCGTCGCTTTTGGGGGACGCCCAAGATGTCCTTTGGTTCCTGGAGGTTACGTTCATGGTGTTGTGACCCCGAGTGTGTTCCGGGTTTTGTTGTCATGGCTTGTCACTGGAGTCTGGCGTTGGAATCGTGAGCGTCCGTGTTCAGCTCACCCTGATCTTACACAGGAAAATTCCAGTGGCACCACGTGGAGGAACGGACTTCGACACCTGACCAGGCACATCATGAAACTGAGATTCCCATGGGTGGTGTTGTGCACCAGTGCTCGAATCGGCATCCTTGAGCCTCAATAACTCAATTTTAAGCGAGTTTTTTGCCGCCCAACTATTTATTTAGCTGTTGTCGGAGAAGAAACAGATTTTGCAATTCTCTCGAAAACTTTTTATAGTGGAGTTCACTAAGAGTGTCTCATTTACTTATCAATAAGAAGCGGTCGGCTGGGGATCAATGTGCATGAATCCCATACCAGCACACTCCATACCGATTGAGCGAGAGCGGTTGTGCTTCAATGAGTTTCATGTTCATTGATCTTCAATCGACCGCTTCTCATTGATAAGTAAATGAGACACTCTTGGTGGACTCCACTATACATGGTGAACACTGCCTTTGAATGCACAGTACACCAGATAATCAGATATGAACTTTGTGAAATTCATTTAATCATGTAGTAGACCCCTCCTGCATAACACTAGCCAAGCGCGAGATCTCAACTTTTTCCAAATAAGCGAGATATAAACGACCACCACGGGCCCGATCCCTGAGATACCTGCACAAGCCATGCCCCTTTTCTTGATAGTTGACTTCAATATTAGCTAGATGTGCGGATGAACCTCAACCGCGTCTTCGATTTTCGCTTCCTTGCCGGTCTGTCTCTTGATCGTGTTTTGCTCTCGCGCAGCGACTGCGTATCAGTAGACCTTAAGCCTAGTTTTGACTGCATCGCTGCTGTTTTTCATCGCAGCGATTTTGCACCCGCTGCTGCAACGATGTAGCTGCGGCAGCGATTCTGTTCATAGTGCATAGGTCCACGGATGATCAAAGAAATTCATTCAATCAGTGAAATTAATGGCTGATAGTTATCAATAACACGTTTCGACTCGAAAACACTGATCTTGTCATGTGAAAGGGTCAACGTTCATTAGACGAAACGTGTCATTCGCTGGCAATCGCTTCATCGCTGCCATTTTGGCCGCGATGGAGCGATGGTCAGCGACCATTGAGAATCGCCCTTCAAGCAGCGATGCAGTAAAACATAGGATTTCGCCGCCGCGACCCAGCGATGTAGGACGTTTGCCACGAAGCGATCACAGTTGGAGCGGCTTTCCATTAGGCGCGATGAAAAAGGAACAGTTGTCCCTCGCATGGCCGCAGCGACCGCCTGCAGTCAAAACTAGGCTTTAGAGAACTCGCGCGCCAAATGTTCGCCCTCGAATTATGTGAAGGCACTTTCCAAGGAACTACAACTCCATTCCCAGAGTAATAGCTCCTTGGAAAACGATTTCAGGGATACCATTGTGATCAGCGTATGATCCTCTGTAAGATAAGCATAAATTCTAATTTTTGGGGTGTTCCGTTCTTTCAGGGGCACGGAACACCAGAAAAAATATTTTTAGGCTAGATCATACAGGTATGATCTTAACCGTTCAAGGCTCCCTACAGACGGAGTTATGACTCCTTGAATAATGCCTTTACCTTAAAGGCAGCATACACGCTCGTAAACGTGATTGAGATAACCATGGAAATAGAATGGTATGGCCCAGATTACAATGCCTACGCATTTTGAAGTGTCAAAATCGACCCACAATGCCGCTACATGAGTTAGAAGTTGACCCCGCCCTGTATTTTCACGCCCCCTATATTTGCTCTTTTCCTCCAACGCAAGGTTGCTGGGCCATCTTCGACATCAGTGACGTGTGTGGTTCACTTGTTGGGCAATCTACCAACAGTACCGAAGATGAATATGACCCAGCAACCTTGCGTTGCAGGAAAAGGGCAAATACAGGAGGCGCGAAAATACAGGGCGGGGCCAACTTCTGACTCATGTAGCGGTATTGTGGGTCGTTCTTGACACTTCAAAATGCGTAGGCGTTGTAATCTCAATCAAGTTTACGAGCGTGCATGCCGCCTTTAAGGGCGAACATTCGGTGTAAGGAATGTCTCAAGCTTGTATTTCTCTTCATTCGCAGCCGCTGCGCAAGGAAGATTAAGATTGCATATGCAGGCCAGCCAAGAAGAGAAATAGAAGGCGAAGACGTTTGCAGTTCATTCGCCCACCTAGCAGCTATTGAGTTGAAAAATCGAGAAACAGGCTTGGACCGTGGTAGTGATTGAGGGGGGCGGGACCGTAGCTCATCTGAGAATTGAGATCTCGCACTTGGTCTGTCTTATACAGAAGGTGTCCACTAAACATTTGCAAGAAGATCAAGAATTCATATCTGATAGTGTACTGTACCTTTGAAGGCGCAAATATTCATTTATTCAGCATTGTTTTGCATTGTTTGAGGTGATAAGGTGATGACTTCTTTGGATTTCGTCAACAGCCTACATCTCTCGCTGCTGGAACAGTGGAGCATCAGCTGCTTGATGCTTTTTCGACCAGGTAGAGTGCGAATAATTTTTTGCACAACTTCACTCACACTTGGAATAATTTTAATATTTAAATTCTTGCCCCTGCGTGCTACCTAAATTTGGATGTGGCCCGTAGACCCCATACGGAGCTATGGATACCTCCCTCATTTTTTTTTCAAATAACACGAAAGACTTTCGCTGCATGAATATACGCAATACAAGGGTTTTTGTTTGGTTTCAACATCTCATTTGAATGCATGCAAATTCGCGTTTTATTGCGTTTGCAATTGCTATGACTTTTATGACTTACTACTGCTGTTCCATCTAGGTTCATATGCTGTGTGGTACGTCACGCTTAGCCGAGCCAAGTAAGCAAAGTTGGTATGCTGTGAAACCGGCGGCATCCTCAAGATCCTTACATAAACATCGCAATCCGTTTGCGTAAGACATGAGACTCATCAAAAAACGAATGGTAGAATGAATAAACAAATTTCGATGGTTAAATGGTAAGGACTCTCGAGGGCCTGAACATCGAATCTCAACTTAAAGGCAGTGTTCACGATGAATATCGCACTCGAGTTCGACCCGAAAATGGGATTGTTTGGTCGTGAGGTAACTAATAGTGAAGAAACAGGGAAGAAAAACGTCCAGATTAAGTCAAAATAACGGTTTCTAAATTCAGGGCGTGGACGAGAATCATGGGCCCTGCTGATTTTGGCAAGCGCGCGCTTATCGCGAAATCTGCGCGATTGATAATGCTAACTGCGGCGGAGTTGGCTGGCAATTTGCCGTCGAAACGTGTGCGGCACCACAAGCTCGTCCGATTGGGGGGGGCGGACCGGGATAGGTAGGCGCACCGGGAGAGCTTTCAAAGCCGTTTGTATTTATTTCTAGACAGTTTTCGTTGCTTTCTTCGATCCTATCCTCTACAGAACCTGCCAACTTGGTGTTTCACACCGAGACCTCTAGATCGAAATTTATCGTGAATACTGCCTTTAAAGGCATCGTCCGCGCTGAAAACCACTTTCTATTTTTCATGCTCAATGAAATGAGCGCGAAGAAATGAATGAGCGCGGTGGACCACGTCGGTGAAGTTTTGTGCGTCAAAAACATATGGTTCAGAAGTTGGAGCGGTTCAAAATGACGATCCGCCACCAATTTTCACCAACCATCTAGCACAAGGAACAGAAGCGCCATCATAGGCGCAGACGATTCAGTACTCGAACTTTTTAATTCGGGAAATTCTAACATCCAAACTTGCCCAATGGATGCTTCTTTTTAGAATAAGTTCCAGTGAACGGAAGGCAAGAGAAATTCACCCACTTGAGAAGTTTGAAGCAAAAAACACATCCATTTGTGAAAAACTTCCGGCTTGTTGCACCAGACACACCAGAATTGACGGAGGGATGGGAAGCGATCAATTCGAGACGTCTTAAAACGAGTTTTTTGCGAAAGTTGATGGTTTTGTGGAGCCTTTCCACTCTTATTCTGTATGTCAGGGAATCAACTGCGCAAAAACATGAAAAAATGAGATACAGTTTTTTGCGCGTATGCTGCCTTCAAATTTTTAAAATTAGGACGAAATCACTCACGAGTTGGATGTTAAAGTTGCATGCATTTCGAGATTGTCACACAACATCCTGCATTGTGCGACCATGACAGATCGATTCAGTCTTACTAATCGCGCTTATATGATAAAAGTTTAGCTACTTAAAAACTCAAGGGAACATCGAAATGCCAAAAAATGTGCCTATCTGTTTTTTTTTTTTTAATTTGCAACATCCAACCTTAGCCATTAAGATAATAAAAACGATTACATTGGTAGCCATCATCCCTTCGTTTTCCCACAGGCAGTTTTTAACACCAAATCGCCACTACGAAGATTCCTAACTGAATTACACTCACCATGGGATGCCGCGACGCTGCTTGGCGGGAAAACTTCACACAGGAAAACGAAAGGAAGGCTATCGATCGAATAATTTCTCACCCAATGACCGAGCCCGGCTTCCTAATTGAATGTCATGGACTATACTCCAATGTCTCCAAATAACTGTTCACGATAAACATCGTTCTCGACTAATCTATGAAAAACAGGTAGCTCATTCACGACCACGCCTAATTTCGGGTGACTGACGTTCGGACCGCGTGCAATATTGCCTCACCGTATAACGTGTCTACCGGTGGGACACGCATGCTTGAATAGCGTCCCACGGGTAAATGCTTTCACTTTTTTGTCTCTGTATTGTAGCTAGCAACGATGGTTGAACAGTGTCAGAGTTTGAGCTTCCGAGACGCTTTCGTTATCGAGAAACAATTACTCAAAACCAAAACGGGGTCAACCGAGCTGCAACGCTTTCAGGAAAGTAAACGAGTTCCAAACTATAGGTTTCTACTGAGCAACCTAAAAGATAGCAATAGAAGGAAAACAAAATTATAAGGTGCTTCTAGAGTTACTTTACGGCCTTTTTTTCTTCTACTTCAGCCCACCTGATTTTAGAAAAGTCTAAATAGATCTTTGCATTTGACCTACTGCGGGACCACGAAGTTTTTATTCGTCTTGAGGAGGTCAATACATTGATCATAGGTATGTTCGAAAGTAGTTCCTTATGACGGAGAAGTCGATTTTTGAAAAGGGTGTCCCACAGGGTGGGCCACGTGGTCGTGAATGGTTTAATCTAGTTATCAGAAGCGTCGGAAAAAAGGTCCTGAACGGCCCCAGGGCCAAAAAAATGCTATATTTTAGAATAGAAAACACTAGCTAGTGTTCTGTACTAAGACACTGGCTAGCGCCTTAACTCAGAAAATGACCAGTTTCGTCCAATGACTCGGAGGCAAGTAGTGTAAAATATGCGACGCCCTTGGCCTGCCCACAGAAAAAAGGCGGCTCGTTTTGGAAAAAAAGGCGCTCTCAAGCCCGAAAAAAAAACTAGGGCCTTTCACGCGATCGAACTCGCGCCAAATTCAGAACCCAGTCTCGCCCCTACTTTTTCCGTACATTTCTCCAACATTCTTCGTACATTCCTCGGAAATCTTTCTTACAAATTCCCTATATTCTACCAACATGCTTCCACCATTTTTCCACTATTTTTTCGGGCAAAACCTTTTCAATACAACGGTATTTGCCAATATGAGGCGAGTTTATTTCTCCGTCGGCCAATCCGAGAGGATCTCTCCAACCCTAAGGCACTGTTGATTGGCCGCTAGAGAGAATAAGCCTGCCCCCTACCTCCATCTGCTTTGTTCCATCTCTTTTTCTCAAATTTCGACTCAATTTCAGGTCCTTATTTCTACTCTACCACTGTTTTTTTGCTCATTAAACGTATTGTTCACTAATAATTTATTCTTAACAAGTGGAATGAAGATATACCTACTAAACAACGCCACTTTCATAACTAAAGAACTTCACGTCATTATTTTTGCCCATTCTCAACCCCCTAATCTGTACCCATTTCTCACATCCTTAATTCCATACGAGTCTCATCTCGTAACATATAATTTTTTTTTCAAAAACAACATTTGGATGAGAAGTGGTCCGCGCTACGTTTCAGAATCTCGTCTTTAAAAATTACAACTATTCAGGAGTTTCCTTTACCTGGATAAGAACGCTGAAATTTTTGAAGTGAATTTCGCATACAAATGCGTTTGCAATCTGAAGTCGCTACACGTACGCCGATTTCCATGTGAAATGGGAAGTGGTCCAGTGCTCAACTCTTCACTAAAAATCGCTCAAGTCCCAGTGTAGTCTCAATGCTTGACGGCGGTATTCATGAAACCGTGAGCGCTGAAGGGAGCGTATCCGTCCCCGCCAAGCGTATGGCAACCAATATTGCTTCACTCGAACGAAATTTCAATTGTGGCGACTCACCTACATCAATACCGTTACATTGTGTAATCAAAGAAGAGCAATATGACACCTAAACGAAATTACAGGTTAGAAAGTTCTCAGAAGAAAAACAAAAAAACTCACTCCGGCTAGGGATCCCGATCCCACCTGACGTCCTTTTCCGGCTGTCTTTTTGTATGTTGCATCGAATATTTTTGTATCCTCCAACTTAAAAACCATTAAAATGTCCATACGGCAGTTAGAGGTATCGTCAATTACTGGATGAGGGATCGCCGCGACGGTGTTTGGCGGAAAAAATTGCGCGCGGGAAAACGAAGAAAGAGTGGCTATTGATCCAACGAATTCGCGCCAAACTGCTGAGCGCGGCTATCACCCTGTGAGACCAACGATACAGCAGTTTCCCCATTATTTCTTAAAATCACACTCGGGGCAGGGCACGCGTCCCGGTTAACCTTAGCGGGGGGTCATATTGAACGTTGCAGAGAGGGCAAAGGGTGGTGCCTAAACCAGACACTAAAAAAACGATGTGCATGTTCTGCCGAATCTCAGGAGAAAAATAATACACGATTCTCTTCTGGTTTTTCATATCTTCTTCTCCGCTTTTTGAGGTAAACACTTACAGAATTCAAATTATTGATAGATATGCAGTTTGTTTTCGCAATAATTCATAGTTGCTGTCGAAGCTTCTCATTAACAACTATGAAATAAAGATCATATTTAATGTTCTTGATTGTTTTGATGAAGGAATAAACACTACTCTGTTATCTTGCCGCAAGTAAGGATTGATGTGGTGTCATGTTTCTTTGGTGTAACTAACGTTCAGTGATTACGCGGGTGGTTACCGATTCGAGGCGAAAATACAAAGACAGCGCTCAGACGCGCTATCGTTAACGTTCAGAAAAGGTTTAGCGAACAGCTGTATTCTGACAGACTAAAGATAGAGATATCACAGTCAGCATAAAAACTAGCCAACGGGTTTTCGTCTATGAGAATGACTTATGAAGAGAGCCGACTGAAAAAATTGATGGCTGCAAGTTCCAATGAAAGAAGCCAATTGTCGTATATACCTACTTGAGAAGTACGCTGTACATAAAACCCCGAATTTCATCCAGCTTGAATGCCGCGATCCCTTAGAGACTGGGCTTGCCGTGGTGTTTGTCCGCAGCTACACAGCACACACTGTAGTGGACGCGCACACAATATTGATTAAAAATGTGTTCTATTACAGAACGGGGACGAGAAAAGAATTGAAACTGGAGTAAATGGAAGGAGGCAGAAATGGGATGCTTTCAATGTATCCATTATAGAAATTTGATGAAAACAAACCAAATTGGAGCAGGGTGAATTTTTCGGACTTGATAAGGTTCATTCAAATGAACCTTGTTGATTAAAAGCACCATTATCCGTGAGAACTAAGAGCATGGGGAGAAAGAGGAGAATCTGGCAAACATTTTAGTAACAGAAGCTTTGATATTCAATGTGATCTAAGGACCTTGAAACTCGTCCCGGTTTTGTCCCGGTTTTTGGGGTAAAACCGAGACGAGATTTAGGGTCCTCAAATCATATTAAAAACCGATCCTATTGAATCTGAATTGTTTGCTAGGTTCTTATTTTTCCCACAATATCCTTTGATCGCATGTTTAATGCTACTTTTGATCAACTAGGTTCGTTTGAATTAACCTTGTCACGGCTAAATACTTACCCCTGCTCCAACTTTGTTTATTTACATTAAATTTCTGAAGTGTGTACATCCAGAATAGACAATTCTCATAATCTTCCATATCCTTGAGTTTCAATTCTTTTCTCTTCCCCGTTCTGTAATGAAATACATTTTTTATTAATACTGTGCGCGCGTCCACTCCCGTGTGCGCTGTGTAGCTGCGTACACACACCATATCGCACGGCAAACCGAGTTTCTAAGGAATTGCGGCATTCTAGGTGCGTAAAAATCGGGTTTTCCACTCCCTACGTGTCTCATCAATCTTAACATGGTTCCACAACACAAAATAATTCTGATTTCAACATCAGAACGATCAAACACGGATTAATCCTTCATGCATAGGTTCATGAAAACATTCGAAAGAAAACATTAATTACTGCAACAAAAGTAGTTCGTTGTTGTTTGCAATTGCTGAATTGTATTGAAATAGAAATTTTTTATCTTTTGTCATATACCTACCGTCTTACTAGAAATTTTCCTCATCAGATTGTTTGGGAGTTTAGAAATTACATTATCTTTTTTGTTGATATTTTCGGAATTTTCTCTATTCAGTGCTTTGTTTATATTCTTGTTTATCAAAATCAGGAAGTCAAGATCATGCCTGTTGTGCTCGACTTCTCGGAAAACAGCCAATTTTGATTTCCCATACGGGGTGCCTGTAAAATACCGAGCTAAGGGGGGTGCATAATCGAAATCGTCATGCCGGAACGTGTGCCCAGTCCTGCTAACACTGGAATTGATAGGAATTTCAATTTTTGTATGATTCAAGTTTTGGCACAATTTATGTCTAGAATTAACAGTGGTCGATTAAGTGACGGCGAGGTGACACTGTGCATTTCACTCCGCTGCCTTTTCTCTTCGCTTCGCACCAGCCAACCTTCTCTTTCCCTTGTCATCACCGAGCTGCAGAAAATACCTGAAAGAAACTTCATCTCGTTCATAAATGCGTTAGGAGCATTAGACAACCCGACGGTGTCGGATAGAGGAAAAATTCTTCATCTGTCATTAATATCTCAGGATAAGAGGGGGGACGACAGGCGTCGAAGTCATCTAGCAGGAATTCTAAAAGCGGAAAGCCAAGCCATCATGAAAATCTTTTTAATTTTTTCGTTTTCCAGCCTTGCCCGACTGCCTGCAAGCTATCTCCTAAGTCGTTTTCGGCAGATCGCAGGCTCAAACAAATTTTGGTCCAATCGAAGAAATCTTTTTTTTTTTGAAATGGAAGTCAGCTCAGTAAAATAGTTACGCAAGAAGTACATAATTTGTATGAAATGAACAAGATCTCCGGCTCTAACAGACCTTAATGTCGATAGAAACCTTGATGTCGATACTCTGATTCGAACATTTGCTACCTTGAAATAGTGAACGATCTGGGATTACCCGACTTCTTGTCAGGTTCCTAGCGTATACTGTCGTCTGGCGTGAAGTTGTTTCGTTGACACGGTGGCAATATCGGGGTTCGCCTTGTGTAGGTATGTTCATATTGTTTTGGTTCTCCACTACCATTCCATCCTAGATGACTAAAACACCTCTCACAAGAACACTATAATTTGACGATAAAGCCCATTTTCGGTGTACTAATATCCTGGCTACAGTTCTTTATTTCTCATGTGTTAGGGCGATAAATTCAGCAGTTAAGTGATTTCTCAACACCACTTGGGTAGAATCGGAATGATAATTTCATAACATCCGCTCCTATCGACTACGAAATGTCTAGCTTAGTATGGGGAAATGGTAGATTTTCACCTCCTTCAATGAAACCCTAGCCTGATCCGCCCTAACTAGGCGAACCTTGCTGCGGTGAACAGCGCGTAGACGGTGATCATATATGCCGTCCTACGGTGAAGAAAAAACCCACAGTCGACGCTTGGGTGTCCGCGCAGTGACGAACATTATCCTTCTTCTACTAGAGAATCTTCTACAGAGTGGCTCGAGATCGCTTTACAGCACTTATGTCAAAGTGCGGAATGAACATTGACTGATATCACTAGCAGGGAATTACTCTGGTAATCTACGAAAATATTTCCCTGGTAATGCACTAAATCAGCGTGCGCACCCATTCTGCTACGCGGTGTCTTTGTGAGCGCGTTTCATTGTGTACCGGTCATTAACTGGACAGAAGAATAAAGGATGAGGGGTCGAAAAAGTTCAAGCGCATATCCTCTGCTTCGGTGGAAAATTTAGTTTGCCTCCGCGTAATTGTGCGAAGCGAGGGTAGAGACAGTGAGAAAGTGTGGGGGAGAAGGAGACGCAGTATGTGCGCGCACACGCACGCGATCAATGGCAGTAAATTTCACTCCAAAATAGAGTGTTTCGAGCAATCTTAGAATGTCGGTGATACAGATCGGTCTTAAGGGAGGGTTTTTCGAGGTGCTTATGGGAAACTCTCCTATTTTTATTCTCGAAGGAGCGTGTTAGGTTTTCAATGCATAATCATGACATACGGTAATCCTTCTACATGGGTACGCAAATCTCGGATTCACATTCAGCAGTTCAAAGGGCCCCCTTTGCTAAATTTGGGAAATTTCCGCCTTTTTTTCTGGAGAACGAAAAGTTCGTGAGCCCCCAAAACGGTTTGAGCTACAGTGAGGCCTTTTTAGATCAAATTATACATTGGAAGCACTCGAAAAAGGTTTCGCACTCACTCACTAACATTTTTACAAAACGTAACATGGGTGCAAAGCGTTTCCAATTTTTACCACGGGTTTGGTACCCACAATCCTAAGAAATCTTGACGCTGCTGCGATTTTTCTAGCTCGGTACAATAGACCGACATTCCAGTCGAAAATAAAAGAGATTCAGTCGCCCTCATACGAGTGGAATAGTAAGAAGGACCCACCATATCGAACCATTTTCTCAATAAAGTATGGTTCCTGTGCTCTATTCCGGCCCTTCACGGTTGAAGAGCTTTTTGAAATCCCTAGCCGGTGATGTGTAAGACGAAAAAAAACAATCAAGATACGATTATCAAAAAACCCAGAACAAAATGACAATGACAAAAATGACAATGTTCAAAATGACGCCCAACACTGACTTCGCGCAATGTTTGAACACGGTCCGATACGTTCGAAAACTAAAATCGGGCTGGGAGTCCCAGAAAACGTAGGCGATTTTCGCGAAAGCTGCTGCGCTCCAATTGAAAACTCTGGCGCTCCAACTAGAATAGCCGGGTAGGACGTCGTCGTAGTGACGTCACAGTCCAGCGTTAAGATCTGCCGACACTCGGGCGTTTCCAGCTTATTTTTCGCATCAGGCCTCCTCCGCGCCCAGCCAGAATAACGGACTCGGTGACTAACATCTTCAAAAATACGCAAAATGACGAAAAACTCATTTATTTAAAGGCAGTGGTCACGATGGAAAACGTTATCGAAAAAACTACAAAAATCAGCTTAGATCAAAAACAGCTGAGAAACTATGAAGTTATCGTCCATCGCTGGATGAGGGATCTCCGCGACGCTGCTTGGCGGGAAAAATTGCGCGCGGGAAAACGAAGAGAGAGTGGCTAATGATCGCCCAATTTCTCCCGCCAAGCAGCGTCGCGGCGATCCCTCAACCAGTGATGGACGATAGCGCGGTGAAAAACGGGCTAGAATTAGAGTTTCTAGGGCCCAAAGATGTCAGTTCGTGACGCGTGCACAGCGGCGACCATAAAGATCGCAGTCTCATGCCGAGCAGTCAGAGATCGTCGACATTAAAGGCAGGGTTCGCGATAAGAACGATTTTTGAGCTCTCTTCATGATAATGTAGATTTGGTCATCACAAAAGTAAAAATAAGTGAGAAAACCCGGAAATTTGATAGAAAAACTCTCGAAAACAAGGAATACCGGCTAATTACTGATGTCGGCCGGCCCCCTAATTAACGAGATTTTCCTTAATGCTTGTTTATCCGCCGCTTATTTTGCTGGTAGCGTAGTCAGTACTAACCACAGATGTTCAGAAATCTCTTTAGAAGGAAAATAAAAGTTGGCAAGTTCGGATATTATAGAAATATCGATAATTGGAGGCGGGTGGACACCAAGCGATAACTCGTTTCGGAGTGTTTTTTCTGCAATTTTTCATTTATTTTCGCATTTGTGATGGCCAGATCTAGCTTTTCATGAGGATAGCACAACAACGGATTTTATCGCGAACCCTGCCTTTAAGAGGAGGAAATAAATGCAGATTTACCTAATAAAAACAGTTGAGCAATGAAAGAAAGCACTTCTGTCAATGTTTTTGACTAGATCTGTACATAAATCCGAAGGCTCATTGATTGAAATTCAATTTCAAGCCAGCTGATGTCCTTGATATAAGAGGTCATCGATGCCGAGGATGTGGAGAGGACTCGTCCACCATCAAAACAAGAAAGTTCAGACTTCAAATTGGTCCAGAACAGTAGTTTTTTTTTCGTGATTTTTTCTTATACTGTGCTTCTCTGGGCCAAATTCCGGTCCGCAGTTGCGTCTCGATACGCTTTGCGGCCGCGCGCATTCGAGTCGGAAGAGTTTCCAGCGCCGCAGCTGCCGCTCTGTTGACCCTAGGTGGGTTTTAGAAACTGGAAAGTAAACAAAGTTGGAGAAAACTGTATAAAAAAGATATATCGAGTCGGCTTTGGCGCTGGAAACTCGACTGACTCGAGCGCGTGCGGCCGCAAAGCGTGTCGAGACGCAATTGCGGACCGGAATTTGGCCCAGATAAGCACAGTACATAGGTCCTACTACTCAAGACTAAGAAAAGGGTTTAGAGAGGATGAGACGACAAGCCTATTTGATCGCGACCACTGCCTTTAAGAAATCACATCTACAACTTGATCAGCTTCTACAGTAAAATATATACTACTGAGGTATCAGTGACAGGAGCGAGAGTCAATGAAATGCTAAAAAGGCAAATCAACTATGAAACAAAGGATTTCTGCTGACAATGAGCAAGGGGTAATACTGAGTATTACTAAGGAGATACAAAATTATCAAATTACTAAGAAAAAAAAATCAACTAGATATGGCATTCGCTGGGGCAGAACTGATAAACAGTTCACAACAAATCACAATATTCAAAACCGGAAGTGAGATGCGAAAATTTTAAAGCACTCAAAAGTGAGATTTCAAAAAATTAGGCACTCCATTTATTCCAACTTCGCATTTCGAAGAACTTTTTCGACCAAGAATCAAGGCATTTTTCGGCGTACAACACGTTAATTTTTTAGAGATTTCAAACTTCTTCCACAGTTTCTCATTTTTTCCCCATATTCTGAACAATAACCATTCTTCAAAACAGAAATTCAGAAACAAAAACAGAAACCCCTATTTCTAAAAGTTTAGCTTCCTGGCAAAAGTAATGATTTGGCAATGTTATAATTTCAAAAAATCAAAAAGTTGAAAAAAATTTTAAAAAACGCCTTGAAATATCTTTAAAAATGATTTGGCGCAAAATAACTACAAGTAATGAAAAAACTGGGAAATGTAGTGAAACGATCAACATCGGATTTGGCGGTCAGTCGTAGGCCAACTTTTTATAAGTAGTGAGAGACGAGGTATAGGATTTTACAAGCTTCTCCGTTAAACTTATCAAAGCTAAATCAAGCGCGCTTCGGATCTGAGCGTTACTTATACATAGCTTGACCCACCCTGATTTCCGTATTACAGCTTCAATGAAATGTTTTAAGGTTTCCGTTACGCACTTGATTTAGCTTTGATAAGTTTAACGGAGAAGCTTGAAAAATCCTATACCTCGCCTCTCACTTCTTATAAAAAGTTGGCCTACGACTGACCGCCAAATCCGATGTTAATCATTTCACTACATTTCCCAGTTTTTTCATTGCTTGTGGTTATTTTGCGCCAAATCATTTTTAAAGATATTTCAAGACGTTTTTTAAAAATTTTTTCAACTTTTTGATTTTTTGAAATTATAACATAGCCAAATCATTACTTTTGCCAGGAAGCTAAACTTTTAGAAATTTCATATATTTTTCCCAAAGGTTCCCTTTTTGACCTGATTTTTGTTTAGCGATTCCCATTTTGGAGAGGCGAAACTTCTTATGACAGCTTTCGCCTTCCGTGAATAATGAAATTGGTACGAATCGGTGTTGTCTGAGAACCATAACTCCAAAAAATTGTGACCCGCAATCATAAAAAACGACCCTCGCTTTCCCACTGGGGGCCCACACACTTTCTACGGCATGCTGCGCACTCCCATTGGGGGCCCGCACACTTTCGACGGCGTCCTGCGCACTCCCACTGGGTTACCGCACACTTTCTACGGCGTCCCGCGCACTCCCTCTGGGTCCCCCCACACCTTCTACGGCATCCTGCACACTCCCACTGGGGTCCCGTACATTTTCTACATCGTCCTGCGCACTCCCATTGGGAGCCCGCACGCTTTCTACGGCGTCCTGCGCACTCCCACTTTGGGAATGCACACATTCTACGGCGTCCTGCGCACTCCCACTGGGTTACCGCACACCACCAACGGCGTCCTGCACACTCCCACTGGGGTTCCGCACACTTTCTACCGCGTCCTGCGCACTCCCACTGGAGTCCCGCACACTTTCTACGGCGTCCTGCGCACTCCCACTGGGGTCCCGCACACTTCCTACGACAACCTACGCTTTCCCACTGGTGGCCCGCACACTTTCTGCGGCGTCCTGCGCACTCCCACTGGGGTCCCGCACACTTCCTACGACAACCTACGCTTTCCCACTGGTGGCCCGCACACTTTCTGCGGCGTCCTGCGCACTCCCACTGGGGTCCCGCACACTTTCTACGGCGTCCTGCGCACTCCCACTAGGGTCCCGCACACTTTCTACGGCGTCCTGTGCACTCCCCCTGGAGTCCCCTACATTTTCTGCGGCGTCCTGCGCACTCCTCAAATCCTATTTGCACCAACCGTCTCAAAGAGAGAACAATCTTGGCCGGAAGCCTATCATTAGCTGTGTTGTTTTTCATTAGTTCATTTTCGAAGCTCAGTGAGCGTCGGATGGTTTTCAATAACATGTTTACATGTTTTTACCCGTCTCGACCCTCAATTTTGAGGGTCCGCTAAAATTGAGCTTTCAACTTCAAAATTGAATAGGAGCTAGCTGCATCCATTTCCAGCCTCCTGCCAAAAAATTAGCTTCCTAGCTCAATTTTAACTGGTTACACAAGATCGTGAACGCCGTCTGAAAAAAAAGGAGATTAACAGTTTTTCGACCAAAATTACGTGGTTTTCGCCATTTTTCTCGAGCGCCAAGAAACCATTCCAAACCATTTTTTGGTACATATACCAACTTTTTACGCTCTTTCCAATGGACAAAAAACCGCATCTCCACAGTTACTCTGAACGCTGATTTTGGAATCGCAGAGTTGCGCATGGCCGAGTTAAAGCCAAATCTGGTGCGCGCTTCGCGCGCACCACAATTATTATCATCGTTCTATCAGACGTCCGGAGCACGGCGCTTTTAAAAAACTATAGCCACTAAAACCAAAGCAAAAAAAAGGATAAAGAGTGAGGTTGACAATATTATAAACTCACAAAGCACGACCGATGGCCCGTCTTGAAAGCGGTTCTCTCTTCGCCCGGGCTTTTTTCAGTTGTTCCAGGATCTCGCGGCGATCCTTGTCCAAGCTTGCAAGTTTGGTCCAGTACCTGAAATGATATACTTAATGAGACTTCGCGTTCCCCAATGGAGGGTGGCGCAAACTTGGTGCACCTATGTTATAGCATACTGAACCGATTTTGCGCCAACCTTCAATAGTGAGCGCAGTCTAATCAGGATCCATGCCGACTTTATGTACGTAGATGATTGAGACCACTCATTGCACTCTCTTCATTACCTTGGATATCAGCTTGCTTATCTAGAAGATCAGAATCAGACCAGGGGTCGTATTCGCCAACAACCCGCCGAGGGAAGTGGAAGGGAAGCGGAAGGGATGATACCGCGCGCGGCAGAGGAGCAGATCAACCCATCTTACACCATGTAAGATGGAAATGCAAACTGTGTTACGTATCGATATCACTGCAAAAAGATAAAGATTCCATCGCAAAGCGGCCATTCTTCAGCTATGCGATTCGAAAAATTCCGGCGGTCGCGAGGGAAGCCAAGGGAGGCGAGAGGTGGCCGTGGAGCGCGCGTTTTGTACTGAAATTTCACCTCATTTACCCTTCGACTACCCGGCGGGTTATTGGCGAATACGACCCCAGGGGCGCGCTCCAAGAACGTTTCCAAGGGAGGAAAAATTAATCTGATAAGAGCCGACCAATCATAGTTTGAAAGACAGCCTGAAATGAGCCTATCTGCTAGACTATAATTCGTTTTATCTTATCGGACCTATTTTTCCTCCCACGGAAATCTTCTTGGAACGCACCCCAGTAAGTAGAAACGAACCGCCAAGGAAACAGCCATCCGCTCTTCATGAGCCGATTTAGCTCCAAAGTCGTCTATAGATACAAAGGCTTCATTCAGATCCATTCCAACCCCATTTACACGTTCCATATTGATTCTCACGTAATAAAGGCTCTCCTTGGAGTAAAAGATTTACTCGTTGACCAGTTTCAGAAAGTTAAAAATAATTTGAGCACTACTGAAGGGAGGATGTATGGTAAAATCTGATCTTCAACCACCGCAAATTCCAACTCGGACACTTTTGGGTCCAAGACTCTTTCCAAAAGTCCAGAACGAAGTCCATATCCGCACTTGGCGATTCAACAACCTAGAAAAGATCTAAATCATTTATATTTCGACCCATGCCGAATATTAGTGACAGAAAAATGAAGGGAACCTCGAGCCATATTCAAAGGCTGTTGCTTCGACTAATAGCAGCTCAGCCAATTCGCGCAGGACTGCTTGACCAACCCAATGTCCATTCGATCGCGGTAGGTTGTAGCGCACAGCAGTTTCGGTCGCAGAAGCTGATGTCTCGAAAATCGCGCGTCAGCTCCGGTTTACAATAATGCAGCTCCAGACTGCATAGTTCACTGAAGTTGACGCGCACATTGTGAAACGCCACGTGTTTTCTTAGGGTCTGAAAAAACTCCAGAATTGCAAGTCAGCTTCAATGTACCATGCGCATCAAAACGCAAATCAGGCAGCACAATAATAGACTGTAACTGGCGTACAGATTATGAAACCAAGTCAGCCACAAGGAGAACAGGATGTCGTGAGGATTTTCCGAATAGAATTCGGGAGAAATACTGAGAAAGATACCATCGTTTTTCGAGGCTTCAAACTGACATTTACCGACGTTTCGAACTGCAAAAAGGGGACAACTCCTCCCCCGCTGTGTAGAGAGCCCCTGCTCAAAACTTTCCAGCCTAGCTTGTTGCGTCTAATCAGCCCCATTCCTTGTTACATGCGTCTTTGCAGGGTCGAAAACGTCATTTCTTGTCACTTGCACGTTTGAAAGACGCAAGTATAGTGGAGTCCACCAAGAATGTCTCATTTACTTATCAATGAGGCGCGGTCGATTGGAGATCAATGAAAATTAAACTCGTTGCAGCATAACCGCTCTCGCTCAATCGTTATCGAGCGTGCTGGTATGGGATTCATGTACATTGATCCCCAGCCGACCGCTTCTTATTGATAGGTAAATGAGACACTCTTGGTGGGCTCCACCATAACATACGAGGGGGCGTGTATTCGGAAGAGACCACAAAGACGCCAGTAACAAACCGTCTAGACGCAAGAAAGCTACTCAAATTGTTTATGACGAGTGCGTCTTTCACAGCTGATCGATTTCTCGTTGATAACCACTACATTTCACCTTTCCCCGATAAGTTCATGTGTTTCGTTGATAAGAAAACTTTCTCAGATTTTCATTTTGTTTTTATTTTGTTCATGATTCTGCTAACTATATTTGTTTTACACACTCTCTCTCTCTCTCTCTCTCGTGTATGAGTGTACGTGTGTATATATGTGGGTAAGCGATAGTATACATGTGTGTATAAGTGTTTATATGTGTATGTATGTATGAGCATGTGTTTAGGTATGTGCATGTATGTATATAGCCTAGACCCCTCATTTTGAGGCGGTCGAGATAATTCTTATATATAGGGTTTCTCATGTCAAAATCTCCTTATCACTAATATATTCTGCCATGACCGACCGCTCCGCCACTTACTCCGCTCGGACTCATCCGAGCAAGCTAGGCTATATGTATGTGTGTAGATGTGAGTATGTGTGTGTATGTCGGTCGGTCTGTTTTCTGGCTGGCTAAAGCCGATCGGACAACTATGGCAGGGGCCTTGGGCGTGGTGTGCACTTCCACCGGCGAGCGGCTTGGCGAAAAGTGAAGCATTGGGGCGCGCCTCTCAAGCATCCACGCCGCTCCGCTTTGTAAGTGCGCAGCGTCGAAACAAGGCGGTAGCGTGCGACTGCTGTCTTGTGCTTACTGAAGTCGGGACATTGATCCTAGACATGACTTTCAGTATTCGCGGTGTTCGTGAAAAATAAGGAAACCGCGGATGTGTAGACGACGAGTATACTCGTCCGCGTGTATATTAACGCTTTCTCGGCGTCAAAGGTAAAACTCAAAATCCACATATTACATGGAAATTCGTGCGATCCGCAATTTCACACTCTGGAATTCGGTTTGAACTTACATAGGAAATCTGATTCTCTCTGGTATACAACGCAGTGCGAAAGTATAGGTCCACTATAAATTTCGCATTTTCGCTAAATTACGATTCGCGCATCACGAAAATGCAAAATTCAGTTACGCACAGTTACGTGTCCACGGTGAATATCGTCTCCCTACTTTCGTCGAAAATCAAGACATTCGGTAGCTCACTGCAGCATTAGCATTAAAACAGAAACGGGTCTAGAAGAGCACTATGAGGCCATAATTTCGCTCGCGCAGACTTCTTCGCTCACGGAATGCCTTGCGCGACCGGAGTTATGACCTTATAATAGCTCTTCTGGGCCTGTTTCTGTTTGATTTTTCTGCGCTATTGTTGCAATGAACCACCGGATTTTCGATTTGCGCCGGAAAAAAAAGACGAATTTTATTGTGGACACTGCCTTTAAAGGCAGCATACACGCTCGTAAACGTGGTTGGGATAACAATGTGAATCGAACCGTATGGCTTACAACATAATGCCTACGCATTTTTAAGTGTCAAAAACGACCCAAAATGCCGCTACATGAGTCAGAAGTTGGCCCCGCCCTGTATTTTCACGCCCCCTGTAATTGCCCTTTTCCTCCAACACAGGGTTGTTGGGCCATCTTCGCCGTCAGTGACGTGTGTGGTTTACTTGTTAGGCAACCTACCAACAGTACCAACGGTGAATATGACCCAGCAACCTTGCGTTGCAGAAAAAGGGCAAATACAGGGGGCGTGAAAATAACGGGCAGCGAACTTCCTACTGCTGTAGCGGCATTGTGAATGGTTTTGGCACTTCAAAATGCATAGGCGTTGTAATCTGGGCCATACCATTCTATTTCCGTAGTTACCTCAATCACGTTACGAGCGTGTATGCTGCCTTTAACTCCGCTGATTTTGAAAGAGTAAGGAGACCTCCTGTTGGTGCAAGGTTCGCCGTGTGTGAAAATCACAACGCGGACGATTTCCGACGCAACCACCGCATTTGTTGTGCCCGTTGATTTAATTTTCATTCATACCAGATGATAGATGGAGAGTAAACGTAGTGGTGGAGTGATATTCGATATAAAGCTCGAAATAATAACCTATTTACGATTGCAAAAAGTTTCATCCGTTTTGAAGTCCAATTATCCGATCGTATGCACAAATGACTATCCAGTGGAGGAGTCTGGTTGAGCATAGAGTACCTTAGCCGGAATTTTTTTTTTAGCCTGACTCTTTTTTAATCGACGAGTCGGTTTTGCGAATTCGGCTCTATCCGAGAATTCGATCCGGTGATTTTAGTCATCGGATGGAACGTATACTGTCGTTCTCGAAGCCTAATTTCGGTCCGTATTTGCGGATAACGGTTGTCTCATTACGGAACAGGACGATCGTGCTAAGACCAATTGGTCCTGTCACGGTTCATTTCTCTCCAAGCACGATTATCATCTTGTTGCGTAGTGCAACCGCCGTTGCCCGCAGTTGCGGACTTTGGCTTCGAGAACAACAGTACAGTAGAGGCCATAATTTTTGCGTAAAAACGCAAAAAAGCGTTTTTTGCGCCCCTTTGTCTTAAGTCTGTTCATGATGGTCAGTTTGAGAATCCGAAGAAATATTTGGAATCAGGATCAAGAGATCTCTCTTTTAGCATGCTATTTGGCATACTTTGTACAAAGCATTTAAGCTTAACAGCATGGACACATTCGCTCATAAATGCCTTAATTGCGAAACCGCGATTCGGGTTGATTGTTTCTTGTCTAATTTTGCATACATATCTTGTTGAAGAGGGAGCCATGTGTTATTCCAGAAAAAAGAGCACACGATGCTGATTCCCAATATCTTGTTAGATTCCCAAATGGACCCTTTTGAACAGAGTTATGGAAAAAAGAGCGAAAAATGCTTTTCAGCGTTTTTTTTGCCAGAAACGTCTAAATAATGGCCTGTATTGCAGTAACAACGTGTCTCTGCAGTAAGGTATCTGCGAGCTTGAGGTATGAAACAATCTTCCTACAGAAATGTTAAGCGTGTCTTTAGTGTATTGGGCTCGCAAACATGAAGTAAGGCGTCTGCGTGTTAAGCGTTTCTTACATGCGTCTTTGAGGAATGATACATGCGTCTTTAGTTCTAGGTATTTGCGTCTTTATGGTATGTAGCATGATGCTATCAGACTACATACTTATAAGGCGGAAATAGCTAGGCTGGAAAGTTCCGAGTGTCCCGCAGTGCAAGGAAAACGAGGCAGACGGGTGCAAAAAAATGCATCTAACGAGTGCGTCTGCAGGCGGTCTACGTCTGACCCTCCCTGTCAATAACAAATAAGGCCAGAGTCGGCGATATTGGAGCAGCAGCTAGTCTAGCAGATTCATAAGAGAAAGTGGATAAGAGAGACTAGAATGAGAAATAGGTAGAAGAATGAGCAATCTAAAATCGAAATAAAATGAACATTTTCTGAAAATTTAGCTTCCTGGCAAAAGTAACGATTTGGTAATGGTGAAAAAAAAGTTTCAAAAATACCTCGAAATATCTTAAAAATGATTTGGCGTAAAATAGCCTGGAGTAATAAAAAAGCTAGGAAATGAAGTGAAATAACCAAAAATGCGATTTGGTGGTCGATCATTTCACAAGCTTCTCTGTTAAACTTATCAAAACGAAATCAAGCACGATATGGAATGCAGATCATCTAGCTTGACCTATGCTGATTTCCTTATTACAGCTTTCAAAAATGGCTTAATGTTTCCGTTGCGAGCTTGATTTCGTTTTGATGAGTTTAACGGAGAAGCTTGTGAAATGATCGACCACCAAATCGCATTTTTGGTTATTTCACTTCATTTCTAGCTTTTTATTCTTCCAGGCTATTATACGCCAAATCATTTTTAAGATATTTCAGGCTATTTGATACTTTTTCACCATTACCAAATCGTTACTGCCAGGAAGCTAAATTTCAGAAAATTCTATATTTTCCCGAAGGTTCCTTTCTGACTTCAATATTGCTCAGAAATTTCCATTTTGGAATGATGAAACATCTAACAAACGATTTTGCCGTATGAGTACAATTTTTGAAACTTATGACCCAGAACCATGAAAAATACCACTCAATCCCGCATTTTGTGCAACATGCTTGAGAGCTCGATATTATTGATCATTAATATTTGATCTTGCCTGATGAGAAAATTCCCCATAAAAGTGAACAATAAAAAATCATTTGCGGCATTTTTGTGCAACGGGCGAAAAATCAATATTGTTGATTGGTATTTATCGATAATGACTGATTAGCAAAATATCCCAACCAAGAAAACCAATCCCTTCAGTAATCACTACTACTGGCCGCATATAGTGCAGAAAGCGCCAAAATCGATAATATTGATTATGGATCGATGACGCGTCATGAGTACGAATTCTGACCAGTTCAGTACTTACCTCCGACGACCTGTGTTGGTTGGCTGCAGATTCACCACCACCACGGTCTCCACAATCGTAGCAGAAAGAAGCAGTTTTCGTGCTCCACGGCTAATTTAGTATGTAAACACCACGATTTTGAGGTACCTTTCAAAGTTGAGGTATCAAGTTCAAAATGGAATAGGAGCGACCTGCATCCATTTCCAGCCTCCTGTCCAAAAATGAGCTCCCTAGCTCAATTCGTGTACCCGCAAGATCGTGAACGCCGCCTGAAAAAAAAGGAGATTAACAACAGAAACGCGCGGTCTTTCAATTTTTACTCGAAAACCAGAAAACCATTCCAAACCATTTTTGGGTTACTACACCAACTTTTTGCGCTCTTTTCAATGCAATTTAGAGCTAATTTCTTCGTTGACTCTGAATTGAGATTTCGAAAAACGGGTCGCGCGCATGGCCAATTCAAAACCAAATCTGGTGCGCGCTTCGCGCGCACCACAATTTTGAAACAGCATTGGGCAAAAAAGGAAGTGGTCAAATCAGACGTCGCGCCGACGAGATTTGAAAGGAGTAAGGCGGCGAGAGATCGTGCGATACATTTGCACAGACGGCGAGGGATTCTGCTCCTCAAGCCAAGGCATGCTCTAAACGATAGCTAGAACTTTTTCTATTCGTCGCTTTTCTAATCTAAGTTTCAAAGCCAAAACTCACGACATTCAATCGAAACAAACGGGATTCGCCTATTCTATCGCGAGTTCCGTTCATTGTTTCAATGCCGTGAGAAAAAAGTGTTTCGCCTCCTCTCAAAACGCTGAAACGTCTGCCATGCTGGTCAGCACTTTAGTCTGAGTAATGCAAATATATTTTAAAGTAATTTTATTGAAGTTTCCACCAGAAAATTGAGCTCAAGGCGCGGGTGAGCTCTGTGGACACACCGCCTTTCAAGCGTTAAAAAGGTAGTGGATTTGTGAATTGGTTGGTGATAACGTTTCGAAATTCTCTTTAGGTAATTTGAGGTAATTCTGTCAAATTAAGTTTCACAATAAAAAAGTGTTGATGATCATAGGTTAGAGCTTGGCATAGATGACAACGGCTGGGACGCTAGGAAGACAGCTAGAACACTCCACCTTTTTAGCCGTTTTTTGGCTACAAGAAGGCTTCTGGTCAACTCCTTCCGACGCTGTTCCACTTGTAAGAGCTATCATAGATTGTTTTTCAACAAAAACCCAGGAAAATGGCTTATCATAGACAAGGCATTTAAATAGGCTCAAATATGAACCAAAAAATTAACCTTCACAATTCATGGTACTGTAACAGTCAATCATGAAAAAAGGGAAACAGTAGGGTGACCAGAGAAGTAACTAACTCAGCAAAGTATATTTACGGTAGAGGCAATCAGCTAAGGAGCTGCGACGCTGCATGGCGGAAGGTCGCGCGGGAAATCGAAAGGATGGTGGCTATCGATCCGATGGTTCAGCGAGCAATAGCTAAAAGTGATTTCCTATGTAATTGACGCGAACTGCCACCACCTGGTAAGGGATCCACAAAAATATACTCTTTAACAAAGTGATGCACAATCCTATTCAAATGCGATGTCAACTCATTCATGAACCCCAAGAACAGGTTGATCCTAGTTCTGTTTCAATTAATTACGGTTGAAGTCTTCGAGTACGTCCATAGTGTACAGCCCACTAGTTGCAGAGCTTTACAGAATGCCTTCAGAGCTTGTGGAAATCTCCAGTTTGAAGGCTAAGGCACCTGACTGTTGCGATTGTTTCTTTCGAGCTCTCACGAGCCCATACTTCCTTGAGCCGTCTTTCCTTCACTTTTTCTACTTGATGTGCTGCCGTGAACTGTATAAACTGGATCGTGTGTTGAGAGGCGTTCTTCGTATAAGTGGAGGAAATGGATAATCGTCAACAAGAGAATATTGATAACTGGTAATGTAGTCTGAAGCTGCTTGCGTAGAGATAAATCACCAAATCCCTTTATCCGCAACGTTTCGGGTCATAGACCCTTCATCAGGCGAGCGTGGGTGGGGCGGGAAGGTTATCGTTACTTCTGCGACCGGCTCGTAACCCACGTCAACAAGAGAGTTTCTGACAAGCAAACGGAGTTGACATTAGGAGAAGAACCCTTCATCAATGTGATACGTACAATTCAATTTATCTAGAGTAGTCAAGTAAAAATGAAGCACAGTATTTGGAACGAAGTGAGGTTCTTGCTCTCTTTAACAATTCGGACCTCGAGAAGGCTCCATGAAAAATTCTATAACCACCGAACACACTTGATGAGACGTGGCCTATCGGGACCTTGGTATACTTGAGCTGGCTTTTCCTCGATGTACAACGTTTCAAATATTTCCAACACAGATCCTCAGGCGGATCTATGCAGTCAGGTTTCTGTTTAACTCCTTGCTTAGGCATAATATGTAGAAATACAGGCACTGGCAAATGAGGCGGCCATTAGAGTTTAACTGAAGATTGCAGACTAGAGTGGCGTCAGCTAAACTCACCAACTTCAGCGACTGCAGAGGAACGAAATTCGAATTGATAACTTTATTGAAGAGCAATACCACACAAGAGTTAGTGGGAGAGCATTCAGATTCGTTTCTCAACACGCGAACGATTGTAGCCGGTTGTTAATCGCGTTTGCGATAGCTCAGGCAAACCATCGCTCCGAGCGGGACCGGCTCCTCCCAATTATGACGTCATCGCCCGGACAGCGGCCGAGGGGCCAACTGGCACCGCGGTCCCTGTCCGGTGCCAGTTCGCCCCTCGGTCGCTCTCCGGTCGCTCTCGAGGCCACAGCGGTGCCATCGCCAGAGATAGAGAGACGCGAGATTGGTTGTTCTTTGAGTGATAACGTGCGAGCCACGCTATCACTCCAAAGAACTAACCAATCCTGCGTATAAAAGGCGGCTCGCCTCGTGTAGACGGGTAGTTGGCCTTTCGAGGCCACTCTTGAAGGTGACCTCGGACCACTCTCAGGATGACAATTTTTGGCGGCCGAGGGGATCCTCCATGGCCCGCGGTGGGAAGGCTTCCTCATTGCGGATCATGCTTGGTTGGTATCCTTGTTTCGGCCTGTGGCAGGATCAACCTCCTGACCCACAGGCTGTAACAGGTACCTTATCCTCTTAACAGGCTTAATCCTCTTCAGAAGAGGCGGAAATAAAGAAAAAATAGCAATTAGGAAATTTTTGAAAATCGCCCGAACAGAGACCGCAGTGCCAGTTGGGACCGAAGATCGCTCCGAGCGATACTGCTGTGGCCCGGAGAGCGGCTGCTGTGGCCCGAGTAGATGGCTAATTTCCGCTCGGAGCGGAGAGGCAGCGCCGCTCGAGTAGCTCTCCGGTACCGCTCGGAGCGATGGTTTGCCTGAGAGGATGGCTAATCAACACTTCCCAGTCTCTCTCTGGCATTCATTGGAAGATAAAGCATAAAACCCTTCTTAAAAGATGCTAAACGAAAGCTCGTTATTGGGGGAGTTTAGAGTTCAGAGCTCTCTGGGTATGCTCCGGACTGGAGCTTTTCCTCGTAATCCAAAAAAAAAACTTGGTGTCCCCTTATCTCCTAACGGGCCTTAGAAGCAAAGCTTGTGAGAATGAGCATTGTCAGTTGTTTCGGATAACGGGTAAGATTGTGTGGTTATCATAACGGTTGCACCGAAAAATCAATTCAGAATCTAATAAAAATAACATATACATATATAGAGCAGGGGTCGTTGTCCCTCTAGAGCGCCCCGAGTTCATGAAGCCTAATTGAATATTGGGGTTTTAACCAAACGGAGATGATCCTTGCAGAGGCAGGTATGCTCATGGAGTAACGGTCCATACTCCAGTGACATGGGCTACAGTGTCGATTGTGAGGTGATCGCCTTGTGGCGCCACACAGTGAGAAAATTGGGCGGATCAGAGAGAGGGACTATGCAGCGCTAATGGTTACCGATGTGCCGCCTACCAATAGCAGTGCCTAGCCCTTCCCTCCGATCCGCCCACCCTCCTCATTGTTTGACGACACAAGACGACCACCCTCGATTGTGGTTCCTTCCTGTAGGTGTACAATACTTTGGCGTGAACATGGTGCTTGTAGGATATGTTAGTGGTTTTAAGCCAATGTATTGGATACCAACAAAGGGGAACCACAACCGATAGGGTGGTTCGTGTCGACATCTTATCTTATGATAAATCTTATGATATCCCATCTTATGGGGGTGTGTATACAAGTCTGTTGGTACCTGCTCGTTGGTGCCCCTGCTTCTACTGAACCCAGCAGACGTTTGAGTGTACACAGGGAACGTTCGAGCGATATAGCGTGCACAACTATATCGCGAAAGTATCCCGCACATTGCATAAAGGTGTCGCCGTCCGGCACACTAAGGCCTCTGGTCCATAACACCTTAGGATCCGTACCTAGGGAGTCATGGAGTCTTTGGCCACAAACCACAATTTCGCCACCCTGAACTGTCGATCGCTGTCAGTGATATCAAAAAACTGCGCTATCCAGACTTCTGAGCTATTTCCATGCACCGTTTGCTGCTTTGCAGGAAACCCGCCTCAGGATACACCGTCATCAGCGTCGGAGAGTACACCATCTACTGCGGAGTGGGAGGCTGTGCAATAGCTGTAAGGAAGGATTTCAATGGTATGGTCAAGGATTTCGGCTCAACGTCGTGTCGGAATGCATTCGTACGACTGCGGGATCACAGAGCATTCAATCTGTGGAAAGTGAGTGCTCATGCGCCCAGTGAAACCGCCGAAGACAATTCGAAGGATGCGTTTTATGAGGAACTCACTACGTTGCTGGCCAGGATACCTTGTCAACATGCTGTTGTCGTGGGGATTGACGCAAATGCGAAGATGGGACTTGATCAGGAATCCGAAGTACTCGGTAAATGGTTCTACCAGTGGAGCAAACATCGGACAATGGCTACCGCCTTGTCGACTTTGTGAACGCAGTGGTCTGATTATTGCATCGACATTCGGAGGAATCATCGCCGCAATCAGCTTACGTGGCAGGGACCAACCCAGCTATCTCCAGAAGAGCAGCGGAAGCGGAAGATGACAACTTTGAAACTACAGCTTGACTATGTCCTGACGAGGAATATTCCAGTATCGGACATTCGAAGATCTAGAGCTGTGTGGGATGTCGCATTCGATTCGGATCACCGTCCTGTTCTGTTGAACTTCACTGCGAGGATTCATAAGAGGAAGCGGGGCTCAGCCTCTCTAGAGGGTTGACATGACAAGTCTCAGAGATGAAGAGTGCAGAAGGAATTTCCGACAACGCGTTTCTATTCACATCGGAGTACGGACTAAGAAGAAACTTTGCGACGCGGATTCTTTTGCCAAATGCATCCAGGACGCTTCGAAAGAGGCACTCCCGGTTGTACAGCCTAAGAAGAAGTTCGCCTACGTCTCAGAAGAAACAACATCTACCTACAACAGAGTATGTGCTCTCCGAACTGCAGGAAACTTCGTGGAGGAGAAGCGTCTGAGGAGGAAGTTGCGTCGGCAGCTTCAAAGTGACCGCGAACGAGAGTGGACGTGTAGAGCTAAGGAGTTCGAGAAGGCTTGGGAGGAGAAGAATCCGAGGAAAGCCTGCACGTTGCTGCGACAGTATAGCGGGAAGATGAAGAGATGTTCTCCTGTCTTGAACACTACCAATGGAGTTGCAGTTGGTGATGCGACGCTGCCAATATGGAAGGATTACTTCAGTTCACTACTGAATCGTCCAGCGCCATCAGTACCTGAGCTCCCGCATGTTCAGAGAGCACATTACGATGTCAGTGAGGAACCGCCGACTGAGTCTGAAGTTTTGGATTGTGTCCGGAAAATGAAGAATGGAAAGGCAGGTGGAGATGACAACATCACTGCTGAAATGCTGAAAGCTCTTCCTCCGTCTGGGATTCGTGAAATGACCAACACCATCCGTGCCATATGGATGAGCGAAAGGATACCCGATTCGGGGAGACATGCGCTCATCGTACCTCTTCACAAGAAGCTATCCGTCCACGGATCCTACGAACTACAGAGGAATCTCTCTACTTCGTGTCATGTACAAGGTTTTAGAACGTATCATTCTCGAGCGACTTATCAAACATCGTGGAAGGAACGACCAGAGATGACCAAGCCGGTTTTCGACCTGGAAGATCGACCATCGACCAAGTGTTCGTCGTGAGAAAAGTAATTGAATCGTGGCAGCGGTTTTCGAAGCCATTACAGCTTGCTTTTTTGGACTTTGAAGCCGCGTTCGACTCTCCTCATCGTGATCGATTGCTCAATGCTCTGCGAGCAGATGGAGTCCCGGAAAAGTATGTTCGGTTAATCGAGGACATGAACAAAGGAACAACAGCAGCAGTTCGTACACCTGTCGGATTTACGTCAGCTTTCGAGGTGAAAACAGGAGTAAGGCAAGGAGCCGTTGCAGGACCTTTTCTTTTCAACTTCGCCGTTGATGACATCATGCGTAGAGTTGCAGAACAGTTTCCTGCGGATGTGATCCTAACACCATCAGGACGCTCCTTGTCGACCTGGAGTACGCCGACGACATTGTGTTATTCGCTGAAAACAACGCAAAACTGCAAAGGATTGTGAACCTCGTTTCCGAAGTATGCCGCAGCCTATGGACTTCGTCTTCGTCCCGACAAATGCAAGCAGATGTGGGTCTCTCAGAGGCCTTCAACTGGAGTTTGTGTGGACGGACAACGTATCGAACTGGTGGACGATTTCTGTTATTTGGGCTGTTTGCTGAAGAACGATGGTAGTTATGCAGCGGATATTCGACAACGATGTGCGAAAGCTACGTCTGCATTCAATTCTCTAACCAAGTGTTTGTGGTCTACCACCATCGCGAAGGAAGTCAAGTTGCGCGTCTACCTATCCGCTATTCGCCCTATCATGATGTACGGATCGGAGACGTGGGCAGCGAAAACGCAGATGGAAAGGTTGGATTGCACGGAGAGGAAGCTTTTTAGGCGTTTGCTTGGATATTTCTGGCCGCGTGTATGCCATAATGAAGACCTTTACAAGGAAATCGACGCAGTACATCAACGCTTGACACGAGGGAGGTGCCAGCATCTCCTAACGCCATCTCAAGCAGCAATGGAAAGTCGACTTCGACTGCTCGGGCATATACTAAGAAGAACGCCGGATCGTCTCGTACAACACGCTTTAAAAATGCTTCCAAATCCTGTCTGGGCGTAGGCGAAAGTTCTGGACGGATGTGGTTAAAGAGGATTTAAAGTCACTCGGCATCGAAAGACAGTTCAGGCGCGATGTTTCGTTTCGCAGGAAATGGAATAGTGACAGCTGGATGGAATGTGTTCAAATTGTGGCTGAAGACCGTGAAAAATGGACACGGCTGACTACTAGGACGGCACACCTCGGTGAAGATGCGGAATGACCGCGTCAGGCGAAAGCCAACCGATTAAGTCAAAGTAAGTCAATCCCATCTTATGATGAAAGGAAGCATTCGAGTCTATAAATTTGTCAGTTATAATCTCTAACATCCTTCTTAGGCCTGTCACCCAGTTCGCTCGAAAAGCAGCCGGTATTTATGGAAAATCGGCAATTCTAAAGTTTGAGGCATAGGTTCGCTGGGTAGAAACAGCGGTCCGAGAGGTAAAGGTTGTTCAAGATGCCGGAGTGAGAAAAGGTGAAAGCTCATTCCAACTCTGTGACTTCAGCATTGAGCATTTTCTCAATATTCTTTTTTTTGCTTGGAATATTTTTTTGTAAATTTTTGGCGAGAAAATTCAACTTGGGGCCGCCTTCTAAGTTTCGATAGCTTAGAGTGACCTGCTAATTATAGTTTTACAATTTCGAAAAAATGTCGAACGAACGAAAATCTAAATAATTTCGCTCGAAATATTTTCGAACAAACGATTCTATAAAAACTTTCAGAATTTGGGAGGTCGAACAAACGAATTTCGAAACAAATCGAAATTTCGATTTTTTTTTTCGAAATTCGTTTAAAATTTCAAATTTTTTTCGAAATTCGTTCAAAATTTGTCGAAAATTTCGAATTTTTCTCGCAATTTGTTTGAAAAAAATTCGAACGAACGAGTTTCGAGAAAATTTCGAAGAATCGGTTTTGGAAGGAACAAAAATTGAAAAAAAATTCGTTCAAAAACTTCTCGAACGAACGAAATTTGAAAAAAATTCGTCCGACGAACTTTTGAACGGACCGAATTTGAGAAAAACTCGTTCGACGAATTCTTGAACAAACGAAAAGAATTCAAAAAATCTTTCGAAAATTTTTCAAAAACTTTTTTCGTGTACAACTAACATCGTCATGGATCCTGAAGAGACTGAGTTCCCCATAGGAGGTTGGCGCAAACTCGGTGCGCCTATGTTATTGCATATGGCAACGAGTGTGCGCCAACCTTCAACAGTGAACGCAATGACCTCCTGCTACGGCCGCTTCCGGGCATCACGTAATATTCTATCGAAGACTGTTTTCAGGTTGAAAAATATTCTCTCGAGCCCAAGCCGATTTAAATTCATGAAATACCGATGTTTTAGTCAAGACCATGTTTTCGCTAATAACGTGTTTACAATTGATAATGGACCATTGTTGAAGGTTGTTTTTAGCCTTCCCAAAGAATATTGATTCGAATAGCGTTTCCAGTTTGGAAAAAAAAATTTTCAATCCTCTAGACGATTTCAATTTGATATACCGGTTTTTTGAACATAACAACTAGAGTGTTGGAACGAATAATTTTTTTTTTGAATATTCGAATAAACGAATAATTCGAATAATCCACTTCTTCGAATTTTCGATTATTCGAATAAACGAATATTTCACTTCTTTGAATATTCGATTATTCGAATAACCCGAATAATCCACTTCTTTGAATATTCGAATATTCGAATTATTCGAATATTCGAATATTATTCGAATAAACGAATATTTGGGCAACACTATCGCGTACTATCCCATCCAATCCACTCGGGCAAACTGGGGCATCGATAACAGGTTGAGAAGTTGTCATCTCATAAACTGCACCCCCTTGACAACTCAAATCGCTCGCATTGTAAGCCTGGCAACTGCCCGTTGCCCAGCGACGTCCGCCTGTTGTCGGGCTGTTGAAATTTTGACCTGTCGCGTTCAGCGGCCTATTTAGCAGCGGTTCACATCCTGCAAGACTTTTATGTGGCTTAGGAACTACTTTGCACCGACCCGCGTCGCGGTCGGCGCATCGACATGCATCGCTGTCAGCACACCTACACGCATCGCGGTCAGCACACCTACACGCGTCGCAGTCAGCACACCTACACGCATCGCGGTCGGCACACCGACACGCGTCGCGGTCGACACACCGACACGCAGCGTGGTCGCTACACCCACGCGTCGCGGCTGGGTCGCTTAACCTCCACTGAGGCCGCCACCAGATGGGCACGGCTTCCAGATGCTGGGCGGGGCCAATATACCGCATACTTGGGTAATTGAACCGGCTGCACTCTTGTCACTTAAATTTAGCATACACGCTCGTAAACGTGGTTGAGATACTAACTATGGAAGTTGAGTGGCATGGCTCAGAACACAACGCCTACGCATTCTGAAGCGTCAAAAACGACCAAAAGTGACGCTACACGACTGAGGAGTCGGCCCCGCACGTGTATCAGCCCGCCCCCGTATTTGCGTCCTCCCCCAAACTGGAGTGCTGGGCCATCCCCACCATCGTCGATGTGTATGGCTCACTTATTGTACTCATTGTACCACCCACAAGCGTCGCCGATGGTGGGAATGTCCCAGCACCCCTTTTTTGGAGGAGGACGCAAATACAAGGGCGGGCAGATACGGGGGCGGGGCCAACTTCTCACTCGTGTAGCGTCATTGTGGATCGTTTTTGACGCTTCAGAATGCGTAGGCGTTGTGTTCTGAGCCATACTTTATATTTCCGTAGTTATCTCAACAACGTTTACGAGCGTGCACTCTGAGTTTTGGCCGAGAAATAGCCGCGAAACAGACACAAAATGCCTTTTTCGCGAGTAATAGTCGCGTAATAGCCGCTAAATATAGCTGGCTGCGAAACAGTCGCCAAATAATGCTCGCCGTGAAATAGCCGCAAAATAACCGCTAAATTGCCGCCGAATTTGTGGTCTGCTTCGGTCTAGTTCGGTTTAGCTTAGTTGAGTTCAGTTGAGTTATGCGCGGTTTATGCGATGGCGAACTTCCTAGTGCTGCTTAGCCGTGCCCTACTCCGGAATCTCAGCGACAATTCAAAAAAAAACTCAGCGACAATTCGTAGTAAGTCGTTGAGACCGACACTATGTCACTGGGAGCTCGCCGTGTGATATTTCGCTTCCCAGCTCCATGAGACGTCTGGGCGACAACAGACGTTGAGTGGCTCAGGATCTGGCACGAACTTGAGACTACATCCAGCTGGTCGTCCTAGGTGGCTGGAAACCATCGAAATCCACGTGCAGCATTATGGAAGAAGAGAACTTCGGATTTCACGTCAGAATTCAGGTGAAGTTCACCGGGAAAGTAGACAAATAGCATCACCTCGAACCAGTTTCATGAAAATACACATGAAAATGGCTCATTCTGGCCATCATCGTGAAAAATTTCCATGTTGTTCAAGTGTTGCTATACTTTTGAGCCGCTCGAGATTTAAACTTTTCTCTATAACTAAAGGTGAAATGGGCATTTCCAGCATTTTGACAAAATCCTACGAGCGATTTAATATATTGTAAATACTTGCTATACTAACTTGATATTTATGAGGTACTGAAGAATTGTGAGAAATTAGTAGTCACTACGCTAAGATGTTTGAAATGTAAAATCACTCGCCTCACACGGAAACCGGAGATGCACAGGGTTTCGGAGGCATCTAGTCTAATTTTGACCCGAGATTCTACGTAAATTACGGAAAGTTTAGCCTCAGTTGGTGAAATTTTAGCTACAGCGCCCGCATATTCTACGTAAATTCTCGCTACGGCACCCGCATATTCTACGCTTATTCTCTTTACAGCACTCGGTCGATCGACCCACCCAGTCCTGATTCGTTCTAGAAAGGCAATCCCAGCTGCGATCGACAGCGTCGCCGTTTCTTCACCACGGCCTGACGCATCCCAGTGGTCAAAATTATCCCCACCATGGTGACCCAGAGAGCGGCACGGAGTCACCCTCCACGGCCAGCCACAGAGTGTCGAGTAATCACTCAATGCGGGTTTAAAATTGCATTTCAACACAGACTGTCGCTAAATCCGTAGATTCTCGCTACAAATTTATAGCGAGAATATACGGGTTTAGCGTCAGAGAGATTATTGTTTCGAATTTAGCCTTCGTTTTTACGTAGAATACGCTTAGAATTTGCACTCTTGTACCGTCGACACAAGAATATGCGGGTTTTAGCTATCGTAGCTAAAACCCGTAAATTTTTGCTACATGGAATGGGGCGGCGTTACAGGCCGAGCCCTCGGAGGCATCTAGCTACGCGTTGGCAGAGCAGGGCAAAATGGAGTGCGATCTTGTCGAA
Organism: Aplectana chamaeleonis; assembly: GCA_029168955.1. Taxonomy (NCBI): domain Eukaryota; kingdom Metazoa; phylum Nematoda; class Chromadorea; order Rhabditida; family Cosmocercidae; genus Aplectana; species Aplectana chamaeleonis. Next base: position 67,650 of record JAPDOI010001094.1, read on the forward strand.
TATCCAAATTATTCGTGCTGAATATTCGAATAAACCGAATATTTCACTTCTTTGAATATTCGAATATTCGAATAAACGAATATTCCACTTCTTTGAATATTCGATTATTCGAATAACCCGAATAATCCACTTCTTTGAATATTCGAATATTCGAATTATTCGAATATTCGAATATTATTCGAATAAACGAATATTCGGGCAACACTCTAATAACAACGCCTGTAGAGATGGTTGTTCGATGCAGGATGTCTGTGGAGTCTCGTAAAATTCTGCTTCGAGTGGCATTTTGGGTTCCTACGTTAACGTGCGGTGGTCGCTATAAGGGGCCAAATAGACTCCCGCCGCTGAAAGGCGCGGCAGCATGTAATGGACGAGTATTGATCGTGCGGCGCCGCACGATCGATTCCCCTCCATTGCATGCTGCCGCGTCTTTCAGCGGAGGGAGTCTATTCGGCCCCTAATTCAAGTAGGGAGCAGTGACGCTGCATGGCGGGAAAGTTCGCACGCGGGAAATCGTATAGAGAAGATGGCAATCGATATCGATCGAGTGATTTCGCGACAAGTTGCTGAGTGCTGTTTTCTAATTTGAGGACAGACGATACATGAGCCAGCCAGGTCGTGGGAGCCATGACCGATAGAAGGTTTTATAAAACTATGCTTCTCTCTAATTCATCATCATCATAGGAGCGAGAGCAACCGATGGAACTCACTATGGAGCTCGGTTCCATCGACCTGGCTGGTTTTGTGGAGCTAGGCTAAAAAGTTACGAACAAAAAACTGACATTCTATAAATTGAAATCGGCTAGAGGATCGGAAAGAACATATTACCAATCTGAAAACGCCATTCGACTCTGAATTTTATGGGATTCCGAAAACTGCTTTTACCTGAAATACATCTCCAAGGGTAAAATAGTTATGAACGAAAAACGGGCATTGACACCTCTCGTTGATTTGAACCAATGTCTGGCGACATTTATTGCTTTTACAAGGCTTTTCTCAGGAGTTTATCGTTTTTTCCCAGTGAGAAGGTTTTCCCTTTCATCTGCTCTGAGGTGGAAGTTGGGAAAGTTCGTGGTTCCACCCAACGAAGCTATGAGTTGAGGCCTGAATGAACTGGTAGTCCCCTCAAAAGTTAGCTATACATATATCCACTGTTTATGAGAAACTCGGCAACCGTTTACATAACGTATTCTGCCTTTAATCAAAATCCTCGAAAAGGACATCCTTCAAAAAAATGTCTAATTAAACACATTTCTTTGCAGAAGACCATCGCCTCAAGATGCCGAAGACCGTCCGAGAAATCCAGACACAGGCAGCTGGACTGCTAGCCAATTGCCTCGGTGCTCGTTCCTCCATGCAAGGTGCAGCTCTGTGTGTCGCACCTCTTCTGGCACTGCCCACCATTGGTCAACTGCAACCAAACGACATCCGTCAATGTTTCTTTCGGGAGAAATCTCTTTCCGAACTCGAACACATCTGCATGTCCGCCGCTGTAATATAGAGCGAAATGATTGTTTTCACTATTCCAGTGAGTGTCATCACACGAGTGTCGCTTGTCTTCCCACCCATTTGCCTCCAATTCACTCACTCGTTCATTACCCTCTTCTCGCTACAGCCATTGTTGTTTTCAATAATTCCAACCAGCAATGATACGCACGTAAATACTAGTCATTATTGGAGAGGAGACGTGGCCATTCTGAGATCTGACGTACAAATAGCGTTCCGCAGCTCCTCTCTTCCCTTCTTTTATCCTGGAAACAATTATTTCTGTTACGCGATAAAAAAGCGTTTACATGATAATGTCACTCAATTTGTTTTCAGAATAGTTTAAGACGCATTGGCGAAAAGATTACCTAGTAAACTGAATGTTTACTACTGATTTGTTTAGGCTGACATTGTGCTTTCTATGTGTAAACCCACAGCCGTTTGTGGAGCCAATATTGTAGTCGTTTAATTGTATATAAGATTTTAGTTTAAAAGAAGTGTTTTCGTGTGAAAACGCCAGTTACTGAATTCACAACCTCCGCCTATAAAAGCTTCCGCTGAAACATTCAAGCTACGTTATATCTGCTGCCAGGGGCGATGTATCAGTTCTTCGTTATAAAGAAGAAATATGAAACTTTCTTTGCCCTTGCTCCACACGAAAACGAAGAAGACTTTTTTTGCAATGGAGAGAGCTAATCGCCGTTAGGCTGCAGATTTGTAATTATTTTGGACTCAACACTCCCGGACGCATCAAGGGGGTATGCTTCCCTGCTGTTTTTTTTTCATAAGTCATCACCTTTGCCTATAATTATCATCACCACTTCCCGTTTTTGTAGGTGTTAGCCGGTGGTTTCATCTTAAAAAGCGGATTTCCCGCTTATGATCGAATCTTATCCAAAGTTGGGGCCACAAACATAGACGTATAGTGCCTTTGTGCACAGGTTCCCCTTTTTTCATCCGCACCTGCTCAAAGCACCCCCCTTCCTAAGCAAGTTTTTGTACTAGCTTTTTTTTAAGTTTTCAATAAGAATAATTTAGTTCAATTACAGGACGCATTCTGTAACATATCTGTTTTTCTAGAAACTGCTCATGAAAAAAATCTGCAGAAAATTTCACGGCCTCAATTTTTCACTGTTCCCAGAATTTTCCTGCGACCCTCTCTACACCACACATTGGCCAACTATCCACTCTTGCTCGACTCAAAATGAGAGTTAAAGCGAACAGGGGAAAAAGTAAAGCAAAATCAGTAAGACTCCTCACCCCGGGGATGATTGGTTACGGCCAAAGATGCGATTTTACGCAAATCCAGGCGCACAGACTGGATACGTGGAGAGAACCGAGCATCGTTCCTAATTTCTGCACACATTTGAACTCTAAAACTCCATTGCTCAAACTTTTCGATTTCCGCCTTATTCGTTACCTCCTTTCTAATGAAATTTGAACTACTGTATGGATGTAGAGGACAAGTGAAATAGATATCTTTCACTCATCCTTTTTTTCAGTCATTGAATATATGGAGTTAGACTCCGAAGCATATCTTCAGTAATCCCTATACAAGAAGGCAAGTGATGTTCTCGATAAGAACTGTGTGATTCTTCCGTAAGCTTTCATATGCTAGCCTTTTCGCTTTAGAGTGTCACAATACGCATGGCACTCCTATTTCCGTCTATTCAATCCGTTCTCTGAAGAAGAGCGCAGTCCAAAACATTTAATACGTGGTGTGCTACAAAGGTGAATCAGGGCAGAAGAGGAGCAGAGCAGTAGCACTGACCAGCTCAGAGCTGCAGTCTTGGAAACATTTCGGAAATCATATTAAACTGCCATAAATTAAATGTCAGCATGATCCAAAACCTATCCGTAGTATAAGAAGGTCCCAGATAGGGCTCGAGTGTGGTATTGCGTGAGGGGTGGACAAAACAAGATGAGCCGGTTGAGAGGATTTTAGCGAAGAGCTACAGTTTCGCAACCCCTTTCAGTTACAGCAGTTCACAATTTCCTCCCATTGGAGACAAGGATCAAACTCCACAGGATTTTATACACGAATAACGAGACTTGAAAATTCCTGGAAGCGATCTTTCAACTAGAATAATAAGGATATGGAAATCAAAGACAGTAGGGAAGGATCAGACCAGCGTCCTGAAGCATAAGACAGCAGGAAGGAGCCGGCGAGCACTGAAGAATCAGGCTAGACCGGATTAATTTCAAGGATAAAAAAGGACTATGTCCATATAAAGAGGCCTAAAATATTGTGCATGCCGCATTGGCGCGAGTCCCGCCACGCAACATGATTATGTCTTCCTCCAGTTCTATTGGAGCGCAATATTGACCACAGAGTTAAATGAACTTGTCCTGGGGGCAAACACTCCCAACCATTGTCCTTACCACATTTCGTCTCTCAAATACGATCAGGTACACTACTTCTCTCGCCATTCGGTTGTTTCGTTGAGGAAAGAAGTGAAGCTGACAGATTTTCAGGATACAGGTTTTTGGAGATTCTAGGATAGCATTTGAAGGAGTTTCCGTTCATTTATGCTTCAATCACCGCACAATATCAGCACTTCTCTCTCAGATTTGTTCGAAAAAGTCTGTACAGACCTGTTGGCAAACTTCTAGCAATGCCCCAAATCAAGTCACTTCTATGAAAGGACGCCATGAAAAAGGAGCTCTTCGCTTTCGCCGAATCCTCAACGACTCTTGTGTGTGTTTGTTTTCCACTTTATTGCTTTCTACACGTTTAACGGTTTCTAAACCATCAGCCTTTTTTCTTGAAGGAGCGTCAAGTGAATCCCTCACCAGACGTAATAAACATATGTTCGAGTTCGGTGAACAGAGTGGTCTGCGTGAGACTCGTCTAACGACCTCTTAGCGGAGACAAATGAAATGCATATCCAAAAGGTCGCCACGGGAGATCTTCTACAGCGCGCTACTCATGAGTATTGCGACCAAGTAGTTGGGTTTTCCAAGCTTCATGTGAACAACTGCATTGAAATATCCTCTAAACAATGTTAACAGTAGATTTCTCTTCGGAGTTTCCCAAAGCATGATGAAAGGTTTGGTGTCCTATATATCAGGCATGTTTGAGAATAATGCGAAAGCCGGGTTTTTGGTTGAAGTGGGGCCACCCTTGCTCTACCTTATGGGTTGGATTGCAGGGCGCGATGCGTGAACCTTGAAGATTGAGCGCGGTAGGAAATCGTTCGCTTTGCTTTCAATGAAACGTTCTACGGGGATTCAAGCTTACTCATGCATCAGGCGTATTATCTAAGTCAATGCGGGTGAGGAATGAATACTTCGGGTAAGATTTGCGGAGCAACTGAGTGGGAGCGGCGCTGGGTCTTCGTTGCTGCTGTACGATAAGGCGCTCCTCCGGAAAGGGATTATGCTGGTTCAATCTCGCCCGAGTTCAAGCCTTTTGCGATCAACTCAGCATCTTGTGTAAAAGTATGATCGTATCATATCATAATTGAGTGCAGCACGAGAATAGTGGGCGTTGTAGAATGCGCGCAAAGAAAGGGGAAACCCATTCTTCGAACCTATATTGCAATCTAATTGTCCTCAGGCTATTGCTTTTAGTAAACTGCCTTTGGTCGTTTCAATATCTCAACTGCAATACGCTACTTCAACTCTCGAACACTTTCTCATTAAATGTATACAACAAACTTGATTTATTTCATGCTTCTGATGATTTTCCGCTATTCCGCTATCCCGATTTACTTAAACTGCCAGTCGACCCTCAGAGAGGGAGAACCGAAAAGACAGTGTCAGCGACAAATGTTTTGCTAGAGTCCCCACATAGTGTTAAGTTGAGCACTGCATGCGCGCAATTGAAATCATTGTGAAACTCGATGGGAAGCGATAGGAAACCAGCACCATGGAAAACGGTTCGCCAATATGGACTGCTCAGAAGTTCTTAACTGTTAGGTTATAACGACCACATCAAGTTATCTGTGCCTTATCTCATGTAGTTGTTACTTTCAAATTTGGGGCCGTATGCCAACCGTCCCCGAAAATTGCAAGGTAGCCCTGCAGGGGAGTGAATCGATGACTATGAAATGAACTACCAGGTTGTTCAATAAGTTTTGTCGTTCGATATGAGAGGGCGTTGCTACTAGCCCATTTTTATGTTTTTTTGGTACACTCTTCATAAGAACTTATGTGAAGTTTCATTTCAATCTGTCAATTCATTCTTTGTTTACAAGCCATTTAGTGTCGCCGTGTCACAGTAACGGAAAAATTGAATATCGAGCAGAGATAAAATTCTTATTTTTGGAAGTTGTAGCACCAAAAGAAATTCACGAACGAAAGTTAAGAGTGTATAATGATTGTTCACCAACGAATAGAACAGTAGAAAGAAGGGTTGCTGAGTTTAAACGTGGTCGTACAAGCCTTGAAGACGATCCACGTGAAGGACGTCCAAAAAGCGCATCAACACCAGAAATCTTAGCCAAAATACAGGATATGGTTTTGGAAGATCGTCGATTGACTGAGAGAGATTTATTAGAGGCTCTACACATCTCATCATGCAGTGTGAGCCATATTTCAAGTGAAATTTTGGGTTGTAGAAAGCTGTGTGCACAATGGGTGCTGCATTCGCTAACAATGGAACGAAAACACATTCGAATGCGACTTTCTCAGCAACATTTGAAGCGTTTTAAAAAGGATAAAGTGGATTTTGTGCGTCGATTGATCACTATGGATGAGACTTGGGTCTATCACCATGATCCTTGATTAAAACAAGAGGCTAAAGAGTGGTGCGAACCTGGTTGTTCGAGTTCGGAAATCGGCCAAGAAGGTTATGGCATCAGTTTTTTTTTGTATGCGAAAGGAATCTTGTTTGTGGATTACTTGGAAACTGGTAAAACAATTAATTCTGAATGTTATTGCAATCTTTCGAACCAGCTGAAGGGAAAAATTCGTGAAAAAAAGATCCTGTTTGCAGAAGAAAAATCATTTTTCACCAGGACAATGCATCGTGTCACAAGAGCATTTTGACAATGGCTAAAATCTATAAGTTAAAGTTCGAATTGTTGGAGCATCCACCGTATTCACCAGATTCGGTCCCGAGCGACTTCCATTTGTTTCTAGAACTCGAAAAATTTAAGCGTGGCAAGCGTTTTCATCAAGTGAAGAGGTCATAACGGCTATTGCAGCGTATTTTGCAGACCTTCAGGATTCTCCTTCAAGGATGGGATCCACAAATTGGAGGATCGTTGGAGCAAATCTATAAACGTTCAAGGAGATTATCATGAAAAATAAAGTGTATTTTGAATCATCAAGTTGTGTTTTTCTTATCGAACGACAAAACTTATTCAACAAACTGGTACGCCACCTTGTTTCAAAACATTTTACCTCGGCTTATTTGTTAGGAAAAGATTATAAGTGACGTGGCTTTCTCCCAACCTTCTCCTCACTCTGTAGTAAGGGGACGGTCGTGGTGGATAACTCTGGACCATAAAAAGTAGTCTTCAGTGGTAATATGAAGCTCGCTTCCGTCGCATCAAAACGTGAGATGGTCCTACAACAACGCCAAATAAGAAACTAGCCGATTTTCCTAGATTTTTTGTAAAACTTCATATCTTCGCAGGCACTAGCCTTTCCATTATTTCACACTAAATAGGTGATTATTTAATGCGTAATGATTGTTTTCTCTCAGCGGGAGAGGTATGCATACGGTCCCTAATGCTAGAAGTACCTTAAATAAGAACGGTTAATCTCGTGGGAACTGTGAACTCGTGGGAACTCGAGGGTGACATAGTTGAAAACTTGCAGAGCTATTGTGTAAACCAAAGCCACTTTTAACATAGTCGAAGCGGTTAATAAGATCAAACGAAGCGTTCCTTCTGATTAAGAACTACCGGGAATGCCGAGTGTCTTCGTCGAAAAATATTTGATGTTTGAACTCATTAGGTATTTGTTCATTTGCAGTTCTCAATTCGAAATGTACCTGGATTTTGCTGACTCCGGTGGCAGACTTGTGAGAACTCAAAAAGATATAATTCAAAAGCCGTTTTGAACGAAGGGAGAAAAATAGAATTGAAATAAAATTGAAAAGTGGCGGAAAACTTTTCCTTCAACCTAATATACTTTTGTAGGCAAAGCTCAATCCCTTTACCGCTAGTGGACCAATAACAACTTAGAGGCAGCGTACGCGCTCGTAAACGTGTTTGAGATAACTACGGAAATAGAATGGTATGGCTTAGAGCACATAGCCTGCGCATTTCGAAGCGCCAAAAACGACCCACAATGCCGCTACACGAGTGGAATGTTGGTCCCGCCCTTGTATCTGCCCGCTTCTGTATTCGGTGTTCTTCTCCAAAGCAGTGGTGCTGGGCCATTCCCACCGTTGCCGATGTATGTGGGTGGTACATCAAATACATTAAAGGCAGTGTTCACGATAAGAATCGTGTTTCTGCTCTTCGGTCTATTTTGAAGACGGTCCCATGCTGATTCCAATGATGTTTTTGGAATAGTACAAGACCTTCTAGGACCGGAGTTATGGTCCCTCAAAAGTTGAGCTAAGGCGCTGTTCATACTACTCAACGCCAGCGCGGCACGCGCGTGCCGAGCTGGCGTGGCGTTTGTGTATGAATACTTTCTACGCGCGTGACGCACTTGCGGAGACTATGAATGCTCCAGCGGCTACGCCATGGCGGAGCGGTGAAGCTGGAATGAATGAGACGATCGATAAATAAAATCAGTGAATGAAAACGCCAAGGCGTTCCGGGTGGAAGTATGAATACTGCAGCGGCGACGCCATGGCGGAGCGGGCGGAGCGTGACGCGCGTGCCGCGCGGGCGATGCGTCAAGCCATTCATACACAAACGCCACGCCAGCGCGGCACGCGCGTGCCGCGCTGGCGTTGAATAGTATGAATAGCGCCTTGGGAAGTATGGTGGACGAGTCGTCCGAGGCTGGTAACTCCCGCCTTTTGCAGCCGATGTATGCGAGCTGACCTGTCAAGAGAGGAGTTGAGAATGAAGGGAAGAACGGGGCTGTTGATCGGAAATCATTGCTCATCTCACGATCTCGAGTTTTCAATTGTTCACAACGATGGGCGGGCGCTGCGCTTTTGGGGTTTGCCTTGCGCTCGAAGTGGCAACTTCGGGCTCTTTTGGGGCTCTTCCTGGCTCGTTTTCATGCGTTCCTTCGGCGTTAACGTTACAGTGTACCCCTCCACTACCCATTCCTAGTGGAAACTGAACCACATTTTTCATCGTGAACACTGCCTTTAAAAGAAGTAATCGTGATAAATTTCACTTCCAATATCTCCACGGTTTACAGAAGGTCTGGTGCTCAAAATAACGAAGCACGCTTGAAAGGGACGCAAAAGTCGCGTTTTGAGCCAAGATAGGTTTTCCCTTGTTAACGTTGATTTTTGAGCGTGGAGGAATTGACCGCTATGAATGGTGATAGTATTCAGTGCAATCAAGCGATCAGCTCACTTATCTTTTTTTTTCTTCACTTCCTTGACTTGATCATTCAAAAAAAAATCTAAGTTTAATAAAAAAAATCTAAGTCTTCATTTGTTCATATCGAGGGAGCGGATCTGGAGCACTTCTTTTAACACAGTTCTGGTGCACCAAAACGCTTGTTTGCAGCCATTATTTTGTCACTCCTGGCTCGTTTTCTACCGTTCTTTCAACACTGGGAGCCTAAGGTCCTTCGCGCATATCATTTCACGGCGGAAAGTAATCGATGATAATGATCGTGAACGCTGCCTTTAAGTAAACCACATACATAGACAACGGTGAGAATGGCCCAGCACCCCTGTTTTGGGGGAGAACGCAAATACTGGGGGGGGCAGATACAGGGGCGGGGCCAACTTCTTACTCGTGTAGCGGCATTGTGGGTCGTTTTTGACGCTTCAAAATGCGCAGGCGTTGTGTTCCGAGCCATACGATTCGATTTCCTTTGTTATCACGAACACATTTACGAGCGTGTGTACTGCTTTTAAACGAGAACAACCTTGCAATTGTTGTACTCACCTAACCAGAATCTCTTCTAGTGGCATTGCGCCATCAGGCAACCTCTTCACCACCATTGGACTTCCGCTGGCACTACAGTTCACTACGGTTTTTCGGCAATTTTATGCGACCCCTACAGCACTCCTGCTATTCGACCCTGCTGCTAATTGAACGGCCTCCTATCCTCTAGGAAAATGTACATATTCTTTCCATGGAGGAATGTCAAACTCCTCAACACCTTTTCCACCCTTTACCAAGTTGGTAGTCGCGCTCCCCTTCTTATTTCGGCGTATTCTATCTATGCTCCGAACATAAGGCTGCGTATCGTCAGAGTTTTGACGATGGTGGCAAAACTTGCTGACGTTTTATGTGTATATATTTTTGGCTCCTCAAGTTCCATTTCGTAGTTTCACACAGTACATAGTTTCGATGTAATGTTAGGGATCAGTTATTGACTAATGTAAATGGAGTTGAATCGCTGGCGCTTATTATTCGACTTCTTACGATTCTCACACTACAATGTACTTGAACATCGAAAAAACTAGCGCACTTTTTTCATAACTGAGGGAAAAATCCGGAACAAGCAACTATTCTTCTCACTAGGGTTCTCAGAGAGAGCTCCGGGATACTGAAAGAACCTTGATCTATGTATGGAAGGTTGTTTGTTTTCTACACGTGTTGTTCGCCATATGAATATTGAGTGTTTTGAGTCGTCGGCTCCCTTGAAATCCGAAGCAACACATCGGAATGCACTGGAATAGGAAACTAGCATCTAGAATTAAAGGTGGTGTGACAGTCATAAATGAAAGAAATCATTGTTCTAGATCCGGATTGGTAAACTATAGATGGGAATGTCTGAAATGAGCGAATTCAGCAGAACCTTGTTACGAAATCCATCAGACAAATCCATGGTAATCCTGAAAACGAACGGCAATTCATTACAACATGCCTAACCTCGAAAGTGCATGGCTCTAAGTAATCCTGGGCATCATTTAAAAAGAACAAAAGGGTGTCCACTTCGTTCGAACGGAAGGTTTTCCTGCCCCTAACAGTATACAGTACCGTGCAAAAGTCTATTAGCGTGGCCTTTCCGCGAATAATGTTTTTATACGTATCTTGGAATGCCCTTAAAGGCAGCATACACGCTCGCAAACATGGTCGAAATATCAGCATAAATAGGCCTGCAAGGCCGCTACCATATCGTGAACGACGTTTGAAGCGCTGAAAACCATCCAGGATGCCAGTATTTGTCCATCCCTGTCACGCACGCCCGTATTTTCACACCCCTTTGAGTAAGAGAGTGAAAAGTTAAACTTGAGAAAACATGTGATGATTGAGAGTGATAGCACTATCAAAAGGGAGTGCACGATAGAAACAGCTTGATTTACTTGAGTATAACATGTCTACATGCCGATTAACTCTCGTCCACTTTCGAGAATGCCGCTCTACTTCGGCTGACTTTTTGAAATGGAGGATTTCATTGGTGCACAAACATGTTATAACCAGGTAAATCGAGCTGTTTCTCTCGTGCACTCCCCTTTGATAGTGCTATCACTCTCAATTATCACATGTTTTCTCAAGTTTAACTTTTCATTCTGTTACTCGAAGGGGTGTGAAAATACGGGCGTGCGAGACATGATTGCTCGAATATTGTCATCTTTGATAATTTTCAGCGCTTGAAACGACGTTGACGACATGGTAGGGGCCGTGCGGGACTATTTATGCTGATATCTCGACCATGTTTGCGAGCGTGTATGCTGCCTTTAACGAAACTTGATGAAACTTTGGTAGGTTATGGGACATCACATCCCTTGCTTTACCCGTACACAAAATCGGTTTTTGAGCGTGCAGTTTTTAAATACAGAATTTTTTAAACATTTTTGCCAATATCTAAAATTAGAACTATTCCTTCAGAACATGGCTTTTACAAATCCAAACCCGTAGCAGTTATTCGCCATTCGAAGGTCTTCGAAACCGTTGTATAGCTTTGTGAGAGCATGGTCTCTATCAGTCTCTATCGGAATTTTTCTGAAGACCGAAAATTGAACAGGTTGGATTCAATTTTTTGAAATTCACCCCTATAAAATTATTCACCTCAGAACCATTACAGATATGTGCTTTATAAGCTTTGACAAAGTACAACTGCGCATTATTTTCTTTCGAATTTATTTCTGAAAAAAAAATTCGATGGAGATCAATCTTTTACAAGGTTATACGACAACTCCGAAGACCTTCGAATGGCGAATATTTGCAACGAGTTTGAAATTGTAATAGCCATGTTTTGAAGAAATAGTTCTAATTTAAGATATTACCACAAAATAATAAACAAATTCCATTTTTAAAAACTGCACGCTCAAAAAACCAAATTTTATGTATATGTAAAAGCAAGCGTTGTGATGCCCTAGCAACATACTAAAGTTTCATCAAGTTTCGCTTAGGGCAAGCGAAGATATGTATAAAAACATTATTCGCGGAAATGCCACGCGAATAGACTTTTGCACGGTACTGTATATAGCACGGCATAAGATAACATAAGACACTAGCACAAATTCCTATTATGAGGCGGTGCTCGGACAGGTCATAAGCAATCTCTTGGCAAAAGCCTTAGCATGAGAGAGCAATGCCTATTGAGTCAATTGCAAGGTTCTACTGAAACATGAAAAACTGAAACGGCTCCAAAGCTTCCCTTATAAGTTTTGGCAACATTTCCCAGGTGTACAGTACCGAGCATATTTTTTGCAGAAAAAACGTTTTGCGGGGTTTTTCGAGCTCACAAAGCGCCGCATCGCCATAACTCACTTAAAAGTTTACGAAATGAGTTTTTCAGGTAGTTTTCGTGTTCCGCTCTGTGAGGCGGATGTAAAGGTACATGTAGAAAGCCATTTTAACTCCGGTATTTTACTGAAAAATATTTATTTCTTTCTGAAATTCACATAGAGCACAGGTCAAACCATGACAGATTTCTGCTATCATGAATATCTGATCAGTTCATGATGAGGGGTTTAGAGGTGCAAATACGTAATTTTTGATGAAATTCTGGAGTTGATTCTGTCATTTTGTGAAACTACATATCGTATAGGATTTAATGGAAGCAATTCAGGAATGGCTTCCGAATTGAAATTGGACCACTTTGAAGCAAGTTATGGGGCGCTTGTGAGCGCAAAGAACGCCGCGAAACGCTTTCTTTGCAAAAAATTTGCTCGGTACTGTAGTGCTGAAAGACCTCCTTTTCATACCTATTTGCAGATTGGAGCATTTGAGCTTTGGGTTAAAGCAAAAATAAGGTGCGTTGTACACTTTTCAGCGGGATGACAAATATAAATCTCCAGAGTTTTGATGGAAGCTAGGTACGTATATGTTTGTAAACCTGGTAGAATCGGGGTAAATGGAAGGCTCTAGCAGAAGAGTGGGTGCCGCTCAACACATCAAACTATTGAGATTGCCTTCGGGCTCCGGATACAATCATTAACGGTTCGCCGACTTGCCGAGATCCATCGACGGGGATCTGTCACGTTTAAAAGTGCATTATGAGTTCTCTAGGTGCTAAAAAAGAGACCAAAGAACACAGGAAGCGGATCTACTGAAGATTTTTATAACTTCTTCACTACTTACTGTACTTGAGAATAAGTCGAAAATAAAGCTTTTTTGAATGATCGTCTTTTCGATTCTTTTGGAACTTTATCTACTCGAACGATCAGGTTTTTAGGTGAGTCGGAAATCACATGTTTTCGAATGATCGTCTTCTCGAATAAAAGGTCGAGTTTTTCGATTGACTTTAAAAGCGTCGACATCTACATTTAGTGACTTGTGCGGTACACGAAGAGGTGACTGAGGCAGAAGAAATTGTCAACAATTGACACGCAAATTATTCGCGAGTTAGTGAAAAGATTGGATAAAAATAAAACTAAAATCAATCATTCTGGAAGCTGGCTGCAGGACCAAGCAGTTACTGTCCATCGTGACAACGATGGGGGCGCAGAACTTGAAAAAAAAACAATTCCAAATTGTGGTGAGGACACGTGAAAATTTTAATAGAAGTTAACTAGAAACTTCCCGAGGCGAAAAAATTGCAGTCCCTTGAAAATTCACGGAGGTGCGAGGCAACGGTCTGCCTGATACTGGCTGGTTCCGCTATTGGGAGAGGGGGTCGAGAGGCAACTACATGTATTTCACTGCACAGCCGTAACTTCGTCCCCAGGGAGTTGTCCAAAAGAGGGGGGTCGGCAACTACATGTGTATTTCCACTTGCACGCTTAATCTCTCGTCCACTCCAGGAGTTCCAACTTCTTTGAACTTTGATTTAAGACGAGCATTATTCCAGTGTCTTGTTCATTCGACTGAGGAGAGGTTTTACTGACTGCGAAAATTAACTCATTGAGAAAGCATTCAGACCCACCTATTTTAGGGGTGCAGTCGATCGAAATGCGAAAAAACAGAGCACGCTTGACATGTTTGCACGGAGACTTCACTTCATCTTCATTGATCACATCTTCTCGTTCATACACAAAAAAATACAAATACAAAAAATATGAAAAAAATCACAAATAGTATAACAAATATGCTTAAAGGCACAGTACACCCTCAGATTTGAATTTTGAGATTTTCATGTAATTGTGTAGAAGACCCCTCCGGTATAACACTTGCCAAATGCGAGATCTCAATTCCTTCCAAATCCTTCAAATAGCCGGGAGATATAAGCGGCCACCACAGGCCCGAACCCCCTTCGCTCACCACCACAGGCTCGGACCCCTAACAGATTTTTTGAACTCGATAGCGGCGGTCGATGAATGGATGTGAATTCAACAATAAGTCGTCGTTCTTCCATTCATTGCTGGAGGCTAAGCCATCTCTTTATCCTGGCTCGCTTTCGCGCAAAGATTGAGAATGAAAGAGAAATACAGGCCTGAGACAAGCTCGTCCACCAATTTTTCCGCCCTCAAATAGTTACTAGGGCATGTCTTTGAAGAGCCATAACTCTGTTCAAAGGAGGTCTTGGACGATTTCATAGATACCACTGTGATTAGCGTTTGACTCTCTCCAAGATAAGAATGTAATCTGAGAATTATTTTTTTGGGTGTCCTGTGCCTTTAAGGCGCATCAATAGTCTTCTTCGGACAACTCCGAGTCGTGATCGATGCCCTCGCCTGAATCCTCTGTGTCCGCTGGGCATGGCCACCTTTCCGTAGCTCTCGTGCCAACCTCTGGTTTATACGGATAAAAGAAGGTTGGATCTTCTGGGCAATACAGAAAACTAATAAAATAACTTACTGATGTTGTTCCGTGTATTAGCATTGATCTGCAACAGGAGGCGTGAAGCCTTTGAACTTGAACGTTCGCTGCCATTATTCCCGTAGACGGAGCCGGCACTAATGAAAATACAAAATAAAGTAGCAGGAGCTTCGCTTCCATCAATAAATAAAGGGAGCTACCTAAATAGTTGCTCGCAACCTGCGTATCTCGTCACAGAAGAAATACAATACTGCGGAACCGATGACTCAGGGACTGAAATCTCTCCACAGTGTGCATTCCACGAAGCCAGGGGGCCCGAATCAAAATCCGGCCTTGCTTTTTCTCTTCGAAGCAGTGTGGGGCCGCAAAAATGGGGCCGCCCAGAAGCAACTATATGCTGCTGAATTTGAATTTCTTTTGGATTGGTACAGGTATGGAGTACACGGACTGGAGTACACGGCTGGGTTTTCCACTTCTGTCCGCTAATAATACTCTCTGACGTCATTTCCCCACCCAGTGAGTGCAGGCAGAAGCACTGAATCATGAGCAAGAACAAGAAATCAAGGAACGTATAAAACAAAGGCGGGAAACTATATACAGTTCACCTCCGCACTGCCTTTCAGTCCGCAAAGTGCACCCTGATTGCGAAATCGTGCTGCGGCGCGGTTGAAAGTATCCTCAGACAAGGATGTGCGATCACCCGGACGCTTTTTGCCTTTGGTGCCCGAGTGATCTCACCGCCCGGGTGATCCCACATCCCTGTCTGAGGATACTCGCAACCGCGCCGCAGCACGATTTCGCAATCAGCGCACACTTTGCGGACTGAACGGCAGTGCGGAAGTTAACTGTATGTCAGCGGATATCCCCAAAATTAATGCAATGACACAAGCCCGACCCGTCACAGAAGCCGCGCTATTCAAATTAGAATAACGCGCGCCATCGATCGATAAGTGGGAGAAAGGAACACAAAAAATGACGATCGTAGCGAAATGCTGTTGCCCTTTTGTCGAGGTGTCCGAGTGAGAACGATGGGTAAAAGTACTGCACTTTTCCGGCGTGTCGCGTCGCGTGCATATTGTCATCATATGGGGCCAGATTCATCAACGTTCGGTTGGGTTTGGGTTGGCGCACGGTATGTCTGACCGAATCAGCTGGGTTGGTTAGCGAGCTACCAGCCTCCTGCGCTTGGTAGCGCTGACCCACTTACCAAACTCCAGCGGCGCGTGGGTTTGAAGTAAGTACATGAATCGCTCAAAACGCATTGGGTTGGTAGGTTAGGGGCGCTAACCGTGGGTTAGAACGTTGATGAATCCGGCCCATGACTGAGTGGATGATAAATCAAAGCAGCGGTAAACACAAGACGTGTTGAGGTGGAGCTCTCCCGTTTGCCTAAATACAACTGCTCTCTCTCTTCGGGTTGTGCCTTTGAGTTGAGTGAGAGTACAAGTTCCTTGCCTTGAAGCTGCACTCGCACAGGTTCTATCTGGGCGCAGGCTAGAAACGGAGCACATGGTCTCTTGTCGAATTTTTCATAAGCACGAGAAGTGCACACCTAGAACGGAGTCAGGTGCACTAAGGTATTGGATGAAGAATTCGACTGTGAATCAGATTTAGGTAAACAGCGGAGGAATACCCCTACGAGAATTATGGTATTCGAATTTCCTCCCAAGCAGCAACTCTGTTTAACTTCAGTTGAAATCCATGTGAATAACGGTCAATTAGCGGTGACCAGCGGAAAAAGACTTGTAGAGCTATAGGAGTGACATTAGGTCTCCTGAATATCTACTGTAGGAGACCAGCGCCAGTGTGTGAGTTCGAATCGCCCACAATGGTGGAATTCCCCGTTATTTGTGGCTACACAAATTTCGCACACATTATGCGCAAGCCTACAAAGGTAATTGTGTCTAAACGCATCGAAAAATTGCAATTTCAAACATATACTTTTTTCAAATTTGATTTCAAACATCTTTCAAACTCAGGAAGGAGAAAATCTTGAAAGCGGCAAAATTTTCGAATGAGTCGGAAAATAACTCTTTTCGAACGATCGACTTTCCGTGTAACTCGAAAATCAAGGTTTTTCGAGATCGCCTTTAGATTTATCCGGAGTTTCAACTTCTCGAATTGTCGACTTTCCCCAATACATATGTAGAAAATTAGACTTTTTCGAAGATTTTCGGGTTTATCCGGAATTTTTCCTTTTCTACTGATCGACTTTTTCGAGTAAGTCGAAAAGCACACTTTCTCGAATGATCTACTTTTTGGATTATCCGGAATCTCGTCGTTCGGTTAATCGCTTAATTAAATCGAAATTAACTCTTTTCAATCGGATCAACAATGATTCGATCATTCAATTCGGCCCAAGTACACCACTGACTACAGCAGCGCTTATTAACTGAATAAGTAAGTCTGTAGCAAACACGACGCAGAATCCAATCTTTCACGGGTTTTTCTAGAAGTAGCCAACAAGATAAGCCGGATATTAAGTGCATAAACACGATTTTACACAATGAGTGTAACTTGGCAATGAATAGCAAAATAATAACTACGCCTCGTAGCATGAAAAAAGCGAAACGACAAAAAAAATATAACAACATAAGGTACAATACGCAAGGGCTTCGCAGAACAGCGAAAAAAGTTTTCTTGTGTTTTTTTTGCCTTTCGTTATAACCATCAATATTGCATTTTCGGGAATGAAAAAGATATTGCTGGAATCGCACCATCAAGATCTACAGGATGGCATAATAATTTTGTTGATAGCTTCAACCATGTGATAACTATTATGTATAGGTATGTATGTAATTTTCAGAACACGTATTGGCTCTTCAGGGTGTTCCGCCCACTCTTTGGGTCTGACGAGTCAAACGCAGGCTACGGCGCGAGGTGTGATACAACCCAACATTGATCCGACCCCCCACCCAAGTCAAGCGATTTGCTCAGTCCCCCCCCCGGGAAAAGTGATGGCGACGACCGGGGGGGGGGGGGTAGGTCCTCACTTCGTAATTTTTTGTAGTGAACGAATTATTTTTAGATCAAAACTACATTGATGCATCGATTGTATCAATTATTCCTAATAATGCAATAAATAAATGTTTTCCACGAAGGCAGACAAAAACAACTCTCCTGCGACAATGACACCAAATGTTTGTTCACTTTAATTGCCCTGAGGTTCTGACACATAAGTGTGATTTCGGGCATGAGAAATCCAAGCATAGTGTATGGATATCCGGATATGAAAACTCCCCGAAATTTCATGGAAGCAGCTAAGCCGAACAGCGGTGAACATAGACGGACGGGCAGGCCTGTTTTCCATGCTATTCTGAGGGCACATAGGTGCGGTTTCAGACCATGAAACCACGTATAGTAGTTGGCTGTTTAGATATGAAAAACGCACTCCCAAAAATTCATGGCAACAGCTTCAAGCCGAACAGCGCTACATAGATTGGGGTCCGTGAAAAATCGATAGCTGTGAAATATTTAAGTTTTTAACGAAATTTGAATTAGGGAGTTTCGCGTTGCTACAACGTGCAAAACACCTAGTCACGGACCCAAGTAATTTATTTTATTCTTTTAACCGGGTTAAAACGGTCTTTGAAGACCCATTTTTCCTATTTTGTATGGATTTAGGTGTGATACAGTCGATTGTATCACACCTAAAAAATGGGTCTTCAAAGACCGTTTCAAACCGGTTAAAAGAATGAAATCATTCACTTGGATCCGTGACTAGGTTTCTCGCACGTTGTAGCAACGCGGAACTCCCTAGTTCAAAGTTCGTTAAATACTTGTAAATATTTCACAGGTATCGATTTTTTCATGGACCCCCCCTATATAGCGCTGATCGGCTTAATTCTGCGTCCATGAAATTTTGCGTACGTTTTCACCTTCGGATAGCCAATTACTACACGTGGTTTTTATGCCCGAAACCACACCTATGCGCCCCCTCAGAAGGCATGAAAACAGGCTTCGCCCTCCTACGTAGCCCGCTCACTTGGGCTTGAAGCGGCGTTCATGAAACCAGGGTGCGTTTTCACGTACGGGAATTCCGTATTCAGAATGTGGGTCCTGCGCCCGTAACTGCGCTCTATGTGCCCTCAAAGCACAAGAAATCCTATGCTTGAGGCGATATCGCATCGTGGACAATGAGTCGATTTCTGTAGGGTACCCTGAAAATTTAGTTTCCTGGCAAAGTAGATCATTGGTAATGATACAAAAGTTTTAAAAATGTCATGAATTATCTTAAAAGAGATTATGGGAAATAGCCTGGAAAATAAAAAGGTAGGAAATGGCAATAACCGATTTGGTGGTCGATCATTTCAATAAAGCTTTTCCGTTAAACTTATCAAAACGAAATCAAAGCACGATATGTTGAGCTTATGTCTATTTAGCTTGACCTATGCTTGATTCCTCGTATTTGCTTTTCAAAAATGGCTTAATGCTCTGTTGCGCGCTTGATTTTGAATTTTGATAAGTTTAACGGAGAAGCTTGTGAAATGATCGACCACCAAATCACATTTTGGTTATTTCCACTTCAATTCCTACCTTATTTTCCAGGCTATTTACGCCAAATCTCTTTTTTTTAAGATATTTCAAGACATTTTTAAAACTTTTTTTATCATTATCCAAATAGTTACTTTTTGCCAGGCTAAATTTTCAGAAATTCTCACATTATTTTCCCAGAGGCTCTCCTTTCTGACTCCAATTTTAAGTTCCACGATTTCCATTTTGGAATGATGAAATGATCTATGCGATATTGTCACATGAGTACAAATTTTGTAACTTATGACCAAAAACCATAAAAAATACCACTCATTGCTGCATTTCGAGCAACATGTGATAACTCGGATATTATACCATTTGATCTTGCATGGTGAGAAGAATTTCCCGAACAAAGTGACTTGAAGCCATCAACAATCAAAAATCAGTAACAGTAACATGCGAAAAAATCGCCGCTATGTACTGATTATTGTTATCGATAATGACTGATGAGCAAAATTTCCCAAATCCAGAAGAAACTATCAATCCCATCAGCAACTCACTCCACGCCGCAGTTTGTGCAAAAGCTCGAAAATCGATGTAATATTGATTATCGATCAATTTCTGTGCCAATATGTACACTTCTGATGGTTCCGTACTTACCTCCGTCGACCTGTGTTAGCTGGCTGCAGATCCACCCCACACCTTGGTCTCCACAGCCGTATCATGTCCAAGCAGTTTTTCCGTGCTCCACGTCTAATTTAGTATGTAAACCCACGATTTTGAGGTGTGTACCTCTTCAAAATCAAGTTATCAAGTTCAAAATGGAATAGGAGCGACCCGGCACCCATTTCCAGCCCCAGGTCCAAAAATGAGCTTCCTAGCTCAATTTTAAGTGTACCCGCAAGATCGTGAACGCCGTCTGAAAAAAAAGGAGATTGACAACAAAAACGAGCGGGTTTTCAATTTTTTCTCGAAAACCAGTGAGCCGTTCCAAACCACTTTTGGAGTATATGCCCAACTTTTTACGCTCTTTTCAATGCAACTTAGCCCTAATTTCTGCGTTCACTCTGAACTGAGATTTCGAGAAAGGGGTTGCGCGCGTGGCTGATTCAAAACCAAATCTGGTGCGCGCTTCGCGCGCACCACAATTGCAAGAGACATAACAATAAAACAATGTTCTTCTCAAACAGTCAACTATCCATTATTTCTCAGAATTGCGAAATTTTTTACTTTTGGCGGTATCGAACCTGTGAATCCTAATTGCCTAAAGATGCATCTCCTATTACGAAATTCCAGAACATCTGTGTGATTTCGTTGACAGGATAGTCCGCTTGTAATCACCTCGATGACAGCGAATACTCAACACCGCTGCTGCTGGCATATCCAGGAGCGCTTTGGCGACCACTTTACCTGGCCTGACTCCTTCTCCATGTCAGAGTCATTAACGCTGGCCATTATACTTGGGCCAATTTGTGAAAATTTTCGAATTTCGAGTTTTCGAATATATTCGAAAATCATTTTTTTTCAATTTCAAATTTTTGAATACATCTGAAAATCATTTTTTTCGAATTTCGAATTTTCGAATATATTCGAAATCAAATTTTTCGTATTTCGAATTTTCGAATAAACTCGAAATTGGTATTTTTCGAATTTCGGATTTTCGAATATAATCGAAAAACTGATTTTTCGAATTTCAAATTTTCGAATTTATTCGGAAATCAAAATTTTCAAATTTTTTAATAATTTTTCGAATTGTCGAATAATTTTTTTTTATATTTTTTGAATGAATTTTCTCTAATCCACAAATGATAGCTTCGATTCGAAAAATTGGTTTCGAGCTGTCACTTGTTGCGACTATAACTTTGTAAAAATATTCATCGGTTACACTTACTCTTAAGCCCCTTTCATAGTTTGCCGGCCGACGTCGGACGACTCGTTAAGATAGATAAGATGGGAAGGGTAGGGTAGATGGATATTACACATTCGATAACGAGTCGTCCGACGTCGGTCGGTCAAGTGTGAATGAGGCTTTAATCTCAAACCATTTTCAATCAGGATAGCTGCAGAATCTGTCCCTTTGGTTGTATTGTGTCAGAACTGATCAGGAGAGCCTATCACAATGTTAGGCGCTATTCATACTACCACTAATACGCCAGCGCGGTCGCACGCGGAAAGAGTGACACCCGCTGCGCCATGGCTGTGGCGGCCCTAACTTCTTGGTCATTTTCATTAAAAATCCGTCTTCAATTTCATTAAGCTCCATATTAATTAATTTTAGTGCGTTGGGGCCCATTTTAATCCGCTCCGCCATAGCGTAGCCGTTGGAGTACTCATAGTCTCCGCAAGCGCGTCACGCGCGCTTAAGTACAAAAGACGGCTTGACCTCGGTTGAGACTTCTTGACTACCACTATCCCCTCTCCGGAGAAGAGCCTTATCGCATACATCACCGAGACCCTAGCGCCGCTCTCCAGAGACCTAGCTACTACTCCAGCAGGCACCGGTATAGGCAAATTTGCTGCCCGCCGAGCTTGCAACGACTGCAGAGTAAGGGCAGAGGCGCTGAGACATGCGAGATTGAAACCCTTAAGCCCGTTCGCGTTTTTGCCACCGAGCCAAATGTCGCTTTTGAGCTGGCAATTAGCTTCTCTCCACAAGAGAATGCTGGCGAAATCGATTCGCAATCGGAACCAGGGATGTGCGAAAATTTTTCGAAAACTCGAAATCGAAAAATGACGTTTCTCGTTTCGAGACCACGGTTTTTGGTGCAGATGGGTCATTTGGAGTGCGACCATTTTTTGAAAAATTTTTCGGTTTTTTTCGGTGTTGATTTTTCGAAAAAAACGAAAACTCGAAGAAAGTGTATTTTTTCAACGTAACATAGTGTGGGTAAGCCTTCTACAAACTTTTGCGGAAAATTTTTTCGTTTTTCGGTTTTTTTTTCGGTTTCGAAAATTTTTCGAACACCCTGATCGGAACTGGTGAAGGGATAGTAAAGCGCCGCGAACGCCCTAAAGCGGTGATAACGACTGAGAACATTTCCGCCGCCGCAATTCGTCAGTTTTCTTAGGGGACGTTTATACTCCCCCCGCCGAGCGGCGCGGCACAGTGCACTTCTGTAATAATATTGATCATGCGGCGCGGCACGACCGATATTGCAGGATTGCACTTGACCGCGCCGCTCGGCGGCGAAAGTATAAACGACGCCTTAGACAGCGGCGTTTGACGCGGCAACAAAGGGATGACAAGGGCGTTAGGCCTATGGTCTAGTTTTGCCACACGAGGTCGCGTCGCTCTGCACAGCGACAGCGCCCGCCTCCCTGCCCTTTAAATCTGTCGCTGTGTCACGGAGTGCATGCACAGCGACGAGTAACGGCAACGAGAGGCATCGGCACATTTGCCGAATGTCAGCCCTCCACGACACGTCGCTGCGACGGACACGCAACAACTGTTCCTACGACGTCCACTGCGATCCGCTCCGATGCTGGTCCCGCCACGATTGGTGCTCAGAATTCCACGGCAACGGCTGTCGCTCATGGCAACGACAACGATAGCCACCATTGACCCAGCAGACGACGTTTCAACACCCTCCGCTGAGAGGCGCGGCGTCGTGCGATCCTATAATATCACTCGCGCCGGCAGCGCTGCGCGTAACTGAATATTGTAATTTCGTAATTCGTAAGTTTTCAAATTCCTCGTAATTCGCAAATCGTAGTTCACAAGGCCTGAGCAAAACCAAACCTTCCCAGCCGCGAAGACCACTCCTAGGTAATGTTTTTAAAGTAGTCATTGTAGATTAGTGAGCTCGATCGCTCCCGTCCGTATTTCAAGTAACTGTCTCTCTGGAACGGGATGGTTTTGGAAGCTAAAACCCTGGTACTGTACATATCTGCCTGACAGCTACATTAAAATGCGAAAACGAGAGAGGTTTGCATTGGCTGGTCGGTTCAAGCCGGCCTATCCCACCGATAGAAGAGCACCTTGTACGGTGACGCAATATTTCACGCAGACAGAAGCGTGTGAGAACTAAATTGGGCGTGAGGTGAATAGGTCAAAATGGTGCTTTGATAGAGTGTGCTTTCAAAGGTTATTTAGAAAAAAACTTCTATTTAAATGATAATTGTGCATTTCGATTATTCAAATTTCAAAAATTCGAATATGCTATTCAGAATATTCGAATTTCGAATATTATCCGAAACTCTATTTTTGAAATATTCGAATTCCGAAGACTATTCGAAAGTCTGTTTTTAAAATATTCGAGTTTTGAATATTATTCGAAACCGCTTTTTACGAAGTATTCGAATTTCGAATATTATTCGAGTGCCTGATTTCGAAATATTCGAATTTCGATTATTATTCGGAAATCAAAGTCTTCGAATTTCAAATTTTGAATGATTCGAAATTTGAAAAATCATTCGAATATTTTTGGAATAATATAATTCGGTCCGAAGTATAATGGCCATGCTACTGTCGCTATTGTCTTGCATGCTTCATCACCAGTGAATCGTACGCTCTTCTTGTGTGTTCCTGCCTTATTTTTACATCGCCATTTCATATCTTGCCTCATTTGTTTTTTCGCTGTGGTTTCTCACTATGCAGTTTCTTTTTTGATCTCCTGTCTGAATTTGCTCTCTCAGTATGATCTCCAGTTTTATTTCGACCTCTTATTGTGATCTCATTTTGCCGTCATTGTTTCATACTAACGGTGTGGCTCTCAACCCCCCCCCGTCTTGATAGAAGTCCATCTTGGTTCTTAGTTGACCGAAGGTCCGACCCCATCCCACAGGATGTCGACGGGTCCCCTCTGTGATGCATCACACTTCACGCCGAACCCTGGTCAAAGATGTTTTGGAAAGAGCTGCATTCTTATAGCGAACGTATAGTTGAAGCTATCAATAAAGTTTAACAACATCTTATAGATCTTGACCCATAGGCAATTCTAGCAATATCTTTGTTAAACCCTCGAAAACCCAAGTTGAAAGGAGAGGTATGACCCGAAGGCGCGAAATAAAAGCGAGAAAAACGCATTTTTGCTTTGTTTTGCCTTAAAAAGTTCTAGAAATTGGATTACCTGTAACATAACACAGCATGCAATGATGACAGAAGTATAACACGGCGATACATGAAATAAAATATCGCGAATCACGTAACATAACATAAAGCAATATGCGCTACCGCCCGGAGGATTTGGGTTCTCAAAGTAATCAGTTTAAAGGTAAATCCAATAGGTAGCCCTCAACGCCAGGATCATTAATATCACCCTGGTTTCGCTCAAAGTTGAGTTTGAAGCGTGTTTTGCAGAAAAATACGAGAAAAAACGCAGCTTCGACCTCGCTCGCTTTTTTGAACAAATTCCCCACGAGCGGTGTTGTAATTATTCATCTCATAAAATACCCAATCACGATAACATAACATACCATAACACAACATTTAACACAAGATTACATAGAATTTGCCGGCACAGCCCAATAAGTCCATAAACTCTAGCCACTCGGTATGCACAGAAGCCAGGAATTTTGAGAAGCATTTATAGGGACTAGTAGATTTCCAGCCCTGATTGGAAACACGAAACAGCAACTATATCTATTGAAGATTAAAATGTTCAGTGCATCCAGAGCAGACCGAACTCCATCCAATCCTAGAATCCCCTTTTCAGGTCGTTCGGGAACATTACTCATATGGTCACAATGTTTCGATGTTCGTCGCCGTCGTTCTGCGTGGCATCATATGTCTTTAGTGTCGAATTCGGACTGGCTAGGATTAAAAGATCTTCCGAGCATAGCCCATGGCCACGCCCACGCCGCATCATACTCGCTCAGCACCCATCCCTTACCCTTAGTCCATCCTCTCAGGGATCCTCTCCCCTGCGCTGGTCCACATCTTTCTATTGGATCATCATTACCACCATCAGATATGTATTTTATCGGAGAGCAAAAACGATTTCAACACTTTTACAGTTGCAAGTCAAAATATCTTCTTGTTACCCTCACTAAGGTTTTTGGGAGTTACCTAAGTTTTTGCAATCCGGAACAGACTTCTCAAATTTCTATTATCATTTTTTCACCTGGACGTATTGGCATCCCCAATGAATCTTTCGCCATCTCTAACGAAACCGAATGATAAAGACCTTGGATTTTATAAATGTGTCCAAATACAAACCTAGGTTGACCAAGATGTGTAATAATAGCCTAACGATAATGCAGCTTCTAATCGCGACTATGATAACAGGCATTTCTCCCTTGGGTCACGTCGGCGTCATATAGTGATTACCTCCTCTAATAATGTGTTTCGCTGCGCATTCTCGGCGATGAAGCAGCAACTATGGACTTACTTGTACAGCTCATTGATATATCGCAGAAAATCATCTTCTTACTCATGCATTCTATATAACTGCATGTTTTTTCTATAAATTTAGTAGGCTGCTGATCAGAATCTCAATCTGTGTGCACTAGCGCATTTCTTTCTGGTTTCGATCCTTTCATAGTGTTCTTCTACCAGAATAACTATCGTGGCTCTAAAACCACTCAATAAAAATCGACAATTTCTAGGCTGGCAGCAGCAGGGATGTGCGTAATTACGTCTAACGACTAGCGACTAACGAAATGAAAAATATTTTGGCAAGCTATCCCAGAATTCGTTAGAAAATCAGTAGTTATTGATATCGCGCTCCAACCTAAGGGTTCGTTTATACTCGCGCCGCCGAGAGGCGCGGCACAGTGCATTTCTGTAATATCGATCACGCGGCGGAGCACGATCGATATCGTAGAATTGCACTTCGCCGCGCCGCTCGGCGGCGGAAGTATAAACGACCCCTCAGGATTACATCGGGGGCGGCACGCGGCGGGTTGGGGCATGGTTTGGGGCGTCGGTGCGTTTGATGATTGCTCTGCGAGTGCTGGAGATAATCAATAATTAGAGTCTCTGCGGGGTTGCGGCTGCCCCTCCCCCCTCCTAGGAAGGGTAAGCGAGGGAACGATTTTTCAGTGCTACCCCTACCCCTTTTTCAGCCCTCGCGCTGCTATCATCAGATGCGCCGACGCCTAGACCCTGCCCAACCCCAACTTAACCCGCCTCATACGTGCATGCCGCCCCAGAAATTATACATAGTTCCCCGTTAGTTGTTCGAGGTAGGTGGCACAAAATAACCATAGCCTTCAGTACTAATTTCAAATTGTACCGGCATTGCTTGCAGTTCTGGAACCCCACATTGTGACCCCAACCGAACGTTGCGCAAGGTTAGGTGCAGCATTTATGCGACTAGGGTCGGCCGCGCGACTTTGTGGTAGGCTCACTGAACCGGTCCCGTCACTGACCGGCTCCAACGGAGATTTTTACAGAGGGCACTCACTGTCAGAGGTGATATCATGGAGCGGTGCTTGCAGACCAGAACTGTGCTCCAACGGTAACTGTACCCGATGATTGGATTGTAAGGGGCACCGTCCTCCGACTCTCTGTCATAAATTTGAGATATTGTATTTCCATAAGTGGTGCTGCGACCTCTCAGTGGGTGAAATTTTCACTTGGATGCTAATTTCTTCCGAGCTTTTCCCCATTATGGGAACAAGCCCGAAACGATGCGCGTGCTCAACTCGACGCTGGCAAAAGAAGAATTAGTGCAAAGCTGGTGGAGTTCTCAGTGTTGTCACCATGGGGTAGACCTCATATAACATCACGTAGCGCAGAACGGCAAATTTCGCACTGATAAAAGCGAAGAGCTAAAGATTTCCTCGGTTTCCTATTTTGCTTCTTTTCTCAACGAAGAAAAGTACAAAATCGACAAATACACAATCTCGGGTATTAGGCCTTCGTTCATATTCTCAAATATGTATGCTTAGGTTTGCAGTTTAAACTAGGTTCAGTAACGATCAATGTTTTGTAAGTCTAATGTCCATGAATGTTTTGGGAAACATCTCGTCATGACTTCTTTTTCTATCCATAAGGGCTTTTTTTCTGCCTCAACTGTGCTTATTTTCGAAACCTAGATTTTTAATGACTAACGATTGATGCTAGGGTTTTGGCTGGTTGAACGACCACTGACTGACGGATTACAAAATTTCTGTTATGCACATCACTGTTCAGCAGTCTTCACTCTGTTAACCACACCCTGTGCCTTACCTCAGTAGAGTAACCTTGATCGATCACGTGTTCGCAATGGCAACTACGAAATCGGTTTTTTTAGTTAGCCTATTCCGGAGAGAAGCGTACGCTGTTCGAATCGGGACTTTGCATAAAGACCAATTTGAGGACGAATTATGTCGGACCTGGAAAAATCGTATACTGAGACAGCGTGCCCCTCATACCCAAAAAGGCCGAAAACTAACGACTGAGCTTAGCTGACGGCAGCCTTTTCAGAAGTTGAGAGGATGGCGATCCTATCTTTTTCCACCTAATATTGAGAGTTGGCATTTTACATTTGGCATACTGGCTGTATACAGCGTTTGGACACATATCTATGGAGAGAATTATCTGCTGGGTTGGTCTGTGACTTCAAAGGCAGTATGCATACTTGCAAAAATCGCTAGAATACCAACGTGAATGGACCCATGCGGCTCCAATCTTAGACCCGAATTCCGTCGGAAAAGCAGAAGACCAGCAAGGATGACCCCGATAAAAACAGTCCCATGTTGCCAGTCTGCTAAGCCCCACTCCTACTAGAAACGGAAGTACACTTGTTATGAAGCCATCGATTGACCTTTTTATCCTGCAGGCTCAAAGTTCACAAATTCTCGGATCTTGTATCGAACTTCGAGCGTCCGCAAATTTGTGATGGCTTAATCGGGAAAGTTTTAGCCGATAATCATGGAAAAGATTGCTCAAAGAGCAAACTTTCATCCGAACTTTCTCAAAAAAGATCGTTATCTTAGAAAAATCCCATACGAATATTGTAAAGAAAACATCACAATTAGAGAAATTGGTTTTGAATGCCTTTGATGTACACGTAGTAGAACTATAGTGTTGGCTAAAAATCATTGAGAAGGGGAGGTAAGTTTTTGGCAATGATAAGGTTCATTCATGTGTACCTATTTGATCAAAAATTTGCTAAATATGTTGAGTAAGCGCATTGTGAGGAAGAGTAGAATCAGGGAAACATTTTATTGTAATTATGTTTGATTTTTATTGTATATATTAATAGACTTAAATCTCGTCCCGGCTTTACCCCGTAATCCGAAGCATATCCGGGACAGAGCCACGGCCGAATACTTACTCCCACTCTAATTTTTTTTTTTAGTTTACATTGAATTTCTGCTATGTGTAAATTGGAAGTATTCTCTCGCTGCCTACTTCCACTTCCTCCAATATCCTTCATTGCCTTTGCGCCGTTCGTTAATAGTAATGATTTTTTTATACCTAATGTTTTTTATCACTAATGCTTTTTTTATTACTAGTCCATCCCAGTGTGCGACGTGTATCTGCAGACAAGTCCCATATCGCTCGGCAAGAAGGATTCTGACGGACGGCGGGTGGATAAATCTTGGGCTCTTCCTGTCGGAACGCATCATGTGTTTTCTGCTCTCAAAGAAATGCGAATTTCTTTATCAAAACAATCAAACACAGAATAAATAATACGCGCTTATTAATGCAACAATAACCTGCGGACCTTCTCATAATTTTATTCTACAAGTATTCAGGTAAAGAAAGAAAAAAAGAGGGGAAAATTAAGAGAAATGTTTATCTGTGAAAGTTGAATTGGTGAAATTCAGAAGGACAGAGGCTGAAAAGTTGTGCCAGTGATGTCTCAAAGGCATTGTGCACGATAGAAACCGACTTCGATTTTTTCAGCAGAAACAGGCAGGTGGAATGCATATCACAAGTACAACGTAGCATATATCCGGAAGAAACAGGCCCGAAACCGCCCACTAAGGCCCCAAGTTGAAAAAACCTCTTCTAGTCACACCTTCCCCCAATTCAATCAATTGTATGCGAATGGAACGTAGCGAGTAGACGATGCTCAAAACTTGAAGCCTTACGGGGCTGTTTCGGGCCCATTTTCCTTGATTGTGGTAACGCTGTGGTGGTGACCCAACTGCCCACTTTTACCAAAACAGAAGCGCAATCGGTTTTCATCGTGGGCACTGCTCTGGTGTTTCTCGGCCTCAAGCCGCGCCGAACAGTAATCGAGGACTTCTGGTAGTTTGGCTCGTTCTCCCAATCTTTGGGCCACTGCTTTTGAAGTCGGGCGAACTGGAGGAGCCCGGACAGCAACAGTAGTGGCACTAAAAGCTACAGTAGTGGCCCGAAGAGCAATAGAGACGGACCCGCAGTTTGGGAGTACGAGTCAGATTGTCAGGCGGCTCGGGGCCATGAATCGCCTTTGTGCATTTAGAAGAATAGGGTGGGGGTATGAAAATGGATTTTCCTACTGCCTGTGCCTCAGTAGAGAAAGTGGAGAACTTTCTTTTCAACAAGGAATTAAAATCCCTTAGATGACCAGATCACGCTGTATCGCTGGTTTCCTCGAGTTATGTGTATTACACTTCATCATGCCTGAGAGGTGTTTACGTTTATGCATGTACGTACACTACTAAGAGACTGAATATAAATGAGTAAATAATAAATAAATTTGAGACTGCCTAGTTTCTCGTTCTCCTCTTTGGTGTATACGAATGAGGAATCGCTGTACACACTAAAAAGTAGCTATTATTACTTCACCTAGATATATGAAGAAGCTGATGGCTAATAGATGTTTACTCTCACTAAAGGCATCGTACGCGCAGAAAAGCTTATATTATTTTTTAATGTTTTTGTTTAGCTTGGAGTCCTTAGCGATCACAAATGTCGAAGTAGCCCCGGAAAACCCTTCATTTGTAAAGAAATTCCAGTTCGAACACGCTGTAGAAATTAATTCGCATTTCGCGCCTAAATCGTTTTTGAAGTTCTTCTGCATTTGGAGACGTAGTCACTGACATTTTCGAAGTTTTCCTGCATGAGACGTTAGTACCATATTTGCTTTCCATGTTGTTGAACGGTCGCATCAACATCCTATGAAAAGGTGTTTGATGGTTGACCCAGAAGTGCTAGATGACCTACCCAACAGCAGTTTTCAAGTGACCATAGCTTCTTAGGTGCGCATTCACAGAGCCTCAAATTTCGTGGGTGATTTCAGCTAGCCCTAATTGTTTGATTTTACGCAAAAAAAGAATGTGATCGTGATTTGCGCGCACGATGCCTTGCAATTATTTTTTCACTCTTTGACGTACTCTAATATCTATGTGTCTGCAGGAGTGGTGAAGTACTCATTTCTAACCTCATTACCCATTTCTTCTTTTCCTTGTCTTCCCATCTATTCCTATCAATGAACAAACTAAAAGTCACAAACCTTAATGAGAAAAAAAAGTAAAAAAAATCATGTTATCTGCCCTTACGTCAGCTTTATCTGTTTTCCAGCTGAACTCGTATTGCACTGGATCACATGCTCACCCTGTTTCGCCTTAATCTGATTATTCAACGAATATCAAGCAGCAATCGCTGTGAACAACTCGCCCATGGCATTAAAGGCGGGGTTCACCATGAACAAGTTGCCCTTTTTTCGTAAAAACGTAAGCTTTAGGAACCTCTAAGACCAGTTAGGACGGAAGTGGGACGAAAAGCGGGCCGAAGGCGGGTGAAAATCTCGTGGACAAGCCGACCTATTGGATCGCCCCTCACACGTCGTATAAAAGTGGTCTACCGTCCATCTCACTAAACGAACAGCTGCCGATTTTTTATGCATACTCTTTGTTATCCCGAAAACTTCTAACATAGTAGCATGTGCATTGAACCATCCTTTTTTAAAGACACTGTTCACGATAAACTTCACCCTCGAATTTTGATTTATTTATTTATTTATTTATTTACGACTATTCGAGACAGCCATGATAAAGACATCAAAAGTCAACAATAAAACACACCAAAATCAGTGAATTGTTTTCTAACAATTCTTGTAGAACCAGAGTCATCTGCAATGTGAGAACAATCAAACGTAGAGCGATGGAGAACTCAAAACTTCAAAAGAATCTTTTTTGCTATTCGTTTAAAGGAGCAAAAACTTTTGAGAGATGGAGAGATGTCACTCTTCAGAACTAAATAAGCCGATCCAGCGCGAACTGTAAATGAGTGCGCCCTAATGCCTAATTTTGGTTTAGAATACCAAATTTTGAGAGAAGCACCTCTAGTTTTCGAAGGAATGAGTTCATAGAATTTTGACGCGCGTATGGAGAGCTGAATTTTCCTTTTTTTTTTTGAAACAGAATAGCGTCGGAGAAACGGGACGAAAAGCTACCCAGGGTCCGCAAAGTGGCTTAGAAAAGTGGGCAAACCCCGGCGTTTTGGGCAAGTCTGGCCCCTTTCCGCCCCTCAACGTGAACAATGGAACACTCGAGATTGTGAGACGAGGGATGGTTTCCGATCAATAGCCCCGTTCTTCCCTTTATTCCCAACTTCTCTCTTTACTCACGTCAGCTCGCATGCATTGGCTGCAAAAGACGGAAGTTACAAGCTTCGGACAACTCGTCCACCTTGCTTCCCTAGCTCAATTTCTGAGGAACCATAACTCTGCTCCGAGAAGGTTTTGTACGATTTAGGAGACATCATTGGAATTAGAATGGGACCGTTTTCAAGATAGGCAAAAAAAAACAGAGAACGGATTTTTATCGTGAACACTGCCTTTAAAGCGTTCTCGCTACAAGAAACAGAAAACAAAGTCTCTTAGCTCAGAACTCTGAAGCGGAAAACCGCTTCCGACGTCTGATTATCAAAACTCCGCAGTGGCCAAATAACACCAAACAGGCGTGATTGAATACTTTAGAGGTTTTTTTAAACAACTACATAGAATACTATTCTTTATCGTAAACACTGCCTCTAAAGGCAGTGTCCACGAAAAAAACCATGTCTGATTTTTTGGTGGAGATCGGCAGCTGCGGGGCCTAGCGGAACCCTAACGTGGAAAAAAAAGAAAAATGAGCTCGGAAAGGTTCCCTACGGCCACAAAGTTGGACACCCGTCGGCTCGTCACACCCCAGATGCACTTGCCACGCCCACCGACGTGAACAAATGAATGCTCGAGATGGGTCGTTTTTATTGGGAATGTAGTAAGGAAATAGAGCCCATAATTTGCACGGGAAATCGAGAGTGTAAATACTAATTA
Source organism: Aplectana chamaeleonis (assembly GCA_029168955.1). Taxonomy (NCBI): domain Eukaryota; kingdom Metazoa; phylum Nematoda; class Chromadorea; order Rhabditida; family Cosmocercidae; genus Aplectana; species Aplectana chamaeleonis. The sequence goes on from JAPDOI010001094.1 coordinate 99,922, forward strand.
ATTGTTTTTTTACAGAGCCTGAATAACATGCCTCAAGAGACAGTAGAAAAATCTTTCTGCGACTTGCTGCGAAAACATTTAATGAGAGCTATTCACTTTATCCAGAAATACCCTATGTGGTCAACAGCATCCTCAATCGACAATTGTAAGAATCACATGTTAACATGCAAACAGCAGATTATCAGTGCTACCTGCTTATGAGAGCTACCCACGATTTACCCTTACATTTCGGGCAGCTTAGATGCTCAGAAATTATATCAATTTTATGGCATGAATCGAAGGCTTGGAGTGTTTGCAGTCGTGCAAAGGATCTTTTTTTTTGCGATGGTTGCTGGACACGCACTCCGACCGCGTGCGCGGACAGACTCATTAAGACAGTCTGTATGATTTTTTTTCTTTCAAAATCATGTTTTGTACGATTTGTTCATCGACTGCACCGGTACCGGTTTCGCTGGGTAAGGCGCTATTTATGCCCCACAAAGCCGACGCGTCGCTAGCGAGACGCGCGGGAGTGGCGCTGAAGCATGAATATTTTCTAAGCTTGTCACGCGCGTGACAAGTTTGCGGAGACTATGAATACTCCAGCGGCGACGCTAAGGCGAAGCGGAATACAGTGGGTCTGTACCTTTTCAAGCGATCAATTTCCAAACATCATGGTAGTAGAAGATGGTTTCTGCGATTAGTTATTATGGAATGGGATAAAATTCATAAAGGATCAATGATGAACATGGCTCAGAATTCGGTACGGCCGTCGTCGCCATCGCGGAGTGGGCGTCATCTGCATGCCGCGCGGGCCAGGCGTCAGGCCGTTCATACTCCAAATCCACGCCCACGGGTCAGGCTCTGGCGTCGATGAGTATGAATCAGTATGAAATAAGTCTAAATTCGCCGCGCGCGGTGCTCCGGCTACTACGCGGTCGCAGGGACTTTTTGTCGCTCGCGTTGCATGTACCAGCCGAACCGCCATTGAGTGCCTCCTTTTAATGCATTCGATCAACATACCGTTTCCTGTGTTTCATCCTTACCTAATTACCGACTGTCAGCGTCACAGAGCTCTGACCAGACACAGTTTGAAACTCGCATTCACTAGTGTTCGCTTGTGCTCAAGTTGGCCCCTTGGAGCCTTCACAGCTCTATCTCTGGCGCGCTTTTTGCCGCGCGAGCCTCGTGGTTTTTACAGATGTTTGTGAACCGAACTGATTTATTGAATTTTTCACGACAGGCTGTTCCATTCCAAAAACTGTCTTTAAAAAACGCATCAAAATAAGCAATAGTGAATGCTTTGATGTTTTTGCGCTGGCAAGCAAACGAACTAAAGGACAATGGTGAACGTTTCCATGAAACTTCCATACCCCGGAGAGGAAATTTTTTTCAAATAATGTTTCAAAAACCAATCAGAATCCTACCCACGCCTCCTTTATACGCTTGGTGTAACCATATCTCGAGCTACATGAAACGCCTCGGGAACAAAAATCTTTAAGTGCACATATTTGAATGTTTAGGTGTTTTGAGCTAATGAGTATGGAGCATTGGATTCTGGGTGGCCGTCTTATATTAATACTCCTCAACGCAAGCGCGGAACGCGTGTGACACGCGAGCGTGGCGTTGGACTATGATTGGCCTGACGCCACGCCCGCGCGACATGCGCGTGTTGCCCGCTCCGCCATGACGGCGACGGCTGTTTCGACTTTTTGATCATTTTCATTATTAATTGTGGTGCGCGCGAAGCGCGCACCAGATTTGGTTTTGAATCGTCAACGCGCGCAACCCCTTTTTCGAAATCTCAGTTCACAGTGAACATAGAAATTAGCTATAAATTGCATTAAAAAGAGCGCAAAAAACTGGTTATAACGCCCTAAAATGGCTTGGAATGGTTTGCTGGTTTTCGAGTAAAAAGTGAAAGACCGCGCGTTTTTGTTGTTAATCTCCTTTTTTTCAGACGGCGTTCACGATCTTGCGGGTACACTTAAAATTGAGCTAGGAAGCTTATTTTTGGACTGGAGGCTGGAAATGGATGCAGGTCGCTCCTATTCCATTTTGAACTTGATACCTTAACTTTGAAGGGTACCTCAAAATCGTGGGTTTACAAACTAAATTAGCCGTGAAGCACGAAAACTGCTTTTTTTCTGCTGCGGCTGTGGAGACCGGGGCGTGTGGGTGAGTCTTCAGCCAATCAACACAGGTCGTCGGAGGTAAGTACTGAACTTGTCAGAATTCTTACTCATGGCATGTGATCGATCGATAATCAATATTATCAATTTTCGAGCTTTTTGCACAAAATGCGGCGAGGAGTGGTGAATGCTGGTGAGATTGGTTTTCTTGGTTGGGGAATTTTGCTCATCTGTCGTTATCGATAAACACCAATCAATAGTATTGATTTTTTCGCCTGTTGCACAAAATACCGCAATGCTTTTTGATTTTTGATGGCTCTAACAAGTCACCTGTTAGGGAAATTCTTCTCATCATCCAAGATCAAATATTAATGATCAATAATATCGAGTTCTCACATGTTGCACCAAATGCGGCAATTAGTTTTATTTTTTATGGTTGTAACTCATATTTTTCAAAATTTGTACTCATACGACAATATCGTCTGTTAGATGCTTCATCATTCCGAAATGAAAATCGTTGAGCAAAATGCAAGTCAGAAAGGGAACCTTCGGGAAAAATATGTGAAATTTCTGAAAATTTAGCTTCCTGGCAAAAGTAACGATTTGGTGATAGTGAAAAAAACAAAAAAAAATATCTTGAAATATCTTAAAAATGATAAAAATGAGTGGAGGTGGTGCCATGCGAGGCGGACGAGGAGGATTTGGCGGAGATAGGCACAAACCATACTGAAGTGACAAAAAATGCTGTTCGCAGTTCTTAACTTGGTTTACTACAAAACTCACAAGTTGGTTGTCGCCATTGTAGCAAGACGATCTGTGCGCTGAGAGTTGCTCCCTGGTCTCAGATTTCATTTTTGTTGTTAGCGAGCTGTTTCCGTATTTTTGTACGTGTTAACTATTTATTCGCTGTGGTGTTAGTGCTGTAACAGCCTGTCACGTGAAGCAATCTTTTATCTATATTGCTTACGGTTTCCCCGTTATATGTATCCAAATGAAGGAATTTGGCGTGAAATAACCTGGAAAAATAAAAAAGCTAGGAAATGAAGTGAAATAACCAAAAAATGCGATTTGGTGGTCGATCATTTCACAAGCTTCTCCGTTAAACTTATCAAAACGAAATCAAGCACGACATGGAATGGAGCGTCGCTTTCACCTAGTTTGATCTATGCTGATTCCCTCATTACAGCTTTCAAAAATGGCCTAATGTTTCCGTTGCGCGCTTGATTTCGTTTTGATAAGTTTAACGGAGAAGCTTGTGAAATGATCGACCACCAAATCGCATTTTTGGTTATTTCACATCATTTCCTAGCTTTTTTATATTTCCAGGTTATTTCACGCCAAATCATTTTTAAGATATTTCAAGATATTTTTGAAGATTTTTTTCACTATCACCAAATCGTTACTTTTGCCAGGAAGCTAAATTTCCAGAATCCATCATCAATTTCATTCCGGTTCGTTATAATTAATTCCATTGCTATCCTCTTATATCAAAATGAGCAAAATGATGAACGCGTAACTAGAATGCGCTTGTTAACAAAAGTTAGGTCCACTTTTTTCCGCTCCGCCATTAGGTGGTCGCTGGAGTACTCATAGTCAACGCAAGCGTGACACGCGCGTCACGCGCTTGGAAAGTATTCATACTCTAGCTTCACGCCCGCGCGTCACGCGCGTGCCGCGCTGGCGTTGAGTAGTGTGATGAGCGCCTTAGCCCTTTCCTGTGATCTGCCCACCCTTATCACTGTTTGGCGCTACGAGTCGACTACTCCTTAATTCCTTGCGCTTGTCATAGGGCAACTCTTCTACGTGGCAGAAGAAAGATCTAGGATCCAGCCTTCCAAACCCACTCAGCCACTGTCGAACGGATTTAATTACTATGGGGACGTAATCTACGGACTTTGTGAACGATCACAACCAGGCACAGAAGTTTCATTGAGCACGAAAACTAGGATATGATTCCAAGCGCTCAGGATCACTACAGCAAAAGAATGTTCAAGACTGAATCGTTTGCGCCCTTCAAGCCGCTCTTTCTCAGTCCGTGCCAGATTAGGACTTCTCGTGAGGGGGTGCCGTTATCAGAGGGGTGTGACATTATGGATACGCAACATTAATGTCTGAAACTTCTCAGGCGATTCTCGTCCCTAAGCCTCCTGCCAGTTCGGCTCGTTCTCCCAATCTGCATGTACGCTTGTGTTGCTGTCCAGGCCACTGCTGTTGCTTTCCGGGCTACTGATGTTGCTGTACGGGCTCCTCCAGTTTGCCTGGGCAACTGCAGTGGCGCGGAGGCTGCGAGAAGGAACCGGCTCCGGTTCCTGTTCGATGCGGCTCGGGCCGGGAATCGCTTGAGTTTACGGACTTCTGTGTTTTATTTCAAACACGATGTTGAGAAGAAAACCTTTTCTGATAACTTCAAACAAAAATAGTCCAATCGTGACGGCAGCGCTTGCGCGGAAATCGCCCTTTGTTTTTCAATTTTCCATGTGAATCCGTCTCCATAGTGAATGAACTGGAAGAAAATTAGTATCAAGGTAGCTGGCTAAAATATGCTCTTTAATTTCAGAAAAACGAGTTTCCCCGTTACGACTGTTGTTTTCCGTCATTGTTTTGTTTGTAGTGCTGGTAGAGGCCAGTATAGCTCACTGGGTCAGTGCGCTGCTGCATTAAAAGAATTAGTCGATCGTGCAAAAAGCGATTCCAATTAAAGCTATTACACTAATTAGTCACTCATCTGTGTCCCTTCGCGAAAGAGGTCAATACGACGGATTCGTAGAGCATTTTTGGAGAGTGAAATGAATGTCGCTGCTGACACTAACACTAAATAGTATGCAACTGAAAGAACCTCGTTTGGAAAATAGCAATTTTTGATCGTGATTTATGTAGCCCTTATAACGAGTCAAATGCCTATGGTTTTCTCAACTCTGTCTCTCCTACTGAAATTATTTCTCTAGTCATCATACACTAACAATTAGACAAACCAGCTGAGGATGAACCTTTGTGTATATTTATTAAATACGTGAATCCAAGAAATACGCGATACCAACCTCTTTTCCTAGATATAAAAAGCTGATTGAAAAATTCCATAATGAATTAGAGGATGCTTAGTTCTTCCACAGTTAAAGTCGTTGTCTAATATTGTTCTATATGGATTCTCCTGACATTTTCATTTTGTTCCCGGCTAATGCTTGCCTCATTCGTTGAGTTTTGTGTGAATTACGTGTGGTACGTAATAAATACATATTGAATCATATCTGTTACTGCTTGCCCTAACTCTGCAGTTACAAGAAAACACTTCCTAAATCGTCTTATTCTCCTCAGAAAAATCTCATAATTAGAGGAGGCGATTAAATAAATATAATAATTATTATAAAACGTTCGTATATAGCTTTTCGATTAGAAAATTTTTCTGTTTTTTTTTCGATTTTTCACCAATTGGCCCATATTCTTTTCGCCATTTTTGCAGACTTCAGAATTTTTCTCTTGCTCAAACGCGTTCTTCTAGCTAAGGATTGCTCTGGCCACAAGCTCGAGTTTTGAAAGTCGGTCGAGGGTTGTGGGAGTACAAAAAAACAATTTTAAGATCACAAATTTGACTCAACGGTTTCGGGTCGATGAGAAACGATCGGAAAGTTCACTTTTTGGTTTTTGAGATTAGAGAAATTCTGTGCCTAAACTCCCTACAGGGGGTAAAGGCTATAAAACGGCGAATGTCACTTGGTTCCTACGCGTGCTGGTGCGAAGCGGAGGTTAGAGATCGTGAGAGAGCGTAGGGCAGACGGAGGCCGAGGCGTCGCGCGCGCCGCTCGCGCCTCGAATGATGTGATTTACGACGACTTATTGAGGGTATATGGAACGCTTAACATGAATATGGGGTCCGCTTCCAGTTTTCTGAAATACTACGGTAGGTTATGGTGGGTAAAAAGTCAATTCCTCACAGTAACCTTCCACGTAAAGTTCCGGAATAATGGGAGCAAATCTCATATGTATTTAGGTGAGCATTACCCTATTGTAGAAGTTTATGCAGAGAATTTCTGGATCTCTGAAGTCCGTAAAAGTGAACTTTCTGGTAATTTTCGATCTACATAGGTGCGTTGAAATAAATTTGGGGGTTTAGAACTGTTTATTTTTACCTCCCGAAAAATGGGGTCGAAAAATCACCTTTCAAAATTCCAGTTTGTGTTGTGGGCACTAACTTGGAAAACTCCCAATGGAATTTTCTTCTTTTTTTTTCAAAATGTGGTCCAGAATTAGAGACTTCTTTGAAAATATAGTAGACTAGACGGACTTTTATCAACTAAAATTGCCAGAGTGATTTTTATTCTGGAAATTCCCTGGGCTTGGAGATTTCGGCTAATATTATCGGAAAATGTTTTTGAAACTTCTTGTTACTTGTGAGATTTGCGAAGTTGAGTTTTTTCAAGTTGCGCAATTTTCGCAAACGCTCCCACCAAGTTGTCAAGCGCTTCGGACGATTTCAACAAATTATCAATTATTTCCATTCCTTTCTTTGAACTTTCTATAACATTTGACGACAATTCGTAAAAATCTTGCCAGATCGCTCATATTGCTTCAATGCTAATAGGGACATTCGAGTTTTTTTTTACCAAAGTTCATTTAATTTTGACAGTTTTCCGTTAAAATTTATTTAAGAAAGTGGTGTTAGAAGAAAGTGTATTTGCGGGTTTCCATAATACAAATTAAATGCTAAACTTTTCTCCCATTTTCGATTTTTTTCTGGGGGTTGGGGGAGAGCTAAATTTCTCTATTAGAAGCACATCTTTTTTTGAACTTCACCTGTATGTAAACTACATTTCAAAATGAGATAAGGAATGGAAATTAAGATTCTAAGACAGTGTTGGGACTCAGCAAAGGACGATAATGTCAACGAGTGTACTAGCCATGACTCCATCGGACTTGAATAGCCTACTTTTCATGGTTGTTGATAGCGAAAATCATAGTTTTGTTATCAAATTTTCCTTTATGAGGTGTCCAAAAGACAAGACAGAGATCTAAGTACAACCTCTGTTTGAAGTACACCTCTGTTAGACATTGGCCAAAAAAAGGCCTGAGAAATGGATGTACATGTACTTCTAAAAGAGAAATTACGGTAATTCCATGTCCATGAATTTTTCCCCTATTTCTCCGTAGAGTTTCAACGGTGAAAAATTCGGAAAAAAAATAACCGTAGATGAGAAGAGCCTTAAGGCTATCACTCATGTGGTGGACTCCTAATACGAGGAATCGGAGCTTTTCCTACAAAGATCAAACGACTTCGATGGACTACTGTGGAGGCGCAGAAAATCCAAAATTTCGAAGCTGATTGAGAAAGTGCGTCCTCCTTTGCTTTGTTTTTTTTTCTGCTGCAATGAACTAAACTCGGCGGCGTCATCTAGATTTACATAGGTAATGTGGTCGTTTCATTTAGAAGATGGAAGCCGTGACGACGTCGTTTCTCCCCCGTCCGCTCTGACTTCGAAGCCAAAGTGGTGGAGTTCGCTGACGAACTTTTCACGGCGATTCAACTATTCCAAGCCGAGCGCACAAGACCTCTTGTCGGGGGGATTTTTCGGAATGTCTGCGAGAATTCGTCAAGTTGCCCGTTACGTGAGGGCATTGTGGAGGAGGTCCACGGCGCATGCATCATTCATGATCCACTGCTAACAACCCCACACGAAATCGCGACACCAACACCAAGTCACCTTCGAGGCCGGGGATTTCATTTCGAAATACATTTTTTTAATCTGCTTAGTTTTGTGTTTTAATACGTTCCTCGAATTTGGTCCTTTCTAGAGTAATTGGAAAATTCACTCTGTTTGCCAGTTTTTCTCTCGTCTTCGTCTCCCATAAGTTTAAGCAAACCCAAGCTGCTGCGTCCGAGTTCTCCATAAGATGCCTTTCATTATATGTCTCAATTATTCGCATATTTGTTTTTATCCACCCTGAATTCAAGCACTCTCAACTAATAAGAAAGGTTCTTCCGTAATACAGCTGAACGTATCAATCCGGTTGCAATGAGAGTATGCCCATACCTGATTTCGGAGACAGCTTGATTTCAAAAGGCTGTATGCTCATTGCAAAGCCGCAACGTCATCCTGATCTTCCAGAGAACTAGATAGAGATTCATATTCAGCACACCATGTCGCATTGATTATCGGTTTATCTTCGATTCCTGGTTGGGGGAAGCCGAGTCGCAACTGGGAGCGCGCGTGTCGAGCGTGTTCTCTGAGAGTTTAATCCGAGAAATAACCACGAAATAATGCTCGACGCGAGATAGCCGGAAAATAATGCTTTTCAGGGAAGTATTCCAGAGGCATGATTTTTTTTTGAACTCCTCCGTCGGTTCAATCACCCTAGTTTGAGATTCTTCGACCTCGCTCAGCCTCTGGATCAGGGATTTGCGTAATTACGACTAACGAATAACAAATTTAACGATTAACGGGCTTTTTGGGTGTTATGACTAACCGCTAACGACTACCGAAATTGAAAATTTTTTCGTAAGCGATCCCAAAATTCGTTAGAAAGTCAATAGTCATTCAAACCGCTCTCCAACCCCAGGCGTTCACCAGGATTGATACATATTGGCCTGTTGGTTATTCTAGGTGAATGGTACAAAATAACCATAGCCTTCAGTATTTATTGTTTCCATTGACACTGCTTGGCAGTCTTGAAGCCCCCACGTTATGACCTCAACGGAACGTTGCGCAAGGTTAGGCGCAGCATTTATGCGACTTCGCGTCGGTCGCGCTGCTTTACGGTAGACTCACTGAGACGGTTCTGGCACGGACCGGCTTCCCCATTATGGGAACAAGCTCTAGACCACGCAAGCGCTCGGCTCGCGACGCTGACGAAGGAACTATTCGTGCAAAGTCGATGCGATTCTCCTCTTTTCACCATCGGGTAGATCTCAGATAACATCATATAGCACAGAATGGCAAATTTTGCACTGAAAAAAAGCAAAGAGTTCATGATTTTTTCGGTTTCCCGTATTGTTTCTTTTCTTACCAAAAAAATGACAAAACCGATAAACACACACCTTCGAGTATTCGGCTTTCGTCCATATGTTTAATTATGTATTTGTATGTAGGTTTGCAGTTTGATTTAGATTCTCTAACGAGGAATGGTCCGTATTTCTGATGACCTTGAATGTTTCAGAAAACAAACATCTCTTCATGCCTTCCTTTTTCTATTCATGAGGGTTCTTTTTTTAACGACTAACGATTAACGACTAACGACTTGGCCGGTTGAACGACTAACGACTAACTAATTACAAAATTTCTATTACGCACATCCCTGCTCTGGATGCTTTGCCGTAATTACAATACCGCCGCTCTCCAAGGGAAAAAATGGGTAAAATGGGCAAAGTGGGCATCTAAAGCGTCTTTCGGCCACAACGCGCCTCAAAGTGCTCCGTTTTCAATTTCGGACACGCCGAAATGTATAGCATATCGTGATCCAGTCAATCATGCAAAAAATATTTTGCGCAATTGAAATTTGGGAGCAACAATATTTTTAGGGCGAATACATTTTCATTTTGACCATGCTAGAGATCGCATACGGTTGTTTTTGATCGAATGGGCTCGTTATCTTGTGATAACATTATCAAATTCATAACTAACTGCATCTTAAGAAAGCGTTTTCATAGAAAATGTCCAATTTTATCTCATATAGTTAGATGGATTGTGGCACGGTGGGCATTTTGGTCCTCTCGAAATGGAAAACGGAGCATTTTGAGGCCAGTTGGGGTCGAACGACGCTTTAGTTGTCCACTTTGCCCATTTCGCCCATTTTTTCCCTTGGATAGCGACGGTATTGTAGTGTTCACGATAAATCTCGTTTGTCAGTTTTCAGTGTGGAAGACTACGCTGGCAAATGCTGGAGGGGATAGGGTCGAAGAAAGCAGCGGAAACGGGTCAGAAATCGATGAATACTTCCGCGAAGCGAAGATTTCATTAGCCCAGTACGCCTGCTTAGCCCGCCTCGCCCCCCCCCCCTTCTGACGAGCTTCGGCATCGCGGACGTTTCCGATGGCAAATTGCCAAGCAACTCCGCCACTTCCAGCCTGATCGATTGGCGCACATTTTGCCATTAGGGCGCGCTTGCAGAAACTAGCTGGGCGCGTGAATTCTTCCGCGCCCTGAACCGGTACTACTTTAGAAACCGCTATGTTAGCTTATTCTGGGCGGTTTTCTTCGCTGTTCCTTCACTATTCGATAGCTCACAACCAAGCAACCCCCCATTTTCAAGTCGAGCTCGAGTATGATGTTAATCGTGAACACTGCCTTCAAAAAATGGGGAAAGATGGTGGGGGGAAGGGGGGTAGAGAGAATCGCGTAAAACAAAGAAAATGAAGAAAAAGATTAGGGAGATTGACCATTGGAAAATCAGCTATTAGCGATATCGGCGGTTTTTTATCCGTAACGGAGTCAAACCACACGCTCGACCCGCGCACTCCTAGTTCCTCTCCCCTATTCAGAGGTTATAATATACAGTCCGTCGGTGTCATGGTATCTGAAAGTCTGGTTTGGGGCGCGCATCATTTCATCGATGGCCATAACCAGGGCTCAGCCAACTAAAATATGAAAAATCGAATTTTGAAGAATATAAATGTTTAAAAGTCGGGTTTCGTTAGGTGCTGTGCTTCCGTGGGCCAATTTCCGGTCCGCAATTGCGTCTCGACACGCTTTGCGGCCGCGCACTTCCGAGTCGAAAGAGTTTCCGGCGCCGCAGCCGCCGATCTGCTGACTCTAGGTGGATTCTGGAAACTGGAAACTAAACAAAATTGGAAAAAACTGTATAAAAAAGCCAAATAGAGCCTGCTTTGGCGCTGGAAACTTGACTGACTCGAGCGCGTGCGGCAGCAAAGCGTGTCGAGACGCAAGTTCGGACAGGATTTTGGCCCAGAGAAGCACAGTAAGTGCGGTGTACGATCGTTTTAACGGTTTTTTGAAGAAGGGTGCAAAACGTTCCAAAACGCTTTCGAAACACGGAGCGCGAAAAGGTTTCAGCGCTATTCACTGAGTTTTTCTGCCCTATTTCACCCGAGGATTTCGGGTTCGCCGCTGGAACATTCATAGTCTCCGCATGCGCGTCTCGCGCGTGACTCGGGTAGAAAGCATTTATACTCCAACGCCGCTCGGGCGTCACGCGCGTGGCGCGCTGGCGTTTAGGAGCATGAATTGCGCCTTACGCTACCTTGTATACTCTTCGTTCCTACCGGACGAGCTGAGACAATGGTGCAAACCTATCGCGCCGCCCGCCCTAGGCGGAGTTCAGAGTTCACTCGCGGAGCGAGGCGACGTTATAATTAGCCTATGTATCGATCAAGCGACGTCGCGTCGCGTCGTCGCTAGGTGTTCACAGTGAAGGAGCGCGACACATTGGTTTTGCCGCGCAAATGATGATTGCTCCTCGTCGATCGCATCGCGTTTCATCGCAACGCGACGCTGGCGAAGCGATTGTCATAATTTTGTCTTCCCTCATCAAGGATTCGAGGGGCGTTTGAATATTTCTCGAACCTTTTCACTCTAATGTCTTCCACTCTTTTTCTCCGATAAATTTTCATCGTCTGTTTTTCTATAGTTTTAGACTGAATATGTCTGACAGAAATCGATTTTTGTGAAGCCTTTAAATTTTGCACTTTTCTGAGGTTTTTCATGGTGTTCAAACCACAGGCGCATGATTCAGTCTTATTTCACCGGTGAATACTCTATTCTGTACACTCTGAAAAAAATTCTAAGCATCTCCCACTTCCGATGTCTTTTTTGTTGTTTTGTCCATAATATAGCAAATTATCATATCGAAAGCAAAAAGAAGCGATAAAAGATACAGATAAATGATAAAAAAGATGCATTACACTGAAATATACAGAATAAGATCACATATTGATTAATTTTGTTTGTATTCGGAAAATTGCGGTTGTACGCCATTGCACGTAGTCGCCCACCGCGCCGTTCACACCTTGATGTCATGAATCCGGGTGGAGCTTACAGAATCATTAGGCTAGTTCTTGATAACTCTTACCCCAAAATGTGTCTTTGATGCCAGGTGTGAAAGTTTCACGAAGGGAAAAAATCTAAAGAAAGGTTGTCGGATTTTTATTTATCAGCGCTGCTCTAGTCTATACATGAATTCTGCTTGCAGAATTCCTTATGTTTGTTATGAGGAACTTTCCACTATTTCTTTCCATTTGTTTCATTCCTAATTAGACATACTCGCGCTTTCTATAACTAATATGTTTCTCAATGCCCTGTGTGTTATTCGGTATCTGTTATTATCATCGAGGAGAATTCCACCACTTGACGTCCAATTTTCTTTCCCCGTGTAGTTCCTTACAATGAAAACAGGAGATTTCATTCTATTTTCTGAAAGGTTTCGTTCTCATTCCCTACGAGTAGTTGTATGTATCCACTAGTTCATTACTGGATATGTGTGTGTCTCGTGGGAAAGGCGAGAAAATCCTCCTGGATTATTCCCATGCAAACCCTCATAGTCATTACCTCAGTCGACGATTCCGATACTGAGAGTCTGTTTCTTCTGAATTCATTGTGTCTGCGATAAGTCCCTCAGAACATACCTAGTTCTTGACGTGCAATGTTTCAGAGAATAGTTTACTCAGTCGTACTAAAGCTCGAAATTGGTTCACATTCCTGATGGATATCGTTCCAAACAAACGTCATTACATGCTGCACTATAGAGCTTCATAATTCAGACAAAAAAAGTCAGTAAACTCATATCAGATAGCTGTCTAGAAGTCTATTACATTAATATTATAAGATTGTTCTTTAGTGGGTCGTTCTCGTCGGGGTGGTCTAGGTGATAAGGCTGTTTCCAATAAGTGAATTTGTTTTTGCTATTGAAAAATAACTCTATAGCGACAATTAGGTTCACCCCAACATAACATTTTTCGTGGTTAGTCTTCTTCTTTTGAGCTAACCTTACTTGGCATAAGTGAAAATTTAGGCTTTGTACGCTATACGCCCCTTCAATCTCAAGTTTTGCCAAAATTTATGTGACGAGCTCATTCTCCCCGTTGCTGCTCGGGCAACTTCTGTTGCTTTCGTGGCTACTGCTTTTGCATTCTGGGCTCCTACAATTCGCCTAAACGGCACCAGCTCTAGCCCGTATATTGGGAGAACGAGGCGAACTGTCAGGCGGCTCCAAATCTTGATTGGTGCGGCTCGAGGCCGAGAATCGTCTGAGAATCGCTCCAGCCGCGAAGCGGCTGGAGAGGTTTGGTTTTGCCTGGCACTTGTGATCACTTAGATTTTGGTAAAGTAGTTAATAAAACCTGTAAAACAAATTTTCTAGAGATTTCCTTCTGGATATAAGTGAGAGAGTATAGAAGACACCCGCTGACAAAATTTGAGCCAAATCGATTGAAAATTAACAAAGTTAGATCGGCGGAAGCTTAGCTAAAATTCGCGTTTTTTCTTGTAACGCGTCCTCGTGTCCTGTTCCTCGTTCCTCGTCCTCGTCCTCGTTCCTCGTCCCTCGTCCCTCGTCCCTCGTCCCTCGTCCCTCGTCCCTCGTCCCTCGTCCCTCGTTCCTCATTCCTGCCACTAGCCGCTGCCAGTGGTCGCAGGCTATCAGTACATAGGGCATCTGATGACGTCATCAGGATGTCATGTAAAGTACATAGGGCATCTGATGACGTCATCAGGGTGTCATGTAAAGTACATAGGGCATCTGATGACGTCATAAGGGTGTCATGTAAAGCACATAGGGCATCTGATGACGTCATCAAGATGTCATGTAAAGTACATAGGGCATCTGATGACGTCATCAGGATGTCATGTAAAGTACATAGGGCATCTGATGACGTCATCAGGGTGTCATGTAAAGTACATAGGGCATCTGATGACGTCATAAGGGTGTCATGTGAAGTACATAGGGCATCTGATGACGTTTTCAGGATGTCATGTAAAGTACATAGGGCATTTGATGACGTCATCAGGGTGTCATGTAAAGTACATAGGGCATCTGATGACGTCATCAGGGTGTCATGTAAAGTACATAGGGCATCTGATGACGTCATCAGGGTGTCATGTAAAGTACATAGGCATATGATGACGTCATCAGGTGTCATGTAAAGTACATAGGGCATCCTGATGACGTCATCAGGATGTCATATAAAGTACATAGGGCATCTGATGACGTCATCAGGTGTGTCATGTAAAAGTACATAGGGCATCTGATGACGTCATCAGGTGTCATAAAGTACATAGGGCATCTGATGACGTCATCAGGGTGTCATGTAAAGTACAGAGGGCATCTGATGACGTCATCAGGGTGTCATGTAAAGTACATAGGGCATCTGATGACGTCATCAGGGTGTCATGTAAAGTACATAGGGCATCTGACGACGTCATCAGGGTGTCATGTAAAGTACATAGGGCATCTCTGATGACGTCATCAGGGTGTCATGTAAAGTACATAGGGCATCTGATGACGTCATCAGGGTGTCATGTAAAGTACATAGGGCATCTGATGACGTCATCAGGGTGTCATGTAAAGTACATAGGGCATCTGATGACGTCATCAGGATGTCATATAAAGTACATAGGGCATCTGATGGCTTCATCAGGATGTCATGTAAAGTACATAGGGCATCTGATAACGTCATCAGGATGTCATGTAAAGTGCACATAGCATCTGATGACGTCATCAGAACGTCGTGCCAAGTGCATAAAGCATCTGGTGACGTCATCAGGACGTCGTGCCAAGGTGGTGCCAAGTGCATAGGGCATTTTCTGACATCATCAGGACGTCGTGGAAAGTGAGTAGCGCTTCATTTGTAGCGTGCGCAACAAGGTTGTTGCTTACTGATTATTATAGCAATCCATGCTATTCGAGAATTATTGAAGATTTTTCAGGGATATTACTTCGTAATATCAATAAAAAGTGAACAATTCTATCAAAAAGGGGTCTTCCAAGCAAAAGAGGTTTGGTTGGCGTCAGAAACGTTCCAACAAAAAGGGAACAATAATTAAGTTGAATGAGGAGAGTCTACAAAAAGTGAACAATATTCTATCAAAAAAGGGTTTTCCAAGCAAAAAGTGGTTTGGCTGGCGTCAGAAACGTTCCAACAAAAAGGAACAATAGGTAAGTAGAATGAGGAGAGTCTAAAAAGTGAACAATATTTTCTGAGACTGATTTTCCTGGCTGATACTTCTTAATGCAAAAAACAACCCGATGTGGTGCTTCTAGAGGAAGAGTTCAATGGTTTCCAAGAATGGACTTCTATTCGTTGACGAGAATATAAGAAAATATTCTCATTAGATGCTGCACTTTGGTTTCGCTTCTCGTAGCAGCTGGAGCTAACCGTCCGTCTGTGTTTTTGGCATCATCTTCTAGTCTGATGGTAAGTATTAGGTTTACATGCACATACTTTTAACGGTTCTCATGTAGTCAAGACGAGTTTTGGAACCACAGAGTGCTTCCGTGTAGAACACCGCAACGGTTTGTTTTGCTGTTAAGAAGTATCGGCCAGGAAAATCAGTCTCAGAAAATATTGTTCACTTTTTTAGACTCTCCTCATTCTACTTACCTATTGTTCCCTTTTTGTTGGAACGTTTCTGACGCCAGCCAAACCTCTTTTGCTTGGAAAATGTATGTATTGGGTTGAGGTACGGTTCGTAGCGTTTCTTGTATCTTTCTGTTTTACGACGACTTGTGCCCTCTTTTACGATGTAAGTGAAGTAATTGAGAGACAATCTTCTGCTCTACAAGGTAAGTATTAAATGTTAATACAAAGTTAATAATCTTGTGGTGCCGGCATATGCGGATTCTCAAACAGCTCGTATGGTTAATACCTTCCGTTGAACTTCTTTTTTCGTAATCTACCGGAATTCTCGGCGTGAAATTGTTTTCGATAATAGTGGTGGGTGGAATATTGGAGGGTACTCAACTTTCACGAGATGATATACTGCGAACTAGAAATCGGTGTTCGTTCCTATCCTTCCCCATGAGAGCGTGGAGATCTACCCCGATAAGGTAATTTTGGAGCAGAGGAGGTCAGCTGTTTTCGCCGAGTTCCTTGGGCCCTCCATAAAAAGAATATAAGAAGAAATTACCATAAATCAAAACTGACCTCTGGAAACTCTATGCTACCACACTTTCGATAGCTTTGGCATTCGCTGAAGGCATCCAGGCTGCAAACTTTGTGAAGTAATGCTGTAAAATATTTCTCATCGATTTGTGTGCTTCTCATCTATCATTGAAAGAAAATCGATAATCGATCGGTATATACCGACTTTGAGAAAAGCTGGTAATATGTGCGCAGGTCGATAGCGAAACCCAAAGAACACAAATGTTTAGCAATTCACGTCCTGAAAGTGCTAGGCAAATGAAAAAGTGGCACGGATGCAGCCGTTCCGAACACTGACCGGTTGGTTTTCGCATCATGATACTTCGTTTTCGTATATTTTCATTTTCATTTATTACGCCGTATAAGACAAGCGTGAGATGAAACGCTCTAATAATTGCGTAAAACAACCCTAATACATATCTAAAAACTCACTAACTTCGTACCAGCCATACGTTTGAACGAACCGTAAGTAAGCATATTTGGTAAGGCGGTATACTTCAGCTTCAAATAGATTAAGCCTGCCCTGCATGTAAGCATGTGCCTCCTCAAATTGGTTCTTGGCATTGAAAATGAGATCTTGACCTGTCCTCCCCTGGTTCTCGATTGTATCAAACTGTAGAATCGGGACACTTATCGAGTCTTTTTACTGAATTTTTGTTGTAAATGACTAAGCCAAAAGGACATTTGTGGCGTTCAGTATCTGCATACCAGTTATGCACATTATTTTAAGTATGGATAATCCAGCAATAATTAGAAGGAATCTGCTTTGCTTGGAGTAAAACGAAAAAAAAATCGAGTTCATGGCGTGGGTGCGCACTGTGGACAAACGGTCCCATGAGCAAAACAGGTGTGGGTGCGCAGTGTGGACACGCGGTCTCCTAAGTTTTGAGATTTCAGGTACTGCATCCCCCCCCCCCCGACGGGAAATCTGAGCAACCAACCGCGCTCCACGCCTAATCAATTCAGTGGCTTTAAAGGCAGTGTTCACGACAATTTTTAATTTTCAGATTATTTGCTGTATTGATTAAGTAGCCCTCGGGTAGAACTAAAATGGCGTCGGAATTGAGAAAAACGCACCAGAAGCACACGAAATACTCAAGTATCACCCCGCCTCTTAAGTATCACAGGAAGTGTTTGTTGTGACAATGAAATCTTTTATGGACCCGTTCTCTGCGATTCTCTACATTCTATTGCTCGGTTCTTCCCTTGGGACCCTAACTAATCCGGCTTTGCATATAAGATTCTTCTATTTTCGATTGACCCAATTTTTCACCGGTGGCAACCACTATGAACGTGTTCATCCAACCGGACAACTAGTCCTTGTGATAGAATAATGTCGCTGAAATACGATGTTTTAATGCGTTTCTCGCCGTTTCTTCGTAATTTCGGTAACACTTGGAGGCCAACGCATTGTATCATGTGAAAAACTCGGGGACGAAAACCATCGTGAACACTGCCTTTAAAGGCAGTGTTCACGATGAATATCGCACTCGAGTTCGACCCAAAAATGGGATTGTTTAGTCGTGAGGTAACTAATAGTGAAGAAACAGTGAAGAAAAGTGTTCAGAATAAGTCAAAATAACGGTTTCTAAATTCAGGGCGTGGACGAGAATCATGGGCCCTGCTGATTTCGGTATGCGCTAATCGCGAAATCTGCGCGATTCGATCATGCTAAACGCGGCAGAGTTGCTTGGCAATTTGCCATCGGAACGTGTGCGGCGCCAAAAGCTCGTCCGCTTGGGGGGCGGACCGGGATAGGTAGGCGCACCGGGATAGCTTTCAAAACCGTTTTTATTGATTGCTGGCCAGTTTTCGTTGCGTTCTTTGACCCTATCCTCTACAGCACCTGCCAACTCATTGTTTCACACCGAGACCTCGAGAATGAGATTTATCGTGAACACTGCCTTTAAAAACCCGAATTTCCGTTGTGTATGAAGCCGTATAGGTCTCTCAGGTGTTAATTGAGGGTTCAAGTGCTTGCGCGATAACAAGTCTCAAAGCTGATGACCTCTTCTCCGAAATGACCTTATCGGATAAGATCCCTAGGGTCATCTACGATAAGGGAGGGAAAGATGTTGAAGTCGAGTTATTTCGTGGAGATTGAGTATCTTCCAGGCTACTGTCCACCTTTCATCTCAAATACGATTTCACGGCCTAAATTTCGGTGCATTTCAAGACAGAGATTAACCGAAAAAAACGTACGAGGTGTTTGAGAACTTTCAAATACTAGCACCGCTGGATCAAAGGCTTTGTATGGATGTTTAATGCGCACCCCGTACTAGCCTGGCCTACACGCCTTTCCTTAAAGTTTAGGTTTCTATAGGTTTTGGGCCTCAAAATGCAATATCTGCAAGGTAGAAATCAGCCTTCTGGAAAACTGCCATTGGTTTCTGGTCTTATTGGCTATCCATTTCGAAGCCTGAGGTTCTGTAAAAACGTAAGCATTTTGGAAAGGTGAATAAGACAATTTCGCAGTGCAGGAAATATCTTCCGACTAGTTTACTAACATCGCCAAAAGATGCCCAAATCGTCATAAAACGTAGGCGAAAACAAAACTCTACAAACTTGTTGCCGAACCTATCAAAGGTAGTGTTCACGATAAATTTCACTTCCGGTATCTCCACGACTTACGGAAGATCTGGTGCCCTATATAGCAAGGCATGCTTAAAGGCAGGGTTCACGATAAATCTCGTTCTCGAGGTCTCGATGTGACACACTAAGTTGGCAGATGCTGGAGAGGATAGGGTCGAAGAAAGT
Source organism: Aplectana chamaeleonis (assembly GCA_029168955.1). Taxonomy (NCBI): domain Eukaryota; kingdom Metazoa; phylum Nematoda; class Chromadorea; order Rhabditida; family Cosmocercidae; genus Aplectana; species Aplectana chamaeleonis. The sequence continues at coordinate 118,870 of JAPDOI010001094.1, forward strand.
AACGAAAACTGACCAGGTATCAATAAAAACGGCTTTGAAAGCTATCCCGGTGCGCCTACCTATCCCGGTCCGCCGCCAATCGGACGAGCTTGTGGCGCCGCACACGTTTCGATGGCAATTTGCCAAGCAACTCTGCCGCGATTAGCATGATCGATTCGGGCAGATTTCATGATTAGAGCGCGCCTGCCGAAATCAGCTGAGCCCATGATTCTCGTCCACGCCCTGAATTTAGAAACCGTTATTTTGACTTATTCTGGACGTTTTTCTTCGCTTTTTCTTCACTATGAGTTACCTCACGACCATGCAATCCCATTTCTGGGTCGGACTGGAGTGCGATATTCATCGTGAACACTGCCTTTAAAAAAGACACGGAAGACGCGTTTTTGAGCAAAAATAGGCCCTCTCTTGTTTACATTAATTTTTGAGCGTTGAGGAATTGACCGCTAGAAGGATGATACCTATCAGTGCAATGAAGCAAACAGCTCACTTATCAGCACTTCCTTGACTTGATCATTCCTGTAATCTAAGTCTCCATTTGTTCATTTCGAGGGGGCGGATCTGGGGCGCTGGATGTGTCTGAGGCCCCAAAACGCTTGTTTGCAGCCGTTATTTAGCCGCTCCTGGCTCGTTTTCTACCGTTATTTTGAGACTGGGAGCCTAGCATCCTTTTCGCCTATCATTTCATTGTGGAAAATCAACGAGAATTATCATCGTGAACGCTGCCTCTAATATGTAGTTTATTAAAGGCACTGTTCGCGATAAACTTCATCCTCCAATTTTTCATGCCTGTGAGCAAGTCCGGCCCTCTTCCGTCCCTCGACTTGAACAAAGGAACACTCGAAATCGTGAGTTGAGCGATGGTTTCCGATCAAAAGCCCCGTTCTTTCCTTCATGCTCAACTTCTCTCTTTACTCAGGTCAGCTCGCATACATTGGCTGCAAAAGACGGAAGTTCCAAGCCTTGGACAACTCGTCCACCTTATACGATTCCAGAAGCATCATTGGAATCAGAATGGGACCGGTTTAAAGATAGGCAAAGAACAGAAAAGCGATTTTTATTGCGAACAGTGCCTTTAATATGTACCTATTAATACCATTATTACGCTTGGTTTGGAAATGAATAAATACAAAGACTATGAATCAGAGAACATCGAACGCTCCTTCAATAGGTGTTCCGCCAGTAATATGAATCGTCTTCCTTTATTACATTGTAGGGTTTCGCATTGCACCATGTTATTCCTCATACTTGTTAGCCAACCAGGTTAAGAATTTCCAGTTTTCTCGTTCTTCCGTACAGTTTATGATTTCGTGCAAAATTTCCAACGCGTGTTTACTTATTATGCGTTTCCTTCTGACTCTCCGTGCTGCCTAGAATACAGCTTATAAATTTTCACGCGGCCGAAAAAAAACGCGTATGAAGCCAGTATTCATGGTACTTCCTTCAACCACATTTTTCAGTTTCTTGAGAAATGCGTGTCGGCTTTTTTATGGCAGAGTGAAAATGCAAAATGCTACCGAGGATAGCCGTTCTGTTGCTGTTGCTTGTCAGGAATCTCTTCGCTGGATATGCTTCACAAAGCGGCGGTGGTTCGTTTGCAAGGTTTTATTCCCACTGCGTCTTCGAACCTGTTATTGTTAATTGGAACATAGGGTGGAATAGATCCCGGAATGATATTGACTGTACAGCAACTTACTTCATATGAAGTACATACACTACCGATTATTGGATTTGGTCACAATGCGCGCGGGTACGCGTTTTCGCGTCTTTAGCGTCCCTGTTTAATAAATTCCTTCAGAATCGATCTCTCCCGGATCTGAAAAGTAAATTAGAATCTATGTGGAGAGTTCTATCCAATGATATATTGCTTGCTAAAGTATAGGACTCGAGCCAAAATGTTGGGATTGCAGTGTTCAAATCGTTATACTGTAATCATGGCGCTGTTCACCGCATATGTAGTGTATTTGTATGCTGTATAGCACAAAAAAGTTTACCCTTAACATTTTTCTTTGATTTTGTACCCTAGCCCTCATCAGACCGATGAGTAGCCCTTCTCACCAAGATCTTAAATAATTTTCCAGATCCGAGAAAGATTTTATTTGAAGGAAGTTATTGAAAAACAACACTAAAGACGCGAAAACGCATTCCATTGCCTCCTGACTAAATCCGAGCGGTATTGCATGAACCTGAAAGTAGTGTCGTTTTTGGGCATATGTTTCCTTGATTGTCATTTATCAACCCACTGATGTGATCAGAGGCGTGCCAAAGACTTTGTGAGGTTATAGTGACCTCTTTACTGGTAGACAATTGAATTACAGTTTTTTTTGTAATTTCGGGTAGAATGGCCAGCCAAATACCAGAAGAGGTACAGCCGTCATGAGTTCTATTGATACTTTGCGTTCCCCTTTAAAGGTTGGCGAAAGCTCGGTGCACCTATGTTATAGCATATATATCTCACCGAGTTTGCGCCTACCTTCAGCAAAGAACACCAAGTATCACTAGGATCCATGCAGACCATACACATCCGGCATTGTATGATTTTTGAGTTTCGCGATTGAAGAAACGCAATAGATGCTTCTAAAAACATTCGCAATCTTTATCCAAATGCATGGGACATACCTAAATGCCAAAGGAGGTTTTCCAAGTTAAAAGCGGGTAATTTTGATCACTCCGGCTCAGATCGATCAGGAAGACCATCAATCAACGTTAGACAATGACGTGTTGAGAGCGCAAGTGGAAGCAAATCTGTGCCAAACGATCGAGGAATTGTCAAATAGTCTCAACCAACCTTACAAGAGAAGAATACAAAGCGTATGTCGGATCTGCGAAAACGACTAGTATCTTTAGTATCTCTTCTGGCTCAATAGTAGAAGTGCGCAGTATCCCACCCCGAGCTGCAGGTTCAAAAAAGTTATGAGCATTTTTTAAGCCTCGCGAAAAGGCAAGGGTCAAAGCCCATCGGGCAATTTTTTTGGAGTTTCAAAAAATTTTCTCCGATTTTGCTGAACACTCGTATGTAAGGGTAATCTAGGGTGCTGAAAGCGAATCTGGGGTCTGTTTGTCGAAATTCTGAGGTTTACTGTAGATTACGGTAGGTAATATGCCATTTATATACTTTCCCTCCTTTCCCTTAATATACTTTCCCTCCTTTCCCTTTTATGTCTCGAAAATCATCATTTATCATTACAACTATTCTTATGGCTCCTATTGTACTCTTTTTAATCTTATTTGTCTTATTTATGTGTGTTTTTGTGTATATTTATGTGTATATGACGTTTGCCTTAAGTGACGTAATAAACAAAACAAAACAAAACAATTTAGGGAGCAAAGTCTTACTTAAATGTTTGAAAATCGGCAAATGGACATCAAATTCGTATTCTCCACCCCGATTAACCCTCGTGAACAAATTTTGAGTAAAATCTGAGATTTTGACAAAACTACCGTATACCCACCGTACTCTACCGTAATCTGCAAAAAATCGATAACAGGGCTGCAAATTCGTGTTCAGCACTCCAAATAATCCTCAGAGAATGATTTTGAGACACATCTATCGTAGAAATCCGGAAATCGCCAAAGTGGCGTTCTTCCCTCGAAATTTTCCCCTATGGGAAGCTCCTAGCGAATTAGGCCGAAAACTTTGGGAAATAGACAAACAAACCTTACAAAGAAACCCTTTGGTAGAATTTCAAGTCGAGCTGGAACATTTTTTCTGAAGCGCTTTAAGAACCCTAATTGATATAAATAACCGCCGAAACGGAAATCCGTAAAAGTCCAAAAACGCTGTCAGTCTGCGCAGAAGTTGGAAAATGTGCCTTCACCCAAAACTTGCTCAGTGGGGTAGTTTCGGGCGCTGAACACAATTATGAGATCTGCTTCCAGGTTTTTCAAAGACTTATGCGCGTTTTGAAAGGTACAACAATCGACAGTTTTGGGCTTATAACTTCTCTGAACCTGCGGCTCGGGATGGCGTACTGAGCAGTTTTACTATATATGCGCAAGAGATACTAGCAATACTATTCGTTTTTGTGTATATTTATGTGTATATGACGTCTGCCTTAAGTGACGTAATAAACAAAACAAAACAAAACAATTTAGGGAGCAAAGTCTTACTTAAATGTTTGAAAATCGGCAAATGGACATCAAATTCGTATTCTCCACCCCGATTAACCCTCGTGAACAAATTTTGAGTAAAATCTGAGATTTTGACAAAACTACCGTATACCCACCGTACTCTACCGTAATCTGCAAAAAATCGATAACAGGGCTGCAAATTCGTGTTCAGCACTCCAAATAATCCTCAGAGAATGATTTTGAGACACATCTATCGTAGAAATCCGGAAATCGCCAAAGTGGCGTTCTTCCCTCGAAATTTTCCCCTATGGGAAGCTCCTAGCGAATTAGGCCGAAAACTTTGGGAAATAGACAAACAAACCTTACAAAGAAACCCTTTGGTAGAATTTCAAGTCGAGCTGGAACATTTTTCTGAAGCGCTTTAAGAACCCCTAATTGATATAAATAACCGCCGAAACGGAAATCCGTAAAAGTCCAAAACGCTGTCAGTCTGCGCAGAAGTTGGAAAATGTGCCTTCACCCAAAACTTGCTCAGTGGGGTAGTTTCGGGCGCTGAACACAATTATGAGATCTGCTTCCAGGTTTTTCAAAGACTTATGCGCGTTTTGAAAGGTACAACAATCGACAGTTTTGGGCTTATAACTTCTCTGAACCTGCGGCTCGGGATGGCGTACTGAGCAGTTTTACTATATATGCGCAAGAGATACTAGCAATACTATTCGTTTCCGCAGATCCGACATAAGCTTTGCATACTTCCCTTGTTAGTCGACTACACAAGGACATTTGAAGAAGACTTGAAAAGAAAGCAGAGCGGGTGTTTGGGTCCAACGTGACAATGCAAAACCGCACTGCGCAACGCGCACCCTAGAAAAAAATTATTGAATTGGGGTGTGAGGTGCTGCCTCATCCACCATATTCGCCCGATGTTGCGGCCTCGTATTTCCACTTTATTCCTAGTGCTGCAACACTTTTTGAGTGACAAAACATTTGCACATGATATCCAAAATGCCAATTATAAATGTTCTGCCGAAAAACCAGTTGATTTTAATCGATCAGGGATTGAAAATTTACTCACTGGATGGCAAAAGGTTATTGGCAACGATGGGGAATACATCATTGATCAAAAATAAAAACTCGTTAAAAATGCATGTGTTTGTATTTTGCGTAGGAAAACGACAATACTTCCCTGTCCCCTTTATATTTGGGTGAGAGTAGGATTTTGAAAGTCTTTCAGAAGGACTGCAAAGGGACGATGTCGACCAAATGCGACACTGAACTTTTCTGTACAGGTTTGGTTTATAGGTATAAATCCACACCAAGATCTAAAATGTTCAACGCACTTTGATTGGGAATTACGGGACCAACCAACCCGACTGAAAAGTTGCGAAACTCTTGAAAATTGAACTGTTCTCTATAAATTTATTTGCTTGTGATGAGCATGCACATTTTTCACGCTAACCCTTTAGGATCATGAAAGGAGCTACAGATTTTGCATAAAAAAAGGAAGATCTTTCCTACACAGGAAGCATGCCATAAAATTTCATGTTACACACTGTCCCAACTATTATTCTTTATTCACATGTATATGACATTGTGTTGCGTTCCAGGTGGAAGCCGATGTTATAGCTGTATGTCTCGATATTATGGTGTCACGTGGCAATTCGCAGGATATTCGAGAATCTATGTTGAGCCGAGAGCATTCACGGACGCCTGCCGGTAGGATCAGTTTATCAGTTTGGCACCTTGGTTCTGACCACTTATCTGAATCTCTCACTTCGGAAATCCATTGACGCGAGGAGCCGATGTACCTTTCTCGTTCTGCGAAGACGGCGCAAACTGTATAACTATGGTCGAGGACCTCAAAATCGGTGAGTCCCACCTTGCTGTTTATCTTTTAGCCTCAAGAAACTGATACTTTGAAGCTGTTAAAGCCCTCGATGCTCCGCAAAAAAAAGAACAAAAGTTTTTTCCTTCACTATGACAGCACTAAAACTTGAGCAGGCCATGTGTTCCTGACGGAATTAGTCGACCTGTCATCAGATTGGATATGCGGCATGTGTGGTTTCAGTTGTCACCTGTTGCTAACGTCTCATCACTGGCGGTTTTGCGCTTACGCATGACAAGAGCCGTTGAAAATACACTTCCGCGCTCGAAAGAGATGGAGGGATTGAAAGTCGACAAAGCACGAATTGGCTAGATCGAGAACAATTGAATTTCCTCAGCCACTTCATCGCAAGCATGCTCTCATGCTAATTTCAACAGGGGCCCCATAGCGGATTTGATAGGTTTGCCAACTTTCGTCTTTTGAGTGCAACTCTTTTTTCCCAAGTATCCGCTAAAGATGTTTCGGTAGGGTCGAGCAGGACTGGATAGCTTGCCTGCGGGGGTCGAAAGAAACTACGGGCAATAATAATAATAATAATTTCGAGAAGGATCGTGAAATTTTATAGTGAAATATTCTTATGGGTCCTCAGTAAATAAAAAAATTACACAGAAAGATCACAGAACATAATGAGAAATTTGTTGTATAAGACCTTCAACAGTAAAGCAAAGCGCACATCAAGTCATTTGAAATAAAAATTTCTGGACACTTGGATGATTCTCTGTCCAATCATTTACTTGGATCCGCTTTATTTAAAGGCAGTGTTCACGGAAAAAAATGTGTTTCAGTTTCCACTAGGAATGGGTAGTGGAGGGTTACACTGTATTGTTGACGTCGAAAGAACGCATGAAAACGAGCCAGGAAACGCTCGAAAAAAGCCCGAAGTTGCCACTTCGAGCGCAAGGCAAACCCCAAAAGCGCAACACACGCCCACCGACGTGAACAAATGAATGCCCGAGATCTTGACATGAGCAATGATTTCCGATCATTAGCATCGTTCTTCCCCTCATTCTCAACTTCTGTCTTTACTAAAGTCAGCTCGCATAGATCGGCTGCAAAAGACGGAAGTTACAAGACTCAGTCAACTCGTCGACCATGTTTCCTTAGCTCAATCTTTGAGGGACCATAACTCCGTTCCCAGAAGGTCCTGTACGATTTCAGAGACATCGTTGGAATCAGCATGGGGCCATTCTCAAGAAGAAAAAACAGAAAAACGGTTTTCATCTTGAACACTGCCTTTAAAAGGCAGCATACACGCTCGTAAACGTGGTTGAGATAACCACGGAAATAGAATGTTATGGCTTGTGCTGGGACAGTACCACCGTCGTCGATCTACGTGGTTTACCAATTTTACCTATTCTACCGCCCACAAACGTCACCGACGGTGGGAATGGCCCAGCACCCCTGTTCTGGAGGAGGACGGCAAATACAGGGGGCGGAGAAATACAGGGGCGGGGCTACTCGTGTAGCGTCATTGTGAGTCGTTTTTGACGCTTCAAAATGCGTAAGCGGTATGCACTGAGCTATACCATTCTATTTCTGTATTTATCTCAACCACGTTTACGAGCGCCTATGCTGTCTTCAAGCTGAAATACACTAAAAGACGTACGACCTCCAGATAAAAAAAGACTTTTTATTCAACATCGAGAAGAAAGGTTAACTCTACGTCAAAAACTCCCAATTTTTCATAATCCCCTTTGCCAAATGCACTTGATCACTAGAATTGAAATGAGCTGAGGTGGTGTACGTTGGCAAGCCATGCTGACCAATGACTGCCATTTTGCACTCACTGCAAGAGAAGTCGCATCCCACAAACATATGATTTTCCGACCGCCTAAGGTTTAGAATTTAGGCAACAGTAGAGAGTAATAAGCTGCATACAGTTTTTTTTTTCGAAGCTTCTGCCCTTTTCATTACTTGTATATGATTCCACATATGATACGTTTCTTCTGTGCTGTTTCATTCTCTTTGTAGACTTCCCACCTCATTCGAATTCTTGTTTGTTGCTTACCGGCTGGCTTCTCTTTCCAATTCATTTGGAGAACGGATTTTTGCGGAAATATTTCCAGAAAAAAATCAATTGCGCTCTCTTCCGTCAACCTGACATATTTGGCCTCCCTATTCATACTTCACCTCCGTAACTTAAACAAACGACAAATACGATGCTGGATGAACCTCGGTGTTTTCATAAGTTTCGTACATAGGGACATATGGTTAGGTCCGTGGCTTGTTTCCTTTAAGGCACAGTACACCCTCAGATATGAATTTTGAGATTTCCGTGTAATTGTGTAGAAGACCCTTCCTGTATAACACGTGCCAAATGCGAGATCTTAATTCCTCCAAATAAGCGAGATATAAGCGGCCACCAGAGGCCCGACCCCTTTCGCTCACCACCCCAGGCCCGACCCCCTTCCAGATTTTCGACCTCGAAATCGGCTGGATTGATGGATGAATTCTTAACAAATCGCCGTTCTTCAGTCCACTGCCGGACTGTCTGCTTATCCTGGCTCGCTCTCGCTAAACGATTGAGAATGAAGAGAAATACAGGCCTGAGAAAACTCGTCCACCAATTTTTCACCCTCAAAATCTTGGCATCTTTGAAGAGCTATAACTCTGTTCAAAGGGGGTCTTCGGCGATTTTAGAGATACCACTGTGATCAGCGTGTGACTCTTTCCGAAATAAGCATTAAAACTGAAAATTAATTTCTTTGGGTGTCCTGTGTCTTTAGGCCAAACAATCAAATTCAAAGCGCCGCACCAGCCGCGGTTTAAATTCAAATGTTTTTTTGTTGAGGAAACGAGCCACGGACCTAACTATAATATGGGGGGCCCGTGAGATTAAATACGTATAGGCGAGAAAAAATGTTCTCGACTTTCGTTTTTTTTAATCTTGTGAATAGATATGTGCGATAGAAACTGCTGGAAGCATCCTAGAATTCGAAAGTAGTTCATTGTTCCTCTGTTTGGAAAAATGCCATAATTTACTCAGGTAAATACATATAACACAATATTGTTAACACATTATTGGCAGGATCGTAAAATTTTCAGAGAAAAATTCCTCAGCTGGGGGGGGGGGTCGTAACTCTTGCCAACGGTCTAGTGGACCATGGTGTTGCGGTTCTTATGTTGACCGTTGGGATCAAACATATCACAGCTCCACTGACGAAATCAGACCGGTGCAGGTTCAAACACAAAATTCTCTGAAAAAGCTATCACGTAAAAAGTCTCACAGTCATCGTTCTCTGCACCACCCACCTGCACTTCCAGTTGATAGCAATTCACCTCTGCTGCAATGAGAAGGCAGTATTTCGAATTAAAAGCAGCCAAAAGCAAGACATTTGCGCCAAAAAAGGGCGGCAGTTTCCCCATGCATCTGTTCATTCCTATCTATTTGCAAAGGAGCTTAAAGGCAGTGTTCACGATGGTTTTCGTCGCCGAGTTCTTCACATAAAACAATGCGTTGGCCTTCAAGTGTTACCAAAATTACGAAGTACCAGCGAGAAACGCATTAAAACGTCGTACCATATTTCAGTGACATTATTCTATTATAACATGCACTAGTTGTCCGGTTGGATAAGCATGTTCATGGTGGTTGTCACTGGTGAAAAGTTGGGTCAATCGAAAATAGGAGACTATTTCATGCAGAGCAGGATTAGTTAGGGCTCTAAGAAGAGAACGGAGCAATAGAGAGTAGAGAATTGCAGAGGACTGGTCCACAAAAGATTTCATTGCCTCAACAAACACTACCTGTGATATTTAAGAAGCGGGGTGATCCTTAAAGGTAGTGTTCACGATAAGAATCTTTTTTCTGCTTTACCGCCTATCTTGAATAAGGTCCGATGCTGATTCCAAAGATGTTTTTGAAATCGTACAAGACCTTCTAGGAACGGAGTTATGGTCCCTCAAAAAATTGAGCTAGGGAAGCATGTGGACGAGTTGTCCGAGGCTTGTAACTTCCGTCTTTTGCAGCCGATGTATGCGAGCTGACCTGAGTAAAGAGAAAAGTTGGGAATAAAGGGAAGAACGGGGCTATCGATCGGAAACCATCTCTCTTCTCACAATCTCGAGCATTCATTTGTTCACCTCGGTGGGCGTGGAAAGTGCATCTGGGTGTGACGAGCTGACGGGTGTCGAACTTCGGGGCCGTAAGGAACCGTTCCGAGCTTATTTTTCTTAGTTTCTTCAATGTTAAGGTTGCGCTAGGCCCAGCAGCTGTCGATTTCCACCAAAAAATCAGACATAGTTTTTTTCGTGGACACTGCCTTTAAGGATTTCTTGTGCTTCCGGTGCGTTTTTCTCAATTTCCACGTCATCTTAGTTCCACCCGGGGGCCACTTAATCAATATAGCGAATAATCTCAAAACTGACGATTATCAACACTACTTTTAAATCGTAATCTGTTTTGACCACTTTTCGGCCTTTTGTGGGTGTTGTGTGTCTCCATGTCAAGACATTCTACAGAAAAATTTAAAATTTATCTCGAAATGTTATAACTACAATAATCTTTCCATTATTAGCACGCCTAATGCTAGCGTCTTTCCCAACACCTGCACTTTCTTACTTGTTAACTGTTTCATTAGATAGACCGAATCGACAGTTAACTGCAGCTGGCTTCTGACGAGCCGCGATTGCGATGATGTCAAGGCACTTGACCTACATGTGTAGTGTAATGTCATCAGTGATGGAGGATCCATGTGATTGGGCAGAAGCTAATGCCGGCCCACCAGGATAATGCGCGCATCGTAGTCATTCATTACTGGGACGTAATACTTGCGATTACGAGGGATCTGAAATCATGAAAAGTCCTTGTCATTGTGATGAAATGCTTCAAATGTACGAAACTCCAGAAAACACAGTTTACCTCAAATTCATTTTTTCCGTCAAAATATCTCTAAAAGCTCCCGCATACGTACTTTTTTTAGGCACGGGTGCGAAAGGCTTCATTCGAGGTTGTTACTCTTCGCTGTTCCTCAGTGGATTTAATCGAACTGGATCAGCTGCAGCACTGGCCGCACACACATTCTGCCACACTTTTAACCTCACTCAGCTCCTCAGTAGAGGTCAACCTCAAGAGAGTAGCATGAGGTGAGTTCCTAGTACCTATTGCCGAAAGGCAAATGGCTTATTCAAGACGTGTTCTGAATTTTCCCTCTATGATTTACTGCCAATGTTTTTGCCTGAGTAGGACAACTAGTATCTTAAATCAAACAGCTTGAATTTGAGTTTAATAAAGAACAAAGTTAATCGAACGATATGTAGTACATCCTAATCACGATTCTACTGACTAAGTGGACGGTTGTACATTGATTACAAATGCAGGTCGATTTGGTCAACTAATGCGGGTAGGGCCCTAATACTACGCTATCAAATACTTTTCTAACATTTCTGTCCCCGGATTCGAGTTAGAGTTAGAAATGTACATTTAATTTCAAAGCCATATTTGCCTTGTGCTTTGTACACTCACACACTCGCGGGGGTCGTTGGTCGGTTGAGAGGAGTTGAACAGGTAGCGTGCTCCCGCTCGAAACGAAAAAAGGGGCGGGCAAGGCCCGAAAACTCCGCGTGTCAACCTCCCACCGACCCTGCAATGCCACGTCATCCTTGACCCGTTCACACCGAAAGCTCTGCCTTATCACCTCCCACCGACCACTCAGTGTGACGTCACACCCACGCGTTTACACCGAAAATTTCGCCTAATCACCGAACACCGACCACCCCCTACCACTCCTGCAATCGCGGGCGTCGGTGGCAGGTTGAGAGGCAGCACAATTGACCTGTCAACCTGCTACCGACGCCCGCCAAAGCGTCGGTATCCCGAGCTGTCAACCGTGATAAGCACAAATACGTCAGATCCCAGTGCAGCTTATACATTGTGGGCTACCGATTCCGCGTTCTTCACGAGAGAGTACCAGAGAAAAACAGTGCAGACACTGCAACACATCGCCCCGAAAACTCCGCCACATATGAGACATCACCACGAAAACTTCGGCAGTTTTGAGTCATGCCGAAACCTCCGCCGATCAGCCGAATCGGATCAATTTCATTTGGAAAGGGGCGTTTTGACCCGCCACCGACCCCCGCGATTGCCTGAGCATATGTACGTACCCGCCGTACATGGCGCACTATTTCACCAGAGCTTCCTTACCCCTATCAGGTCAGTTTTCTCTAGTTTTCACTTGCTTTCCTTGTGTTTTATGTTTATGTCCGACTAGGCCAAAGTTGAGTTATTATTGTCAAAAGGTGAGCCTTGCTCTCATTGTCCTTACCGGATCATGAGAAATCGTCGAGGAATGGGAAGAGTGGTCTAAGCGTGGTTGATTTTTCTGAATCTTGGCCTCTTATTAAATTCATACGGCAGTGTATATGTAATGTTCTCTATTATTACACCCTTACTTTTGTAGTTCAAGATTTCCACGTTTAGTTCACGTTTATCATAGAATCTAAATAAAACTGAACTGACCGGCTGATGTGCGATAAGGCGAGGAGGCTTTTTTAGAATCGGAAGTCGCGTGCTGCGAGCGTGCGTACGCAAACAGCACAAGGTAAAGGTGGTTCCGAAATGGAGTGTGGGCATATGTTATAGTAGGAGCATATTCTCGGAAGAAGGTAGATACAATCACCATGTGACTGACGCGGGCGATCGCGTAAGCCGGCCCGCTAAGGGGGTTTTTAGAGTTCTATCGCGGCGCGGCGCGATTTCATGATTCATAAGCGAATCTACGAGCGGCGCGTTATTGATCGATGCGCACAGAAAACATCTCATCGCGCCGCACTGCGATGAAGCTCTAAAATAGGCCTAAAGGGTCGTTTATACTTCCGCCGCGGAGCGGCGCGGCGAAGTGCATTTCTGTGTTATTGGTCATGCGGCGCGATCGATATTGTAGGTTCGCACTTCGCCGCGCCGCTCGGCTGCGGAAGTGTAAACGACCCCTTACAAAAATGCACTGTTCCACGCCGCTCGGCGGCGGGAGTATAAACGACCCCCTAAGGGGCCAAATAGACTCCCGCCGCTGAAAGGCGCGGCATCATGCAATGGAGGACAGTTGATCGTGCGACGCCGCATAATCGATACTCCTCCGTTGCATGCTGCCGCGCCTTCTGGCGGCTGGACTCTATATGGTCCTTATTCGATTCATCGTCCTCCCAGCAGATTGACATTATCGTCAATCTCTGGATGGGGGAAGCCGCGTCGAAACTAGGAGCGCGTGCGTCGAGCGTGTGGGCTGTCTTCGTTACGGGCGAGAAGCTATTGATGTTCTGAAAACGATTGATTTTCCCGTGGTCAACAATCTAACATTTCTTCCTCTTCATTTTTTTTCTCTCCTCCAATCCCCACTTCCATAATATGTTCACATGATAACTTTTCTGTAGTTGTTTGTGTGTGATTTCTAGAATTATAAACCGATTTGGTCCAAACCATACCATGAAGAGAAAGAAAAATGTGCAACAACGCTTACAGTGTTAACACAGGATTACTATACGCACAAATGTTAGGAGGAAACCAGAGATTTGAAAAAAAAGATCGATAAAGAGAATGAATAGGACGAATATTGCTCATGAAAAATTGGCTTTGAACGATATTGATCGTTTTTCGTCCGTAACGGGGTCAGTGCGCACGCTCGACACGCGCCCTCCTAGTTTTGACGCGGCTTATCTCGCCGCTCAAAGGCCTGGCAGCATGCAGTAGAGGGAGATCGATCGCGTGGCGCCGCATGATCGGTACTCCTCCATTGCATGCTGCCGCGCCTTTTAGCGGTGAGAGACTATTCGGCCCCTTACCCTCATCCAGAGATTGACTATCCAAGTCGTCGGGGACATAACCTTTCTTTCTCATTGCCCGGCGGAGTATGTTATCGGGTTCACCATGTCGAAATCTACTTACCCTTGTCCTATTTAGCTAGGACTGGTCGTTGCTTGCTCCGTCCCAACACATGTGAGCGAGAAAACTGTATGAATTGGTTTCGGGATACTGGAATAATGTTCTTTTCCTGTGGACTGTGTTGTAAAAGATGTGGCTGTGGATATTCTAAGCATCCGTTAGACGTCTTCCAATCAACTTTCAACGGATGGACACTATATGAACATACAATTTCCTTCTGTCATACTTGTTCAAGGCAATGATTAATTAGTAACATCAGTCGATATGAGCCTCGCAAGACATCGTCAGTGATAGTGTGATGTCAGTTCGCAGTTGTCGCAATCAATCAGTTTTCGGCACACGTCCCTCATTAACGAAATGTCGGCAAGAGACGAATCACGGCACATGGCTGGCAACCGCAAATGTCAAGAATTCCGTCGCCAGGGTATGAAGTTCTCGAAAGTACTAAGAATAAGCTCTGTGTAACTTTTCAACTCTAAGGGGTGCTCTGTTGAAATCAAAAGATACAAGGGCCAGATAGTTACACAGCTGCACTCTTCTGTTCCTTGTTCACCACTTGAGCGAAGAAAAAAAGAAAGGGCAACATAGAATGAAGAGAAAAAAAACGGTTTTGTTGATTTTCCCACCCAAAAAAAGGTACACGCAGCTACATGACACATTGCGCGGTGCAGGGTGAGAAGCAGTGGATAGTTTAAAGGCAGCATACACGCTCGTAAACGTGTTTGTGATAAATACACAAATAGAATCTTATGGCTCAGGACACATCGCCTACGCATTTTGAAGCGTCAAAAACGACCCACAGTGCCGCTACACGAGTAAGAAGTTGGCCCCGCCCCTGCATCTGCCCGCCCCTGTAATTGCCGTCTCCTTTATAACAGGGGTCCTGGGCCATTTCCATCGTCGCCGATGTATGTGAGTGGTTCAATAAGTACAATAAGTAAACCACATAAATCGACGACGTGGGTAATGGCCCAGCACGCCTGTTTTGAAGGAGAACCGCAAAAACAGGGGCGGAGAAATACGGGGCGGGGCCACCTTCTCACTCGTGAAGCGGCATTGTGGGTCGTTTTTGATGCTTCAAAATGCGTAGACGTTGTGTCCGTAGCCAAACCATTCTGTTTCCGCAGTTATCTCATACACGTTTACGAGCGTGTATGCTGCCTTTAAATTAGCGCTGGAATAATACAGCTCATCCAACGCTGTGAAGCGAACCACTGACAGTCTACGCGGAACTGCTCCTTGCCTCAGTGAATTTTTCCGCAGTCTCCGTCTCTACTGCCCTGAATAGAGTGAACGTTTCGCCCGCAATTGTGGCACCAGATTTGGTTTTGAATCGGCCACGCGCGCAACCCTTTTCTCGAAATCTAAGTTCTGGGTGAAGGTAGAAATTCGCTCTAAATGGCATTGAAAAGGGCGCAAAAAGTTGGATATAATGCCCAAAAATGGTTTAGAATGGTTTCCTATGATTTGAGAAAATTTCGAGAAACTGCAAGTTTTCTCTGTTAATCTCCTTTTTTTCAGACGGCGTTCACGGTCTTGTGCTACCACTTAAAATTGAGCTGGGGAGCTCATTTTTGGACAGGAGGCTGGAAATGGATGCAGGTCGCTCCTATTGTAATTCGAACTCGATACCTTTACTTTAAGGGTACCTCAAAATCGTGGCTTTAGATACTAAATTAGCCGTGGAGCACGAAAACTGCTTTTTTCTGCTGCGGCTGTGGAAACCGGGGTGTGTGGGTGGACCTGCAGCCAGTTAACACAGGTCATCGGAGGTAAGTACTGAACTTGTCAGAATTCGTACTCATGACACGTCATCGATCGATAATCAATATAATCGATTTTCGTGCTTTTGGCACAAAATGCGGCGAACAGTGATGATTGCTTTGGGATTGGTTTTCTTGGTTGAGGAATTTTGCTCAACAGTCAATATCGATAAATACCAATCCATTATATTGATTTTTTTCGCCTGTTGCACAAAATGCCGTAATGAGTTTTGATTGTTGATGGTTCTAAGTCATTTGTTTAGGAAATTCTTCTCATCACGCAAGACCAACTATTAATGATCAATTATATCGATTTTTCACATTTTGCACCAAATGCGGCATTGACTTTTATTTTTTATGGTTGTAAGTCAGAGGTTTCAGAAAATGTACTCATACGACAATATCGTCTGTTAGATGTTTCATCATTCCAAAATGGAAATCGTTGAGGAAAATTGAAGTCAGAAAGGGAACCTTTGGGAAAGATATGTGAAAATTCTGAAAATTCAGCTTCCTGACAAAAGTAACGATTTGGTAATGATCAAAAAAAGTTTCAAAAATGTCTTGAAATATCTTTGAAAATTGATTTTGCGTAAAATAGCCTAGAGTAATAAAAAAGCAGGGAAATGAAGTGAAATAACCAAAAAATACGATTTGGTGGTCGATCATTTCACAATCTTCTCCGTTAAACTTATCAAAACGGAATCAAGCGCGCAGCGGAAACATTAAACCGATTTTTGAAAGCTGTAATAAGGAAATCAGCATAGGTCATGCTTGGTGAACGCAACGCTTCATTCCATATCGTATCATTGATCTCGTTTTGATAAGTTTAATGGAGAAGCTTGTGGAATTATCGACCACCAAATCGCATTTTTGGTTATTTCGCTTCATTTCCCTGCTTTTTTTATTGCTTCAGGCTATTTCACGTCAAATCATTTTTTTAAAGATATTTCAAGACATTTTTGAAACTTTTTTTTATCATTACCAAATCGTTACTTTTGCCAAGAGGCTAAAGTTTCAGAATTGCAGTTTAACCCTGTCGCGGCATGCAGCTCTTAGGAAATCGGGCCGGGATAGCGTGGTTCCAGCACGATTTTCTGCAAGCTATCTGCCGCGACATAGATTGCCTGAATCTGTGGACCTGAAATTTACTCTACTACCCTACGGTAAATGAATGATTTGAAACGCTAATATTAAAGTATTTCAGTGTCTGTTCATGTCGAGGCTCGTTGTGCAATGGTGCGATTCCGTCGTCACCTGGACGCAATTTCTTACCCAGTGTGCTTCTACCGTTTCTGGTCATCAGAACTTTATTATAGCCCAAACTCCGACATACGACCACTGCCTTTCACCGATCATCAAAAGAAATTAAGGAAGAATTTTTGTTTGTAATATGTCTCAAAATTTTATGTGTGTAACGACTCTTCATTCAGTTGATGTGGGTGTACCTCTCTACTTCTGTTTGACGAGGATGATTGTACAGGCCGCGCGCATCCCTGGTTCTTCACATTTCATATTGAAGGTTGGCGAAAAATTGGTGCACATATGGTATAACATCTCGTGGCCATCTCGTCGCGCCATACAGCGAGAAGGGCAGGGGCGATCAGATAGTATGGTCCTGACGCCTTTGGTCGACGCTACTTTGGCGACGAATAGCGCTGCTTAGCCTTCTACGAAAATCTGCCCGCCCACCTCCCTGTTCGGCGCCACGAGACGACCACCCGCTATACCATATGGCACCGAGTTTGCGTCAACCTCCAATAGGGAACGCAAAGTATCAGTAGGATCCGTTCCTATTGTACGTATCCGTCTGTTTCTCATCACTTTACAGGAAACTGAAAAGGAGACTTTGCGTTCACTGTTGAAGGTTGGCGCAAATTCGGTGCCATATGCTATAACATCAGTGCAACGAATTTGCGCCAACCTTCAATAGTGAACGCAAAGTCTCTTCACGATCCATGCCGATGTTACCCTCTATAAAACGTCGTAATTCACATCATTCGAGGCGCGAGCTGCCCTCCGCTCTCTCACTGTCTATAACCTCCCCTGCGTACCAGCACGCGTAGGAACCATGTGAATTTTGCCGTTTTATAGCCTGTATGTGTGCGAGCGTTCGCAACCGCGCAATCATACAATCACGAACCCCGAGGGACTCAACCTTCCTCAGCAGCGGTCGGATCCTTCCTTCCTTCCAACTTTTCTTTTCCTTGTAACGTGTTCGCGAAAGTTGGGTATAGTCTTGTTTACCAAACGGTACAAATGGTGTGGGGAGGTGATAGGAAACACCGATGAAGTCTGTAAAGCGCACGAATTGGCCATTCAAAGTTCAAATTTTTTCAGTGAATGGTAACATATGGTCAGCTGTTGTTCCGAACCGTTTGCAGTTTCGACATTGTGATAAGGCACACATTGTGATAGCGTCCTTTCTCACCATTACCTTCAGATTCATTCTTTTCAACAGAAGAACTATTGGGGTGCTGGTGAAATGGCCTATTCAACCTTATAATGGTTGCGAGTGAATGAGCCTCTAGAGTATTCGAAGTGAAGTTTTCAGTGTGCCGTACCTTGATAGCTTGATACCTTAATGGTCCATCTTCATCGGTTGTCATCTCGATGTGGACCACATTCGCTCCAGGGTTTCCTAGAAAGAACAATAGCCATCCTGTATAGCAAGCCTTTTTGTTTGAATGACTTGTTGAAAGCGTCCGCTCAACGCGTCGCAGGTCGTCGTAAAGTTTTTGACGCCAGTATGTGATCCTGGTACTCCATCTTTCGTCGACTCTTTGTAGCACATGTTCTGCTCATCTGCGCTTTGCAGACTTGATATGGGATACTACATCTCGTATACCAGACATTCCGAAGTTCGTGGCTGCTCAGTCATTCTAGCCATTGTTTCCGTCTAGTTCTTCCCAATATGCACCTCTCCAATGACCTATGCGGACAGTATACAAATTCGGTATATAGAACAGCCAATTCACATAGACTTTGGCTTTCGAGATTTGAAAAAATCGCAAAATACGCAGGCGGCTACCGTGCGGTAAACGCGCGTTTCATCTCCGTTTATCAGCCGTCTACTTCGGTGAACTCGACTGCAAATGAAATTGAAACATGTTCAGGGGCGCCATGCATGAACACGCCAACACGGGGTTTGAGAACCCCTTGCGGGGAACCCTTCGTGCTGGACGTTCTCTCTCGCTCTTCCCTCCGCGCATGGGTCTCAGCGCTCGACGTTCACTCTAGCGCGCGGTGCGACGCGACGCGATTCCCCTCACCCTTCTATTGCGTTCATGCATGCCGGTCCAGAACACGATGTGCATGGGGCGACAGAATAATACCGAGTCATAAAGTATGCCTCGAGGTTTCACGTATCATTCTCTGCCTCGCACTGACCTCGTCAGACCATGCAGAGCGTCCATCTAGGCACGCAACGAAACTTCATCTGGTACACCTGCATCTGATACCCAAATAGTTGATGGCAATGCACAACAAAACATGTACACTAAAACTCGACGTAACATTTGCAAGCATGTTGCGACTGCTGACAGCAACCCAAGTGAAGAATCGAATTGTCCCAACTGTACATTTCTCACTTTTTCTATGTATTGTTTGAAAGCTCGTCTTTCCTCTGCGATATGTGTATTGATGTATCGAGATCTATTTGTAAAGTGCCTCAGATTGTTTCTTTACATGTGCACTCTAGCTTTACGATAATGTGAGCCTAGAAAAAATGTTACCCAAATTCGTATTTGAGATGAAGAGTTTGTCATTGTCCATAATTATAAATATATGTACTGTTACATTTGCTCGGAACAATTTAAATATTCTGTTAAATTGTTGGCACTAAACATGCACTTCAAATGGTTTATCACTCTTCACCTATATTCCAAAATTGGGTCAATTCCTTTAATTAAAGGCAGTGTTCACGGTAAGAATCGTTTTTCTGCTTTTCCGCCTATCTTCAAGACGGTCCCATGATGATTCCAATGATGTTTTTGGAATCGTACAAGACCTTCTAAGAACGGAGTTATGGTCCCTCGAAAAATCAGCTAAGGAAACATGGTGGACGAGTTGTCCGAGGCTTGTAACTTCCGTGTTTTGCAGCCGATGTATGCTAGCTGACCTGAGTAAAGAGGGAAGTTGAGAATGAAGGGAAGAACGGGGCTATTGATCGGAAACCATCGCTCATCTCGCAATCTCGAGCCTTCATTTGTTCACGTCGGTGGGCGTGGAAAGTGCATCTGTGGTGTGACGAGCTGACGGGTGTCCAACTTTGGGGCCGTAGGGGACCGTTCCGAGCTCATTTTTCTTAGTTTTTTTTCAACGTTAGGGTTGCGCTAGACCCCGCAGCTGCCGATCTCCACCAAAAAATCAGGCATGGTTTTTATCGTGGACACTGCCTTTAAGGGTGAATCAACAGTGTGCTGCAATTTCAATGGCTGACCGTTTTTGCCAGTTTTTTTTGTTTTTTGAACCGTTTTGAGCTTTTAAGACTTTCAAGTTACAGTCGGCATGGATCCTGGTGATACTTTGCGTTCCCGATTGAAGAATGGCGCAAACTCGGTGTACCTCTCGTATAGCATATGGTATCGGGTTTGCGCCAACCTTCAATAAGGAACGTAAAGAGTCATTAGGATCCATGCCTACCGTTATCAAGCAGGTCCGGTATGAACTTAGCCAGCTTGTGTCTAAGTTCGATATCTGAAGGGCGTCAAAACGCATTGATAACATTGCTGTAGAAGTTGAGCAAAAGTTTACATACATAGTTACAGTTCAACTGCGCATTGTTGTTCAGTCCGCAAAGTGCACGCCGATTGCGAAAGCGTGCTGCAGCGCGGTTGCGAGTATCCTCAGACAGGGATGTGGGGCCGCCCAAGCGGTTTTTGCTTCTGGTGCCTGGGTGATCCCACCGCCCGGGTGATCCCACATCCCTGTCAGAGGATACTCGCAACCGTGCCGCAGCACGCTTTCGCAATCAACGTGCACATTGCGGACTGAACGACAATGCGCAGTTGAACTGTATGTACCTATCACACTCTCGGAACGCCGCTATTCTCGACGCTGTGCCAAGGATTATGACAGCCGATTCGAGTAGGGTGAAGTTCTATCTTGGGGTGACGATGAGAGGAGCACATGCTCATTGGAAAATCGTTTGTGATGTCCACGTGATCTTCGACAAAGAAGAGTGAAGTTCTGCACTTCGGCGGCGAATGTCTAGCAAAAAAAAGAGGGCATTCTGTTGCGACAGCAGGCTTCAAACGGCGCTCGTCACATGCCGATCGGGCTCACATGTACAGACGAGTACCTAGAAGTATTATTCTAACTTCTTAAAAGGCAGGGTCCAGGCAGCATTCCGATTTCGAGAGTTCCTGCTGATTCGGAGCGTATGCTTCAGGTAGTCGCAAGGAACGTGCGAAAAAAGTTTTCTCAGTCGTTTCAGTGAACCATCGCGTCAGAGAATGCTTCCATTGTCGATGTTTCAGCGATCATCCACGGATTCTTTGAAGCCGCCGTGTAAAGATCCGCCAATCTGGTCATGATTATCACACTGTGGATACCGTAATCCCTGACTTCAAGACTGTTTTCATCAAAAGTAAGAACTAATCGTTTTTGAAACGTCCAGACGGTGTTTGCCTATCTAACCCGAATTTCTGTAGTGCCAGAATTTGTCCGGACCTTGTATGGTTTCCGTTTTCGATTTAGTCTGACGCATGGACCAGGCGGCTGACCGTGCGGGGTTGGCGGCCTCACTGGAGAATGGGGTTTCGATCCGCGCGGGGTGATCTACCGCAGCAACCCCGTCCATTCATCAGACTAGAATGATTGCGCAAACTCTACGACCACGTTTAAATTCAGCAACCCATCGTTCTACTGTTCTAATTGTAGGTGAACAATCAATATACACTTTTAACATTCTTTGGTGAATTTCTTTTGGTGCTACACCTTCCAAAAATAAGAATTTTCTCACTGCACGATATTCAATTTTTTCCATTGCTGTGACACGGCGACACTAAATGGCTTGTAAACAGAGAATGAATTCACAGATTGAAATGAGACTTCACATACGTTTATATAAAGGGTATACCAACAGAACAAAAAAAATGGGGGGGGGTAGTAGCAACGCCCTCTCTTATCGAACGACTAAACTCAATGAACAACCTGGTTAGGAGCGCGAAGTATCAGTACGATTCGTGCCGACTTTAGACTGTTTATCGTTGTGAAAGTGTTTTGATTGTGAGATAACTTCTTTGTGAGACTGAAAAAAAGTTTATAATGAAATAGTCGAATAATAAAAATTATGTCAAAAAAGACCCTGGAAAGATGAAAATCACACGAAGCAACAGGTTTTTCAGCACCCTTAATATGCTCATGAAATTGAGAAGCCCAAATTCTGATCAACCAGTATTGTCGGGGATGGGTGTTGGGGATGATGAGATCCATTGGATCACTGGTAGGCATCATCATTGCGGTTAGCGCACTGTGATCTTTCGCTTACGAAGCAGAACCAGTTCCTAACGTTATAAACTACTGTTTGTCGCTAAGAACAGGAAGAGGCAGTTGAGCACTTGAACGGTTTACCAAGTAGTTAAGGCATCATTAGGCCTCAATTCGTAATGTGTTTTCCTCGAAAGGACAAAGTGTTGTTGATTCAAACGGTTTGTTGTGTTTCGTAGCAATCTAACCAATCTACAGCGAAGAATAACAGTCTATGCATATGCTGCTTTCTCAGCAATAAACACCTAATCGAATGAGCATGTAAATGGTAAATGTTGTGATGTAAGCGCTAGTATAAACGATTCGATTCAATTCCTGGAGGAAGGACAGATTTTGAAAGTGTGTTTACTCCAAATTTAACACACAACCCTAATCCGAATTCGGAGAAGTTAAAAAAGAGAAAATGGCGAATCCTCACCTACATAGTCTTCACCGGTAATCTATAGGGTGCTTTCTAATGATGCTGACAAGGTATCAAATCTCATCCAGTCGACAAATATGCCTGTGCTGGGTCGCTTTCAATGCCCTGTTCTATTTTCATCTCTTCTTGAAAATGTACCAAATTTCGTAGCGTGAAATCGTTTTTGAAATAAAACGTGAGGTGGGTAGAAGCCTGAGGGGTGCCCGATTCGTGAGAAATCAGAAGCCACGGAGTTGTCTTCGGTGATCGTTCCTTTTTCCAGCATGTGACTGTAGAGAATTGCTATAGTGAGGTCATTCTGAAGCAGAGTGTATCCGCTTAAAAACTTTTCATATTTAAAATCCTTTGTCCCGCATTAAAGGCAGCATACACGCTCAGAAATTGTATCAATTTCATGGAATAAATCGAAGAAGTGGAGCTGTCAGTATTCAAAAATAACAAAAAAAGGGCGGAAATTCGATTGAAGTGGAGATGTAACGGTTCTTTCCGTAATGGTCCGGAAGTGGACGAGTTACAGCGCATTGGTCCGAATAGGGAAGCTAAATTGGTTGGGATAACGAGGGATAGGGGCTCTCTACACACAGAGGGAGCAGTTGTCCCCCTTTTGCAGTTCGGCACGACACGCTACTCAATTCAAGCAAAGCGGTCCCGGGTGGAATTAGAGCTGCAGAGAGCGAGACAACTCCTCCCTAGGTTTGTAGAGAGCCCCTATCCCGGATAACTCTCGCACGGCCTCTACTGAAACGCTTGCGTCCTCAGAAGCGTAAAAATGAGCCAAATTTACCGTAATCGAACAATGAATATAGCAATTTGTATTGAGGGGCGGAGTCCGTATCGATGGGCGGAGAAAGAATGATTTGGTGACTAAGTACATCTTAAATACGGTCATTTTAACTCATTTTTGACGCTTGCAACTTCGTGAACATTCTACTGGAGCCTTTACGACCCCACTAACAATAATGGGGCTATCTCAACAGCCTTCGTGAGAGTGTATATTGTCTTTAAAAGCCCGCTGAAGCAGATTGCCGGAATCCATCAGTCGGCTCTGTCAAGGAGACAGGGGCTCTCTACACTCTGAGGGAGGACTTGTCCCGCTTTTGCGGCTCTACTTCCACTTGGGACCACTTCGCTTGCGTTGAGTAACGTGACGCTTCAAACTGCATAAACGGGACAGTTCCTCCCTCGGTGTGTAGACAGTAGAGTGTTGGAACGAATATTTTTTGAATATTCGAATAAACGAATAATTCGAATAATCCACTTCTTTGAATATTCGATTATTCGAATAAACGAATATTCCACTTCTTTGAATATTCGATTATTCGAATAAACCGAATAATCCACTTCTTTGAATATTCGAATATTCGAATTATTCGAATATTCGAATATTTTTCGAATATATTCGAATAATCGAATATTCGGGCAACGCGCAATTGCGTACTATCCCATTCAACCCAGCATTCAAACCCGTAGAAGACGTCGTTTTTTCGTTACAGAATTCTTGATGACGAGGATGGGTGATCGATTTTGCCATATATCGACCCGTCGGGATAGAAGTCAACAGCATCAAATACCCACTCTTGACCCAAAATCTCCGGTTCTTTTTGATGAATTTTTCAAAGGAACGATTTTCCTGTGGACAAGTCATGATTTGTCCAAGGCTGAGATCAGCTTTCCCGATCTCATCGCTGTTAATCAATAACCGTTTAGCTAAGCGTACCAGAACTCGATAGTTCAGTTCACAGTATCTTATAAATTTTTGAAGAGATACTGTGAACTATCTTTTTGCTGCTTGGAAGAAATTGCAGAAGTGAGCTTGGATTGAGGTCGACTTGCGTACCAAGTTCAACGCATTCTCCACATGTCTGAAGCCTAACCTGAGAGCTGATGGAAGTGAGCTACTGTCAGCATTTTCGGAGCACCCCGTATATTAACGTTTTAGTTGAGTTTGAGAAATCCGGACCTCGCACGCAGCTTTGTGCTGCTAATCGTCTTACAAGTGTGTTTCGTGCAGACTCCACTCGACCTTTCGAACATCATTCTCCTCAGAAAAATCGACAAAGCTCGGGAAATCAAAAATTTGAGACCCTGAATATGTTCGGAAGTCCGAGTTCAAAAGAAGTTGAATTTTGTCATTCGAAATGTGGATGTGAAAAAAATTTCGAGTTTGCTAAGTGTACTCAGAATTGAAACAAAATGACTACAGAAGCCTCAGTACTCTTGACCTCGGACCCGATAAGGGTTTTTAAACATCAAACCAGCGGGCGGCTATCAATTTGCCCAAGTATGTGCTCTGTAAATCGTTTGCTGGAGCAACCTACTGTCCTTATCTGAGCAAAATCCGGTTAGCACTAGCGGACAACCGCTTCTGCAGTACTCATCGCGAAGATAGTGTGCCGGACCTAAGTGGGAGTGCGCCAGACGCCATAGAAAGTGTGCGAGACCCTAGTGGGAGTGCGCCAGACGCCATAGAAAGCGTGCGGGACCCAAGCGAGAGTGTGGAGGACGCCCCAGAAAGTGTGTTGCAACCAAGTGGGAGTGCGCCGGGCACCATAAAAGCTGTGCGGGACCCAAGAGGGGTCGCGCGGGACGCCGTTAAACGTGCGTGGACCCACGTGGGCCGAGCGCCGTATGAAATGTGTGGACCCAAGTCGGAGTGCGCAGAACGCCGTTGAAAGTGTGTGGAACCGAAGTGGGTGAGCGCAGGACACCAAAATCATTTTGTGCGTTCATCAAAGAGCGTGAGACTCCTCTTCCTCACGTCCCTCCCCTTAGAAACTCATTTCAACTGCTTAGTTGTTTATTCGCACTAACTTATCTAAATCGGGTTTATATATCATGGAAATGAGAGTTAATCAAAATCTGCATCCAGGAAACACAAACATCATTCTGGGGTGCGTCCCAAGAATGTTCTCACGACGCTTTGGGAGGAAAAATAGCCGTTTCATGGACAAATTTGCTCCCTTGGCTACGAGTTATAACTGTAAATTGCCTCCACGCGGCAGTGGCTACGTTTCCATGGACGTGTTTTGCCAAGGGAACGTTCTTGAAACGCACCCCTGTTTCATTAGGCAATAGAAGTAGCAGTAGCAGGGTGTCGGTTTGTCATGGGGGCGCTTACTAAATCTCAAACAGCGGTTGTCCATATCATGACAGAAATGAATATAAATGAACTAACACGTCAGGACCTCATAAAAGTGAAGAAGGACTGGTGTGTCACTGCACAGAAAAGGAGGTTAACACTGTTTGCATGCTTGGAATGCTTTGTAATTTCTTTGAGTGTTGTCGCCGAAACCAGCTTATGGGCCTGCTCAGCGGGGACGCCAGCAGCAGCCGCTGTACTGTGCTTATCTGGGTCAAATTTCGGTCCGCAATTGCGTCTCGACATGCTTTGCGGCCGCACGCGCTCGAGTCAATCGAGTTTCCAGCTCCAAAGCCGACTCGATATGGCTTTTTTATACAGTTTTCTTCAATTTTGTTTAGTTTCCAGTCTCTAAAGCCCACCTAGAGTCAACAGATCGGCAGCTGCGGCGCTGGAAACTCTTCCGATTCAAAGCGCGCTGCCGCAAAGCGTGTCGAGACGCAATTGCGGACCGAAATTTGACTCAGATAAGCACAGTACTTTGCAAGGGAAGACGATTCTAGGAACGAGAAACACGCGTGAGAACTTCTGTACTCAATCTCACATAGTGCTAACGGATTTCGGTTTATTTGTCTTAAACTCAAGATGCCGGCGCAGCCGGGCCCCTGCGGCAGATACTGTACAGTAGTGTACATACTTGCTATAACGATATATCTATGAGATGCTCAAGAATTGCTAGAAATTACGATTCATTACTCTAGGATGTTTGAAATGTAAAATCAGTGCAATATGGTTTGCGACCTTATCGAATATTCAAAGTATGCCGAATATTCGAATATTCGAATAAACCGAATATTCCACTTCTTTGAATATTCGAGTATTCGAATAACCCGAATAATCCACTTCTTTGAATATTCGAATATTCGAATTATTCGAATATTCGAATATTCGAATTTTATTCGAATAAACGAATATTCGGGCAACACTAGTAGACAGCCCCTGTCCTCTATCAAGTTAAGGTCCCCATTTCGCTGCTTTTGACATTTCCTGAAGCCATCCAGGTCGCAAACTTTGTGGTTGAGTGCGATTGAAGACTCTTCATCGGACTTTGTGTTTCGCAATGGTTCATAATCGATCGATTTTATCGATTTTCGGGAAAAGTTGATAACATAAGTACAGATCAATAGGAAACCTTCAGGGGCATTCGTGTTTCGAGTACGGCTGAACCATGTCAGGGAAATGAGAAAAGGTGTCACGGACGCAGCGACTTTGAACACCGATATGGCCCATTGAGGTCTCGACGGTTTTAGCTATAATACGTCATTAGGCAGACGCCCTCTGCTTAAAAATGATCTCTTTGCTTCGATTCTCCATGGTGGCATGCGCGAAAGGGAAAAAATTACCGAAACCAACCTAGTGAAGAATTCTAATCTGGAAAATCGGGGATTCTTCAGGTGTCTGTTCACCATTTTTTCCATTTTTTTTTGATAAACGATTTGCCGCTTCAAAATTTGAAGCAATTTAAGAGAGAGGCTTTTTTATGAAAAGAACTGACTATTCAGGGTGGTTAGTGACGCAGCATATGTAGGCGCGACAAGCTTAGAAAATTTTGTCCCCATATTCAAACAGCATCCCGTAATACTCAGTAATTATAGACAAGGAAAGTAAGTGATCAACAAACGGCAAAAAAACTGTTAGAAGGAAACTCACAAATCTTTGATAAACTAAGTCCGAATTAGACTGTCCGCTCACGCGGCCGGCGTGCGTGTCGAGAGACCGTTGCAAAACCTTTTTTCGGACGAGCCTTTCAACGGCTACAAATGGCTGGCTGGGATATAACTGTGATACTAGTCTATTATTCCTACTGATTGATCGGCATACAGGTCCCAAAAACGCCTACGCGATGGCCGCTCGACAAGCGCGCCAACCGCGTGAGCGGGCAATCCCTTTCGGACCGACCTTATGCTCAAATTCTGTCTGTTGAAGAAAGTTTTTTCTACACATATCGGGTCGCTTTTCTATTCCCACAAATCGTCTGGAATAAAGCTACATGTGATTTGGTCGAGAGATCACATATCGGACTGGAGTTGGGTTTGCTGCGAAAACAGCATGCGAACTTTGAAAACAAACCCAGCTGTAGCCCTTAGTTTGCATTCATGAATCCCAGCCCTCAACTTGTCGCTCATGTCTTCCTACTTACAGTAGGAAAGTTGTTTTCAGGTCAGGAACGGTAGTTTTTTGCGGTCGTTTCGCTTTTTTAGCTGGCATATATGTACGGTACTCGAGTTGCAATTGCGTGCATAAAACTCGGGAGCGAAATTCATCGTAAAAATGCCTCCAAGAAACAAACAGTCACTATCAATCTATCAGTACTTTTACGCAATATCAGTCGAGCTTTAGATGTCACATCTCTCTGACGACATCAAGTGATTGCGGTTAGCGCTGCTTACTAAACAACGACAATACTGGTTTTTGCTCGCAACACACCGCGCTTAGAACAGGCAGGGTCAGATAACCATCGGAAAAGTTCAACCGTTTTCTTTTTCAAACTCCATTCCTAGTCTGTTCTCCTCTGTAAGAACAAAGCGTTGTTGATTTGAACGGTTTGTTGTGTTTGTTCGTGTACTGTTCTCTTCTAAGGAAGAAGAATAACGGTCTCGGCTGCAGCGGTGGCGGCGGCTGTTGTGTTCATCGGCAGTAAGCAATCAACTGATCTTGTACACAGGGTGGATGTTCATGGGTGTCAACTGGTATGGAAGTCGCGCCACCCCCGGTGCCGGTTCCTCTCCCCTACTACTTAAGGACGCTCATGTAATCGTCCACCGTCACCCACAGCGCGGCCATCCTTCCAGTCATGGATTTGGATGCTCGCATCAAGGCCTATCGTTTCGTCGCCTATGCGGCCGTCACCTTCTCGGTGGTGGCTGTCGTTTCGGTATTCGTCACCCTACCAATGGTCTACAACTACGTACACCATGTGAAACGACAGGTCCACAACGAGGTCAACTTCTGCAAGGTACGGTCATTTTATTCTAAGATTTTAAGTTTTTTTTTTCATTTTTTTCTCATTAGTAGTACTGCTATGTAGGCTTTGTTTGGTTGACTGATGATTGTGGGGCAGTTTTTATGTCGGGGAAAACCATACTTGTTTACGATTTTCAACTCAGGTAGCATATTTTGGGTATGTAGGTAGAGGCTTGGCTCGGAGTAGACGCACTTTTAAAAAATTCAATTCACCAACCCATTTACTATTTTAGGGCTCAGCGAAGGACATCTGGACCGAGGTGCACTCGCTGAAGGACGTGCCAGTTGCGAACAGAACAGCCCGTCAGGCCTACAATCAAGGAGGATCTGTTGGTGGCGGCGGCGGTGGCGGCTATGCCGGTGGAGCTGGTGGAGGTGGTGGTGGATTCGGTGGAGGTGGTGGCGGCGGCGGTGGCTGCTCTGGTTGCTGCAACCCTGGTCCCCCAGGACCTGGAGGTACTCCCGGAAAGCCTGGACGACCTGGAAAGCCTGGAGCACCCGGTATGCCTGGAAACCCAGGAAAGGCCGGATCTGCACCTTGCGAGCCAGTCACCCCACCACCATGCCAACCTTGCCCCGCTGGACCACCTGGACCAGCCGGACCTCCTGGACCCGCTGGAGGACCCGGACCTGATGGAAACCCTGGAACTCCCGCTGGACCATCTTCACCTGGACCCGCAGGACCTCCTGGACCACCTGGACCTGCTGGTAATGATGGACAGCCTGGACAGCCTGGAGGACCTGGACAGCCTGGAGCCTCTGAGCAGGGAGGAGCTGGAGCACCTGGACCCGCTGGACCACCCGGACCAGCTGGACCTGCTGGACAAGATGGCGCTCCTGGAAGTGGCGGAGCTGGTGCACCAGGACCCAAAGGACCACCTGGACCTGCTGGAAACCCAGGATCTGACGGAAATCCCGGACCACCTGGACCACCTGGACAGTCTGGTGGAGCAGGAGAGAAGGGTATCTGTCCCAAATACTGCGCTATTGATGGAGGAGTGTTCTTTGAGGATGGAACACGACGACGCTAAGAAGCATCTCCTACTCATCGCAGTTATTCTACTGCTTAGTGATATATCGTCTCAGACCCGTATCTGATCCGAATAAAAGTAGTTTTCGCAGTTGTGGTTTTGTTACTTCTGACAAAATAACTTGGCAGATCAAAAGGTCAAAAGGAAGGGAAGCTTTATGAAAGAAAGCATTGCTAGTGAATGTTCCATCACATTATGCAATAAAAACAAATTATTGGGCCTTCCTCGTCCACTATCTCTTTACTCATGGTACCTTCAAACACCCTATAGCCATATCCTAACCAACATAATACAATTCAATACATGAAGGAACTGAAGGCAGTATGAGTCAAAATTTGCACAGACTCAAACAGCCATTCTCCATTGATGTAATCGTGTCCTGCACAGAGTTATACAGTGCGTTTCATAACAATAGGACTCCCTTGACTTTCACTATAACATTTGTGATGATGGGTTATTCTGCTCAAACGATAGTGTTCAAGATGGGAAATAACCTTCATAGCCATTTTCCTAGATTCTTCCTTCTCACCTCAGCTTTTTAAACGCTGTGTTCACAATGAGAATGGAATCCGTTTTTTGGCGAAAACTTAAGCCCTGTGTCCCTTTAAGAAGAGTAAAAACGGAAGTGCGATAGCAAACGGTCAGGAAGTGGGCGGAATTCTCGTGGACCAGCCATTCCATTGGATCACCCCGCCCTCGTCATATAACAGCTTTTCTGCGTTCGTTTCACTCGAGGAACAGTTGCCGAATTTTCGAATATTTTCTATCGCGAAAGATTCTAACATCCCAGCATTAACCCATCTTATCCTTTGAGAGATTTTGATACAGGAAACAGAAAACAAAGAAGTCACCTAAGAATTTCAAAGCTCAAAAATTTTGCGACATTTGGTTCGACGTTTTGTCAGCAGTGCACAAAACACACCACCAAGCATGAGTAAACATTTAATAGATTTTCTTAAACAGTTTTTGTCCGATATTCGAGTTTCAGGGGGTTTTCCCTTATTATCCACTACTTCGTAAACTTGTCTAATCAAAAACATAGAAAACTAGAATAGGCTTTCTATCGTGAGCACTGCCATCAACTGGTAGCGAATACTTCTCGAAAGTTCTAAGACGACTTGGGTTACCTAGCGCCACCCAAATCACCACCTTCACAGCTCAAAAGTGAGCTTCCCGCGAGGACACTCAATACGTTAGTGTACCATACAGGTACTAGAAAATGGTCTCATGCTCAGAAGTTTTGAATCAAGTTAAATGTCACTTTAAAGTAAGTTACTTGAAGCCTTCAAGTAACTTACATTTATGTCACAAGTAATTAACTTAATGTCGCAAGTAACATACTTCGTAAAGTCGCAAGTAACTTACTTTTATCATACAAGTAACCTACTTTGAGCATACAAGTAACTTACTTTTAGCAGACAAGTAACTTACTTGGAGCATACAAGTAACTTACTTTTATCATACAAGTAACTTACTTTTAGCATACAAGTAACTTACCTCTAGCATACAAGTAACTTACCTTTAAGATGCAGTAATGTTACCTCAAGGCAACATTTCACTTACTCCTGAAATACATGTAACTTGTTTTAGCCTTTTCAACTAAGCTTTTTCTAGCCTTTGTCCCTAAGTAACGGGGTACTTACATTCAGGTTCCCAAAAGTTTTCCAGCGAACATGTATCTCAGCCTTGAGTCGATAATAGCATTCACATAGTAACAATAAAAACCTTAGAAAAATTTATGTAAAGAAAGTTGTAAAAACACGGAAAATCATAAAAACACAATAAAATTCATATACAACCCATATACAATACCATATTATACGCAACATAATATATACATAAATATGATATTATGTACAACACACGATATATATACGGTATTCTATGTAACAGGTATAGGTAAATCGTAGGAAGGAGAGAGCACGTCTTCGTGCATTCCAACGGCATCCTCGCTGAAAGGGTTGAGTGGGCCCGGTCAGGTTACCTTAATACAACAATAACAGCAACGGAACCGCTTTGTTAAAAAATGAAATGCCTTACAAGGGAATAGCCAGACCTGGCTGCCAGAACTACCCTGAGGCCAGGTTTTTCTGGTCGACTAACTCCCGGGTAGTCATAAAAACCCTACACTACCTGCCCGAGTAATAGTAAAAGAAAAAGATATGAGCGTAGAAGTAGCTAGCTCTGTAGGTAAAATAAAATTTATCTGCCGTAGAGTGCCCTGATCGTTCAAATTATCAAAATGTGTATTCCGGTTCAGCGCCCCAAATACCCTGAGAGAAGTGTAGTTCTGGCAGTCTGGTCACTCCCTGGATAGAGAAGATTATCATTTCTCGAGGCCGTGTTGAGCCACCAGAACGGCCCATTTTTCGCCAGAATTGTGGTGCGCGCGAAGCGCGCGCCAGTTTTGGTTTTGAATCGGCCACGAGCGCAACCCCTTTCTCGAAATCTCGCAATCATTTTTGTGGAGGAGACTTGATATGGACGCAGGTCGCTCCTGTTCTAATTTGAAATTGATATCTTAACCTTGAAGTGTACCTCAAAAAAAGTGGGTTTACATAAACCTTGAAGTGTACCTCAAAAAAAGTGGGTTTACATACTAAATTAGCCGTGGAGCACGAAAACTGCTTGGGCATGCTACGGCTGTGGAGACCTCGCCTATTAGCACAGGTCGTCGGAAGTAAGTACTGAACTTGTCAGAAATCGTACTCATGATAAGTCATCGATCGATAATCAGTATTATCGATTTTCGCGCCTATTGCACAAAATGCGGCGAGAAGCGGTGATTGCTGATGGGATTGGTTTTCTCGGTTGGGGACTTTATCTTATCAGACATCGATTATTACCAATCAATAATATCGATTTTTGGCCTGCTGCACAGAATGCCGCCATGAGCGTTGATAGTTGATGGCTACGAGTCTTTTGTTTGGGAAATTCTTATCGTCACGCAATAACGAATGTTAATGATCAATCATATTGATTTTTCACATGGATTCGCAGTACCGAAAATCGGAATGAAGAAATCGGAGCAGAATTTCAATTGAATGGATTAAAGGTTCCAACAGACGAGGAAGATTCGCAATATCTGAAATCGTAATGAAGAACTCCAGTGCAGAATTTCAATTCAGTAAATTAGGTTTCTAAAAAGACGAGCAGGATTCGCAATAGCGGAAGTCGAAAATCGGAAACCTTTTGAAATTCGGAATTCAAGAATCGGGCCGCAAAACAATCGGAAGTTAGAAATGGGAAATTCGTTCACCGAAATTTAACCCTCCCTGGTGGCTATGCCTACCAGGAAACGTGAGCTTAATCTTTTTCATTGAATAATTTTCATGTGAACACTATCAACCCTTTGTGAAAAGTCAAAACGAACCTCGAGTTCGAATTCAGCGCCCAAAATAACCCCTAGGGAGTTGGCAAGGAACAGTGTAAAAATTTCCAATCTCGTGGATATTTCCGTTTAATCCGCATTTTCAGAGATTTTTTTTCAGACATTGGAAGGCCCAAAACAATCGCATTGATAGCTACATGATATTGTGTTTACCGTAACGTTAACCTACCGCAATCGACCAAAAAACTGAACAACCCTCATATTATATATATTATTTATTTACACAAGTTTACACTCGTGTGGAAAAAAAAAGAGAAAACATAAAAACAAACTATCAACCTCAAACAGAATATTCAGAGCAAAGATACTGTAAACCAATGAAACGAGAACAACGATGGATCAGTCCGAGGAATAGCACAGGGAAACGAGCAACCCAGCACTACGGAGGGTCACTGCGCCGCTCCCCGGAAGCCAGTTTCATGTGCACTAAGTTCTTATAGGCGCCGAAGTTTATAGGAATAGTATCGTTCCTACTGAGATCTTCGAATACCGGAACAATTCTATTAGTGAAAAAGCAGCGCCGACACTCAAGATTTGACACGGTACGGTGGAATTTAATCGGACCCCCCCGGGTTACCGAATCCCTCGTTCTCACGAAATCCCCAGGCCTAAGACCAAACTTGCCATTGAAAAGGATATGATGGAATAGAAACAAATCGTTCTTTTTCCTTCTGAGAGCCAAAGGCTCTAGGCCAAAGAGTGCATTTCTGTCAGCAGCGGAGGGCAATTGTCCATAAATGAAGCCATGCTGTCTGATAAGAACTCTTCTAGTAAAATTGTTCTGTATCTTTTCCAATCTATTAATGTTCTTGAGTTTGGCGGGGTTGAATACCGGGGTACCGTACTCGAGTAGAGGCCTTACATACGTGGTGTAAGCTCTGATAAGCACAGAGGGATTGCAAGTTGACAAACCCCTGAAAATATTATTCATAGCAAAAGTTGCTTTATTCGAGATAGATTCACAGTGCTTATCAAAACTCAGACTTTTAGTAATAGTGAAACCTAAATCAGTTATTTGGTCAACTTCTTGGATCTGACAGCCACTGACAGTATATTTACTGTTGGCATTGCTATTACCCAAGTGGAGAACCTTCGTTTTTCTTTTGCCAACGGGAGATTCCAATCGCGAGACCAAGTACTAATAATGTCAACAGACTGTTGTAGCAAGATACAGTTCTCCGGTTGGGAAACGTCCCGATAGATCTTGATATCATCCGCAAATGCACTGAAACCGGTGCCACAGGAAGTGACAAGACCGGCGATTTCGTGAGTGTATATGTTGAAAAGTATGGGCGACAATACCCCTGCCTTGTGGTCCTCCTCTCAGGCCTGGTCTTGGAGTTGAGTGAGAAGAGTGAACACAGACCGTGAACGTCCTGTCAGTTAGGAATGGACTTATCCATGAAGCTATTCGCGGATGGATACCAACCATTGAGAGTTTTTGCAATAATTTGTCATGAGGAACCTTATCAAAAGCCTTGGCAAAATCAAAATAGACAACATCAACACTCTTCCCAACATCTAGGAAAGCCGTCCACTTGTTTAGTGCTTCTATGGTTGCTGTCACAGTGGACTTCCCTCCTGGAAACCATGTTGGAAGGGAGAGATAACCTGATTTGCTTCCAAGTGACAAACGATTCTCTTCTTCAGAATTTTTTCGAACAGCCGTGAGAAAATAGATGTTATACTGATTGGCCTGAAATTAGCAGGGTCTGTGAAAGGGCTTTTTTGGAATGGGGGTAACAAATGATTGCCTCCATTTGATGGGGACTTCACCAGACATGAAACTCAGCTTGAAAATGAACTCCAGGACCTGCAATATCAAGAGCGATCTGCTTGACAAAGCTGAGTGGTATGGCGTCTGGAGTGATAGAGTTGGATGAGGGCCAGGCAAGAAGTTCCTTGATAATTTCATCTTTGTAAAACCAACATGAATCAGCCATAACAGCGAAAGAATTGGAGACAGGTAGACTGTCCATAGAAGAGACGTCAGAAAACGACTTTTGAAATAAGTCCGCCAACAACTCAGCTCTATCACTAGCATTCCTCACCAATGCCCCATTTGGGTTTTTGAGAACCCCAACACCTGGTTTTTCCCGCAGTTTAGAGTTGATAAATCTGAAGAAGGAATGTTTATCACTTGACTCTACAGCTTTTTTCTCAGTATGGTTATTATACTTCTTCAATTTATTAGCAAAACGTTCACTAACTTTTTTGAACCGTTCCCAGAACTCAGCACAGTCCTGAGTTTTAGCCAAATGCCACGCCTCAGATCTCAAACCGCTCAAGGTTGGTTAAATGGGGTGGGAGTCTTCGTTTACTACGGTAACACGGTTCAAGGGGGACGAAAGTATCAATGCAATGATGGATGATAGAAAGAAAAAGCTCGTACTTCTCGTCCACACTGACAACAGTGCCCAAGGAACCGAACCAGTCTACATGAAGTAAATGATTGCGAATAGCATCGAGATTTACTTTCCTAAAATTCCTTCTATATACAACGGGAGCATTACACCTCGGAAGGTTAAGTGCAAAATGAACGATAGAGTGATCACTGGACCCCAACGGTGGAGAAATGCTTACTGAATTGACCATACAATTATCATTACACAGAACTAGGTCAAGAACATGACCACCACGGGTCGATGCTCCTAACAAATTGCTCAAGGCTATGACTCGAGCACACAGTTAAAAACTTCTTGAGATGGAACTCACATTGGCAAAAGCAGATGGTTCATTCCAATTGATATCCGGGAGGTTAAAATCGCCTGTGATGATAGAAGGCCAGCTACAAGAAATGAGGTCGCCGATGGTACTGAACAGTTGCTCAGACAAATTCGAAGTACAAGATGGTGTCCTGTACACAACCAGAAACCGTATGGGTTTCAAGTCAATTTCCAAATCCGTGCAAAGGATTTCATATGCATCAGGGACCGAATCCTGGAACACAAGAACTGGACAAAAAGTTTCCTAGCCAGAAAAAGAACTCCTCCACTCCTTTTTGCGAAGACGGTCCGACCTCAAAACTTCGTAATGCGAGTACCAGTCACCCAGTAGAGAAACCGACCCAACCCCACCGTTCAACCATGTTTCAGTTAAAGAGATAATGTCCGTGTCGAATTTTTGAAGCAAGAATTTCACCGCGTCAACGTTCTTTACTAGTGAGCGAATGTTAGTAGCAATACATGTAAGGCGGCACAAATTTATCCGGGGAGAGTTTAGCAGTTTCCCGAGCTCATAGGGGCTGGGTCACCCAGGGAAGATGCAGAAGGATCAGTTACAATGTTCGAGGTGCTGGCATGACTTACATTTACAGGAGCAACGATATTCCCACGACTAGAGTTGGGACGCTGCCGTTGGGCCCTGACCCTGTCCCTCTCCTCCTTTGAAAGAGAGGGCCTTATAAAGACCCCCCTGGAGGAGAAAGATTTGAGCCAGTGGGCTCGACGACAGACTAGATTAGCGTGAAACGTTGTAGGCAAGACCAACTTAATCAAGCGTGACCTCCCAGAATTCGGCTTACCCATCCGATAAATGGATGTGGGCCTGCACTCAACCTCCAAATGATCTAATATCTTAACAATACAATTCTCATCATGTAATACCCTAACCGATGATGTGACATCGGAAGATTCATCAATACCAGAGATCACTACCGACCGCTTCCTCTCACGTTCCTCAAACGTGCAATCACAGTTATTAGTAGGCCTAACAGGAGAAGATGAGCGCACAGTTAAGTTGTGGGAAAGCTCAGACTTGAGAGTAACAATCTCAGCTTGTAATACGGCATTATCCTGAAGTAGCTGGGCATTCTTAGCGGCTAATGACCTATTCTCATCTACAAGTTCAAGATTCTTCGACATGATTAAATCAAACTTCTCCCTCATAGACGAGAATTCGCTTATCACAAGCTTCAGATGCGTTGGAAGCGTTTCATCCTTCATCAATTCCACAACAGCACTAGCAAAATCCAACGGTGCTTGTGATCCAACTTCTCCGCCGCGACTTGTTGATGCTCGCGTCTGAACAGGAGAGCGGCGAACACGGTTAGGCATACTTACGAAGCAGATGAGTTGAAGCTAATAGACCTGTGATGGTGGCTTGTTGAAAAGTCGAGTATATGATTTCGCACCCCGCCACAGAGGTACTCGCAGTTAGTAGACGTTGACAACAGACCAAGAGCAGTATATATAAACGTCGGCTGCTTGACGAGATACGTGCGATTCAATAGCGCATTTGATATCCAACCATCAAGTATACTGTCGATATTCGTGTTCAGCAACCAGAACAATCCCAAGGCGATGCTCGTAAACTAAAACAATCTTCCTAGAATGATGTTCTGAAGTTTCTTTCCTTTAATTATAGATCTGATATGTATTCAACTGGGATAGAACTTGGAGTGTTGAGAACTTCGGCCAAAACAGAATTTTGAATGGATAGGATTCAATGTCAGCATTTTGAAATTTTCGCCCCCCCCCCCCCGAAGAAAGGAGGGGGGAGTGGAGAGATCATTTAATTTTCCGCAAATTTCGGTCGCTTACGAACCATAATTCCACCGAGATTTGAAAAACGGACTGCTGAACCCCGTATCCATCTCCTATTGGAAATTGGAAGTTATTGGAGATTCAATGTAACGATTATTCAACATCATAATGCACCTTTTCAGTACCCTACACTTCAACACTGTTTTTTAATGCCCAGAATTGCACTAATACGGGGAACGCAAAAAGTTTTGATTTTTGTAAAAAAGTTTGGTGGCCGGAGGAGGGGTGTCGCACAGATTTCGGAAAATTACACAACGCCCAGCTTGACCTGACCGCGATCAATAATATCATTAATACCCTTGCGGCGTCGCGTCGAGCGCGACCTAAGCTTGCTCATGGACGACCCAGGCGGGACTACGGTGGGGTCCAGCGGGGTTGCGAACGGAAGTTCACGAATCAGAAACGAATAACTTCACAAGCATTTGAAACAATAGCTTCACATGGAGTCCTTTGAGACAACGCGCGTGAAAAAGTTGCACACACTACTCATTCTCGGACAAATCATCGCTCTGAGCGGGACCGGAGAGCGACTCGAGCGACGCGCTCCGAGCGAAAATTAGCTATCTACTCGGGCGACAGCAGCCGCTCTCCGGGCGATAGCAGTCCCGCTCGGAGCGATCTTCGGTCCCAACTGGCACTACGGTCCCTGTCCGGGCGATTCTCGAAACTTTCCTAACCGCTATTTTTCTTCATTTCCGCCCCTTTGGAGAGGATTAAGCCTCTTAAGTAGATAAGGTATTTGTTACAGCCTGTGGGCCAGGAGGTTAGTCCTGCCACAGGCCGCAACAAGGATACCATTCCAGCATGGTCCGCTATGAGGAACTTTTCCCCACCGCGCGCCATGGAGCATCCCCTCGGCCGCCAAAATTGTCTTCGTGAGAGTGACCCGAGTTCACCTTCTCTCCAAGAGTGGCCTCGGAAGGCCAACCACCCGTCTACACGAGACAAGCCGCCTTTTATACTCGCAGAATTGGTGGTTCTTCGAGTGATAACGTATTGTTTTCATTGAAAGATTTAGATACGTTCATAAAAAAACCGCTGAATAAAACCACCAGAGTTCGCCTTCGCGCGTCGACCATCACATCGCGTTGCAATGCAGCGCGACGCGATCGACGCGGAGCGTTCATTCGAATTTCCGCGTGAAATCCTATGTACCGCGCCACTTCCCTGTGAACACCTAGCGACGGCGCTTGATCGATACGTAGGCTAATTATAACGTCGCGTCGCAACTGAATTCTGAACGCCGCCTGAGTGGTCACTTGAAGTGGGCAGAGATTAGGGATCACAGCGTTAGTAACCACTAGAAGCGGGTTGGACTTTGAAAACGCCGCATGGATCGTTTATCGATCTTCCAAACATAATCAATGCAGTATCACGCCCGCTCACATGTACCGCAAATCGGCGTGGGTGTTCACGCTGCAAATCATAATACTCCATATACTTCACGAATGTAAAAAACGCAACAACGAGACGAAACCAACCTGACCTTGCTTCGCATAATTTCTTGAGTTCCACAGCTGATGACTGAGACGAGCATTAGAGGTCTTCAGACTATCTCGTTCCAAACGGACGACCTAAACAAGATGCCACGTCAGGAAGCAGATATTCGGGGAAGAAATACAAAGCTATGTCCGCAACCCACATCTAAGTTTCAAGCCAAGATGGAACATCTTCTCGGAATAAATGCGGGAAAACGAGGCCGTCAATCCATTATGGGACAGAATCTGAAAATACAGATTTTCACTAAACACAGAAATCAAGATCCACGACGCAATTCTCGGGATGTCCAAGATGAATATTTCGGATTTGACTGAAAACTGATTCCCGGGGGTTACCAAGGGCCTAGAACACGAAACTGAGGTCCAATTGTCGATTTTCGGAAAATGTCAAGAAGTTTGGCACAATGACTCTCAGTGTGGAAAACCTTTGACGCAGAATGTATACAGAATGCAGACTGTCTCTTATGAGGCACGGGTTTGCACTAATCACTGAATATAGTTGAGTCCGTGGCTTGTTTCCTCAAGAAAAAATATTAAAATTCAAACCGCGGCTGAGGCGGCGGTTTAAATCTCAGCTGCGGCTGGCTGGTAATTATCAGCCAGCCGCTGGTGGGATTTAAACCGCCGCGCCAGATGCGGTTTGAATTTAAATGCTTTTCTTGAAGAAACAACCCACGGACCTAATCATACATTTACTTCGAAATGGCAACTTTGATCAGAAGGAGTTTCCTTGTAAAAATTCCGAAGATCGCAGCAAACTGCGAAATCGGATGCATCACCAACACGGTTGAGCAGGCCGTTGCGCCGATTTTCGGCGTCGCTACGAACAACCCTCTCCACCATCATTGACCGTTTTAAAAAAATGGGAAAATTTTTTACCACTCCCTCCCTCTTGAGATGAAACAGTTTTTTACCCTCTTTTGAGTGACATATGTGGAAAATTTTCAAACATGTGGTAATAAAGGAAAACTACATATCACTACCTTCCAGCTTCACAAGTGGTTTAGAGAGAACTCTCTTTCCCTCCAAGAACTTTATGATCTCTCCACCCGATTTTCTTTTGTTCAAAACTTACAAAATTTTTCGACCCCGTTGCGCCCGGTCACTACCCTGATCAACGATGACCCATTGAGAGAAGGGTTCAACCAGGCTCAAGCGAAACGTTGTGTAATTTCGCGTACAAATCTCAGTAATGACAATAATTTACCCTTCGGGATTCCAATTCGATGGCCCGCTTGGCCCTAGTTCCTGATCCTAGGAGAACTCGTACCCGCCACAAGTGCAGGCGTTCCGATATCTGCCAAATAAGCTTGCTTTGAAGTCCGACTTCTTGTGGAATACGAAGTCCCTGAGTCACCTACTCTTCCGATTTTGGGAGGGAAGGGAACCCTGGGCAGGTGTGTAGTTTGGGGTGGGTAAACCCCTCCGGCAACCCTTGTTTCCTGTTAGTTTTGAACCGCTCTGTTCCTGGTACCGTCACGTAGACAGCGCAAAATTAAGAATCTTCAGAGAAAAAACTACCTGCGTGGCTATCTCTACCAGGGTTGAGCAGTCCGTTGCGCCGATTGTCGGCGCAGCTACGACCCCCAACCCGCCGACAAAAAAAATCGCAAAATTAACTAAATTTTTACGACACCCCCTCGAAATAAAAAATCCTTAAGCTTTTTTGAAAGTGAAAAATTCGATCAAATCATACGAGCCCCCCCAATTTTCTTTTTTTTTTTCGAAAAAATTCAATTATTTTACGACCCCTCGTTGCGCCGAGTCGCAACCCTGCCCAACCTTGATCTCTACTGTTCTACCGTAGGAAGGCTTCTCCTTTCACAGTGAAAAAAAAATTAAATTGAAAACGCCGAAGTCCAGATGTAAACATCCAAAGCCAAGCGTTTAGGAGGGTTGGACGTTAAAAATTTCAAAAATCGGAAATTTGGGGAAGGGGGGGGGACAGCAAAAATGTTGGACTCCAAGACACCAAGTTTCTTACTTGATTGGTTTAA
Organism: Aplectana chamaeleonis; assembly: GCA_029168955.1. Taxonomy (NCBI): domain Eukaryota; kingdom Metazoa; phylum Nematoda; class Chromadorea; order Rhabditida; family Cosmocercidae; genus Aplectana; species Aplectana chamaeleonis. Next base: position 159,937 of record JAPDOI010001094.1, read on the forward strand.
TGTAAGTTAGAGGTGGCGCGACGATAAGAAATAAGGGAGGATAACTGATAGGGCAGGATATAACTGGTGGGAGAGGAGAAAGATGACATAATAATCGAAACACAGAGAGAAATCGTTTGAGCCCCGTAATCCAACCACGCCGTAACCTGAAAGTTTTGTGTGTGAAATCTTCATATATAGGATTGCACAAAACTTCCCATTAAATGCATAAAACGCCGTTTTTCTTCTGCGTCGTAGACATTTCGCTATTCAGATGACACCAGGATTGTGTCTGCGTGCGTGGAGATTGAACAGTAGTTTTAAACAGATGCTATCTTAACGGGAGGGGGGCTACTACATATGGCGCGTTGCACTCGGCCACGTCCATTTTACCGTGCCTCACTGAATTTGAGCTCTTACCCGGGGTTTCACTCTCCTGCCAAAATCAGGAGAGTCGTTGCGGCATGGAAAAATGGACGTGGTCAAGTGCGATACCACAGTCTTCCCCGCAGCGATAGCACCTTTGAACATTACTGGAAAAGTGGCTCGCGCTCAATTTCGAACGAGTCGTTTATGCTAGCGCCGCCGAGCGGCGCGGCGAAGTGCGATTCCATGATATTGATCGTGCGGCGCCGCATGATCAATATCATAGAATTGCACTTCGCAGCGCCGATCGGCGGCGGAAGCATAAACGACCCCCAACCCACCAGAACCCTCGCACCAACCGACGTTCTTCTCACCTTTAAAAACCGGGAGAGTTAGGAGACCGAAACCGTGAATCATTTACACGAAGTTAGCCGATTCACTTTAAGCGTTTGCTCAGGAGTTTGAGCTTGGAAGAACGCAGTTCTCACGCAGTTGTTGCGTAGTTAGTCAGTGCTTTTGCCACTTTTTAAAGGTGAAGGAATGTGATTCTATGTATTCACGTGCAGTTCTACTTATGAAGCATGGAGAATTCCTTTCTGTTAAAGGCAGTGTTCACGATGAAAAAATCTCTAGTTATTTTTTTCTTCACAGAACCGTTAGGTTTGGGACATACCGATGAAAATAATGAAGAGAGAATCACGAAAAACCATCGGGAAGTGGGAGAAAGTCGTGGGCCAGTCACCCCATTCGGACACCCCGACCACCAAAATAATCCTTTCCAAAGAACTTTGAACACGTAAATAGCCGGTGAGGAAAGGTAGTGTCTGCGATAAATAGTAGTGGATAAGGCGGATCACATTATCACATGGAAAGACTTCATTCCTCCACATCGGTCAATCCTTACATTCTCAAAACATGACGTCACACAAGAGGTCCTGCATAGGCGTGAAACGTGCTTTCTCATCACTTTCTGCGGTTTTTCCTGACGCTGTCGTCACAGTAAGCTCTTGACCTTCCACCATATAAAAAGATGAACATCCAGGATTTATCGCGAACACTGCCTTTAAGCAAGAAAAAAAAGGTAATTTTTAAGCGTGTGTTCAACTTTGAAGACATTTCAGAATTTTTGTGATAGTTAGTTCAAGCACATGCTTCAAATCTGTAGTGCTCTAGCGAGTTTGCTTAAAACATAAGCCTAGAGAAGCGCGTCAGGAATTCTGAAAGGAGCGTTCCTGCAACGAATCAGGCAAACCAATCACGAAGCTGTGTCAAGCTGGAGTCGAAACCATTTGTATCTCCATCGCGCACCTTGTCTTCCTCTTACCAAACGTACAATATCGCCGCTATCCAAGCGGAAAAAATGGGCAAAGTAGGCAACTAAAGCGTCTATCGGCTACAACTCGCCTCAAAGTGCTCCGTTTTCAATTTCGAAAACGCCGAAATGTACAGCATGTCGTGATCTAGCCAAATATGAAAAAATATTTTGCAAAATTTGGGAGCCACATTATTTTTTAAGGCGAAACACATTTTCATTTTGACCATGCTGGAGATCGCGTACGGTTACTTTTGATTGAATGGGCTCATTGTCTTGTGATAACATCAAATTTATAGCTAACTGCATCTTAAAAACGCATTTTCATAGAAAATTTCCGATCTTTTCTCATATAGTTAGATAAATTGTGCCACGTTGAACATTTTGATCCTGTCGAAATTAAAAACGGAGCACTTTGAGGAGAGTTGTGGTCGAAAGACGCTTTAGTTGCCCACTTTGCCCATTTTTTCCCTTGGATAGCGGCGGTATAGTATTTTGGGTCGATTTCACTAAATCTGCTCCTAGTATACATGCCACAGTCAGTTTGGTACGTCGTGAAAGCATAAGGGACGAGACAGGCCTGAAATTGGCTCTTTAGTGCATTCACACAGAACGCGTTTTATTTTACGGCCGAATTGGAGTACGGTGCTCAAACGATTTTTCTCTGTTTCGATCACTGTGAAGTTCATCTCCTATACGCGAAAAAGAAGAATGAAATGTATAATGATCTAGCTATGACATCTAAGACTTGTGAAAATTTTCCATGTAGAGAATCCGCTATGAAAAAGATCTATGTACATTTTCGCGCACTCAATTTTTCCATATAAAATCGTTTGTGAGTGAGAAAATCATGGGGAAATCCTGACCAGGTCAAGGATTCAGGCCAAAATAAACTTGTTTCACATCTTAGCTATTAGCCCTAAACCAGTTTAGATGACGTAGAACTTTGCCAAATTATGCAATATGAACAATGCAGGAAGGAAAGACAGCTGGGTTCTCACTCATAACCAGCAGGAGGTTTACATACATCGGTCATATGAAACGCAAGGTTTGAAACTCGTTGAAAAACACAAAATACACCACAAAAAAAGGAATGTCAACAGCAATGTATCGATTCGAAGAAACACTAACGGAGTGTGGAGTAAACGAACAAGGCAATTAGGCAGAGAAGTTCATGACAATTGAAACAATCAAAGGCGAGTGTCCGAAATCGAAAAAAAAACACGAAATCGAGCGCGCCAGGGATGGCATGAGGGCTCGGCTTCGCTGCGTATTGAAACTGCAGCATGCAGTCCAATACGCAGCCAAAATCCTTGGCGAAAATCAGTTACATGCGAGGTCTGAGGAGGCAATTCAAGTTACTTGTGTGATCCAGAAGTCGCAAGTAACATGAATATGTCCATGTAAGTTACTTGCGAGTCGCAAACCCGCAAGTAACTTAAAAAAAATGAGATAACCCACAAGTAACTTGATTTTGGCCGGATATCTCGCAAGTAACTTGATTCGAAACTTCTGAGTGAGCCCTACATGTTGCCTATTCCAACACTGCAACGCCTTGTCACCAGGGATGAGCGGAGTTCCGACTTCCAGTGAATTTGTCCTTCCGATTTTCAAAAAACGTTGCAGAAATGCGGAAAAAAATCGGAAATGACTGAAAGATTACAATTCCGTGAGGTTAAATGGTAATACTTGTCGAACCTTCAGTAGATTTTTCGAGTAGCTGAAATTGAACCTAAGGTCTGCTTTTGCTCGAAAGTTTATCAGCGACGCTCCACCGCAGTTCTGTTCAAAGATACCCTTTGCTCCTTTCCGATATCACTCCAGAAACACGTCCGCTCAAACCATCCATCGAGATTAAACTTCTCTTGCAAGAAAGCTACTATCAGCCAAACTGACCATTTCAAATGAATTGAACATTTCTAGAGCTATTTTCGAATTCAGAATCCGAATATGCCCATCGGAGCTGCCTACGATAGCTCTGAACAAATTGAAGACGTTATTCCCCTGCTTTCAGGATTTGAATACCTATTTTATCCTCCAAAACGCGCCTGTATCCTTCAAAAATCTGTCTACAGCTCAAAACAACCACTTGGGCAAAGTCTGGGTGAAATAATACTTTTCAAACTTTGACTAGAGCAATGGCGTTTTCCACCTGCACCGATTATTGGTGGAGCGTTTACTTATATCGAGTAGGAGGTTCTGAAAAAGTTCAAGAAAAACGTTCTGGATTGACAGAAACTTCTTCCAGGGTTTTTTGTGCTGATCACTAATCTTAAAATTATTTGTCGATTTTTCAAAGTTTTCGACTCGATTCAGTCAAAGCATCCCAGCAAAAAAATTTTTTGAGAACGAACCGCGACTTTCCAGATTTCCGGATTTCTACCATAGCAATTCAAATGTTTCTCTGGGGGCTAATTGGAGTGCTCAACACGAGTTTGAGGCTCGCTTATCAATTTTTGACAGCTTACGGCAGATTACGGTGGGTATACAGCAGGGCTGTGCGTTAATAACGTTAACGTGTTAACGCATTAACGGGTTAACGCGGTTTTTTTTTCAAAAATTAACGATTAACGGTTAACGAAAAAGTCCCGAAATCACGTTAATTTTTATTTCGTTAATGTTCCATCCATCTATGCTTTTTTGCATGTCAGGATTCCTATTCTTGAAGAGTATTCGTTTATTGTTCTGGCTGATAGTATTAATAATCCATGAAGATGAGTTCCAAGTTTAGAGTGTACTGACTGCGGTTTTTGGTATGGAACGTGTTTCATGTTTTTTTTGGACGTCTGGTTATTTATCGATTTTCGTGGTGGTCACGTAATGTTTTCAAAATTGTTAACGAAATGCAAAATTAACGTGTTAACGCATTAACGGATTAACGCGGTTTTTTTTTCAAAAATTAACGATTAACGGTTAACGAAAAAAATTTTTTTCATTAACGCACACCCCTGGTATACAGTAGTTTGGCCAGTCTCAGATTTGACCCAAATTTCTATGCGGGGGTAATCCAAGATGCTGAATAAGAATTTGATGTCCATACCAGGTTGTACAATAAGTTTTGTCGTTCGATAAGAAAATACAGTTTTATGGTACAAAATACACTTTATTATTCAGTATAATCTCCCTGAACATTAATACACTTGCTCCAACGATCCTCTAATCTGTGGATCCCATCCCTGAAGGGAGAATTCGGAAGGTCTGCAAAACACGCTTCAACAGCCGTTATGACCTCTTCATTTGATGAAAAACGTTTGCCATGCATAAATTTTTTGAGTTCTGCGAAACAAATGGAAGTCGCTGGGGGCCGAATCTGGTGAATACGGTGGATGCTTCAACAATTCGAACCTTAATTAATGGATTTTAGCCATTGTCAAAATGCTCTTGTGACACGGTGCATTGTCCTGATGAAAAAGAATTTTTTTCTTCTGCAAACCGGATCTTTTTTCACGAATTTTTTCCTTCAACTGGTGCAAAAGGTTGCAAAAGTATCCGTAAAGAAATGTTTTACCAGTTTGCAAGTAATCCACATACAAAATTCCTTTCGCATCCCAAAAAACTGATGCCATAACCTTCTTTGCCGATTTCCGGACACAAACTCGTTTCGAAGCCGAACAACCAGGTTCACACCACACTTTCGCCTCTTGTTTTGATTCAGGATCGTGGTGATAGACTCAAGTCTCATCCATAGTGATGAATTGAAGCGCAAAATCCACTTTACCCTTTCCAGAACGCTCCAAATGTTGCTGAGAAAGTCACATTCGAATGTGTTTTTGTTCCATTGCTAGCAAATGCGGCACCCAGCTTTCTAAAACCCGAAATTTCACCTAAAATATGGCTCAAACAGCGTAATGAGATGTGTGGAGCCTCTACTAAATCTCTTTCAGTCAATCGACGACATTCCAAAACTATATCCTGTATTTTGGCTTATGATTTCTGATGTTGATGCGCTTTTTGGACGTCCTTCACGTGGATCGTCTTCAAGGCTTGTACGACCACGTTTAAATTCAGCAACCTTTCTTTCCACTGTTCTAATTGTAGGTAAATAATCATTATACACTTTAAACATTCGTTTGTGAATTTCTTCTGGTGCTACACCTTCCAAAAATAAGAATATTATCACTGCACGATATTCAATTTTTTCCATTGCTGTGACACGGCGACACTAAATGGCTTGTAAACAAAAAATGAATTGACAGATTGAAATGAAATTTCACATACGTTAATGTTAAGAGTGTACCAACAAAACAAAAAAAAATTTGGGCTAATAGCAATGCCCTCTCTTATCGAATGTCAAAACTTATTGAACAACCTGGTATGTCGATTTTCCAATTATAAAGGTATGTCTTGCTCACTAAATGGCATGGCACCTACCGTAACCAACAGTAAGCCTCAGATCCCCGATAAGCTACTCCGAATTCGTGTTATGTACCCTAGATTACCGCTACACACAAGTTTCGAGCAAAATCCAAAGAAGAATTCGGAAGAGCCTTGAACTTGCCTGAAGCGGATCAGAAATAGTTCTATGGTTGCGATTCTCATATGTTGCATACTCGGAAGGGTCGTTGAGGAAGTGAGGTGAACGGGTATGCCACACTCAAGCTTACGCATAGGGCTGTTCGACCGCAAAGGGCTGTTTGTGGCAAAATTCGAATGGTTCATCGACAATGCTGCTACAGTGGGCATCGGACACCTCTAATTCCAGTGTACACTCGAAGAGGGTTTGCAGCGCGGACACTGCCTTTAAAAGCTTATATGCTGTGGCCAATAAGAGAGATGGCAGTAATAGGTAGCGAACCCCCATCAGCAGAAGAAGTGTTACAGAAAAATCAGAGGATGTGCTATTATTATGAAAGACGATTTATAAGGTACAACTCGGCTGTTAATCGAGAAACTCATGTTCATCACTCTGGCAGTTTGGCTTCAGACGGCGGTAGAGCTCCTTTCGTAGGTCAGGGAAGAAACACAGGAGCACGTACGGGCTGATGATGTTACCGATTTCGAAAAAGTAACTGTAGACCTCGAGAAAGTGCGTTCCGTCTACATTGATGTATCCTAAAACAAAATCAATGCACAGTATTTACGTACACTACGTCACTCTTACAGACGACGTATTTGAGGGTTCTATTATTGGAGCTAAGTTAAGAATTCACATAAATGGTAAAAACAAATGAAGCTAAACGGCCAGAAGCCAACTTGAACCCCTGAAATCAAAATTGTGAAAAGCTGTCAGAATTTTGAAAGTAGCTTACGAGAGTAGCTGGCCCAGTAAAGCGTGTAAAACAATACAGAGAAGAAATCGATCTGTTGATCAATAATAGCGATCATAGCAAAGGAAAGTTCCAATTCAAGTCGATGCAACATACGCTCTGAAAAAAATGTTTCAGCTCTACTTGCACTGAAAAGTGAAATTTTTGAAAGAAAAGTTGTAGAATATCCCAAATAAGAAAGAAAGTAAGGGTTGCTCTCATCCCACTCTCTCGGACATCCTTGAGATTGGTCCTGAATCGTGGAATGTAGCTCAGTGATTCCTCGTCGATGCAGAGAGAGAACATCTCGGTGACTGTAGGGAGCTGCGGTTCTCCTAAACTTCCGTTTCAATTAAAGGCAGGGTTCTCGATAAAATCGGTTGTTGTGCTATCCCCATGAAATGGTGGATCTGGCCATCAAAAAAGTGAAAATAAGTAAAAAATTGGAGAAAAAATGCTCAGGAACAAGTTATTGCTTGGTGTACTCCCGCCCCCAATCATTGAGATTTGTGTAAAAGCATGTTTTGTCAACTTTTATTTTGCTTCTAAAGTAATTGCTGAGCTTTTCTGGAGACTACTGACTACTTTAACAGCAAAAAAAAATGCGGGAAAACAAGCAATAAGCAAGAACTCGTTAATTAGGGGGCCAGCCGACACCGGTAATTAGCTGTTACACCTTGTTTTTGAGCGTTTTCCCGCGAATTATCGGGGTTTTTCACTTATTTTCGTTTTTTGATCACCAAATCTACATTCTCATGAAGAGAGCTCAGAAGTTGTTTTTATCGCGAATCCTGCCTTTAAGCAGGCGATTATTCAATTGAACAACCAAAACCAGAAACCCTCATCTTTATCACGTCGTAGTTTCTGAGGACACTGAATGCCATCAAGACACGCTTTTTGGCAAAAATTTTTAGGCGATGGTCGAAAGGGTGAATGAGCGGCGCGCGTGATTGGACGAACGGGGGAGTAGCGACGCGCATGATTGGACGGAACATGGAGTTTCTCCCGGCTTTCTTGCGGTTGGAATACATTAGGACCACCACCCAAATTTTTTTCATTTCCTTGTTGCACAGACGAAATATATAATAATGTGATTGGGAGAAAAAATGCTTTGTAGTATCACTACTGCAGTGCTAATGATACTGCATGGCATCTCGGGGTTTGTCAGCGTTGGCATACTCCTCCCCGAAAAGGCATGTATGAATACGGCGGATGGGGTAGGGACGCGCAACGTTGAGCGCACGCCCCATAATTTGCTTTAAAATCGGGAAGCATGCGTCCCGCGTCGTGCTCTCTCACCATCGCAGCCACGTTCATGCACATCGCCCCCGATCAGGTCGCAGATCTTGCTTTCTACACGCTTCATTGAATTTTTCAGGTATCATTGCTTACACAAGGTGTTGAGTTGATCGCAAAACGCATGGCTCCGGGGAGATTAAACCAGCATAGTCCCTTTCCGGGGGAGCGCCTTATCGCACTGCACCACCGAAGCCCCAGCGCCGCTCTCCCTCAACTGCTCGGTAAATCTTCACCGAAACAAACATCCTTTCACCCGCATAACGGCATGAAACAGGTATACCGTCAGAGACTATCTAACAGTCGTAGACCTGTCAAGATGTTGCCCTAGTTCAGTCTTACACGACTTTTGAAGTCTTTTTCGGAGTTTGGAGTTTGGAGTTCAATCTCGCCCGGAGCCAAGCATTTTGCGATCAACTCAACACCTTGTGTAATAATACCATAACGTGCACTGCGACGTTAAACTGCAGTTACGGCAAAAAAAAACTCCAAAAATCGTGTAAGATTTCAGGTATCAGTTTGATCACAAACTAGCCCCATTTCATCAGCGCATCCTTTCTGATTAACCATGAGGCTCGAGTTATAACAATAATTTCATCAACTCTCTCAGCCCAGAACTTGAAGCGCGCAGACGAATATGATACATTGCGTCAGGGTCATTCAGCTAGAAAGTCGCAAAATCATTCAACCAAAAGCCGAATCCCACTTTTCAGCGTTGCGGCTTCCTAGTTGATTGATAAGGACCATATATTTGACGTACTTGTTGGAGAGCTAATCCTCTCTATCCGCTTGTTCTGCAGTCTATTCCAATGACTATACAACATGACGGTTGTGAAGCCGTTCAAAATGCACAGCACAGGCACGTAAAAGAGAGTCTCAAACACCATGTCGATGGCATCATATGTGGAGTCCGCCTGAAGCAGGTCACATTATCGGCTTGCTCTGCCTCGAGACCTTCACAATACTCCCTTGTATTCTTGTCAAAACATAGTAAACACCAATTTCCAAAGCTTGTTTCACATGTTGTACTTTAGGGTTTAGAGATACATAATAAAAGACAGAGGAAGAGGGGTTGGACGAAAAGAAGAGAGCACATTGGACGGCTCCAGTTCTATGGTGCTCCATGTGAAGAACGCTATAAAAAGTATGGTTTTGTAAAATTATTCCAAGTTGCATTTTTGACTGGGAGCGCAAAATCATTCGATCGATAATCTTTAGCACGCATTGCCACCAGGGATGTGCGGAAAAATATTTTTGGAAACAGAAAACAGAAAATCTAGTTTGACAGAAAACAGAAAAAAAATCTCCAGAAATGGGCAGAAAACAGAAAAAAATCTAAAAATGGGCAGAAAACAGAAAACAGAAAATTTTTCAAAATCAATAAAGCGTGTTCAGCGTACACTAAACGAAACTTTTCAGAACATTGAATTTTTTTTGTACATTTTTCGAGTGATCCATGCTTCTTTCATTGGATTTTCAAAACCTTACAGTTGGCCAGAGCAACAAGTATGTACGCTCAAGAATTGCAGATTCATCAAACCTTCCTTTTCCCAGGCAATAAAAGCTCTATTATTTATTAGAAGCTCAATACATATGTCTGCACCAGGAGAGCGTAATGAAGTCGGAGCGACCTTTCCGTTCCTGAGTGTACATATTTTGACACTTATTGCGGGATAACGGCTGGTTTGAACACTGTACTACTCCTCAGAGCTGAAAGTCACGCCCGTACCGCGCACCTGTGCCGTTAGAGTATAAATGACCTGACGCGTCGTTCGCTCCACCGTTGAGAGCCTCTCGTACCTCTGTGGCAGAATTACCATCTGATAGGCTCACCATCAATTTCTTGGCGCTTCATCTTAACTGAATTCTGTGCCATCTGCGTTGCAGTGAATTAAAACACGTATTTAGAGTTTTGAGTGCATGGAACAGTTGGGGCCAACATTACCCCGCTCTACCAAAGCGGGTACGCTGAGGAGCGGGTATTCGTAGAGGCTTTACTCTGAGAGTAATTGCCGCTGCGGCTCCGCGATAGTACCGCATTGGTGCGTGCAGGCACCGAAGCGGCACTATCGCGGAGCCGCGGCGGCACTGCAGCGGGGACCCGACAGTACCGCTTTGGCTTCGCGATAACGCCGCAGCGGCTTTGGGAGAGTGTCTGATATGAAGCTATTTAAGAATTATAAGACAACTAGACAGGGGCCTTGTTTTAAGGACGAAATTTCGCCCCTGCGGTCGTTACGTCCTTTGTCTGATAACGACAGAGGTTACCGCCGCTTTTGCGCTCAAGGAAACACGGAATGTTCCTCAAACTTGGGTATATTGAACCGGCGACAACTTCGTTTTACCACACAGGACAGTGCATCGTACTCCACGCGGGTTCGCTGCTGCATCCTCGCGGAGCCGTCGCGGTTCTAACGCGGAGCTGCTGCGGAACTATCACAGCGATGTCGAGGCTCTAGGCACGGCAGCAGAATCGTCTGATCACGGAGCCGCTTCGGCACTATCGCGGAATTAGCGCGGTACTTTGTCGGCACTGAAGCGGCACCTTTTTTCCGAGGAATGAGTTTCGAGCTTATTTAGTGGGTTGCGGGGGCAATCCGACTTCCCAATGAGTGCCTTCATCTCCCTACATAAATCTGTTCCAAATTGAAGGATCCTGGAAGGTTTGTTGGTGCGGTTCACCTCGGCGAGGATCGAACCCGATCGTGTACAGCGAACAGCACCGTTTCCTCCCACAACGCCACACATGCCCTAATGGATAACTACTACAGCGAGATAAAAGCGTCTAGCGTAGTACAGCTGCAGAGAGTCTGGATGAAGTACACCCTTACCCTATCGGCTTAGCTACAAAAAATCCAAAAAACAGTCCTACTGCAAATCGCGGTACACGTTTTTTTCTGTTTTCTGTTTAATTTTCGCCTATTTTTACAGAAAACAGAACAAAATGGCCAAAAATGGGCAGAAAACAGAAAAACAAAAAATTCCGCACATCCCACATCCCATGCCACGCGTGCCACGTAGTAGCTGCAATACAGCTTCTGCATAAATTGGCACGGAATATACAGTCGACACGGACCGGTGTATCGGTTATAGTTCCGTTTGGCGCACAAGGCGCTGACGCAAACTCAGTGCATGTGACACATGATGCGCGACATATAATACGTGCGCAAAGCTTGCAGAGCATAAACGCAGGGAAAGTGATACCTAACTCGTGTCTCTTCATCTCAACAAGTTCAATTCGTCCTCCAAAGTACTGCGAGCGACAGCATGGATCCAACATCGGCAACACCCAGGCCAGCGGCACCAACCAAGTCAGCACCACAAGACAGGTTTTGAAAATTCGATTGCAGAACTGAAACGTTTTGAAATAGTCTTATGCGATACTCTGTGCAGTATGTGTGACTCGCCATTTCAATCATTTGAGACCAGGGCTGTGCGGGAGTCGTGGCACTCAATGATTTCAAACTTTCGCTCTTCAACTATTCAGAAAAATATTCAAAAGAAATCTCTGTCTGTAAACGCCACGGCCAACTCCAACAGGTTGGAAGGAGCGGATCCCGGACCCTAGCGATTTCAGGACTAAGTTAAAGGCAGTTTACACGCCGCAAAATGCAATCAATTGCATGGCATTAATCAAAGGCTTGGCTGGAGCTCAGCAGAAAAAAACCGAAAATACTCGATTGAAATGAAAAAATGACGACTCTCTCTTGTTGGTTGGGTGTTGGACGCGTTATACCGCACTGGACGAAATAGCAAAGCTAGCGACGCTGGAAGCATGAAATCCGGTCGAAATTATCATCTTTGAACAAAAAATTGAGGATTTTTTGGGTAGTGGAGCCCGTATTCCAAATGAAACGGATGATTTATTACCTCAACATGGCCAAAATTCTGTCATATTTACTCGTTTTTGGCCCTTACTACGGTGTGAGCTTTCTAGAGCCGGAGCCTTCCCGCGCTACTAACGTCGCTATCTCGTTGTCAGCCACTTTTAAGAGCATGTACGCTGCCTTTAAAGGCAGCATACACGCTCGCAAAAGTTGTTGAGATAGATACGTTAGAGGGATCATACGGACTGGTAGAAAGCTCACGAAGTCGCAAGCGTCAAAAACGAGTTAAAACGATTCAGTCAAAAAATCATCCTTATTTCGCCCACCGAGACAAATACTACATAAATGCTCGAATACGGTCATTTTGGCTTATTTTTGCGCTTCTAAACAGAGTAAGCGTTCCAGTAAAGGCCATGCGAGTGTATCAGCGTTGTTAACCCAACCGATTTGTTGCTAGCTTCGCAATTTCAGTCAGTGGGGTGTGACTCGTCCACTTCCGGACCAATACAGAAAGAAACCGTTTTATCTTCCTTTTAAACGATTGTTTTCATTTTTTTTACTTTTTCCGATTACTAATAGCCTCGAACCTTCGATTGATTCCTTAAAAGTTATAATAATTTCGAGCGTGTATGCCGCCTAAACAATCCAACTTCAGAAATAAAATTTGAGATCTCCCCATCGTTTTAATGTGGAAGCACCCTATCAATCACATTCCAGGTGCGAGCTCTCAATTCCTGTGAATAAGCGAGATATCGGAAGAGGCCACTCTAGCGCTCCCCACGGCAAGGAGCCACATTGGCACGCCCCCTTTGACAACTTCTCGAGCTCAAGAGTGGCAAGATGAGCGAAGGTTTTCGAACAATAGCCCTGTGCTTCACCTCATTCTCAGCCTTTCTCTTTATCTAGGTCCGCTCTTACAAATCGGCTGCAAATGTCGCAAACTTCAAGCCCTAGACAACTCGTCCACCATGCCTTCGCCTCTCAATTTTAGGCACTTTTCGAGTGAACATAACTCTATTCTCAGAGCGTTTGGGGCGATTCCAGAGACAGTATTTCTGAAAATTTAGCTTCCTGGCAAAAGTAACGATTCGGTAATGGTGAAATAAAGCTTCAAAAATATCTTGAAATATCTCAAAGAATGATTCGTAAAATAGCCTGGAAAAATGAAAAAGCCAGGAAATGGAGTGAAATAACCCAAAATGCGATTTGGTGGTCGATCATTTCACAAGCTTCTCTGTTAAACATATCAAAACGAAATCAAGCACGATATGGAATGGAGTTCACCTAGCTTGACTTATGCTGATTCCCTTATTGCAGCTTTCAAAAATGGCTAATCTTTCCGTTGCTCGCTTGATTTCGTTTTGATAAGTTTAACAGAGAAGCTTGTGAAATGATCGACCACCAAATCGCATTTTTGGTTATTTCACTTGATTTCCTAGCTTTTTCATTTTGCCAGGCTATTTTACGCCAAATCATTTTTTGAGTAATTTCAAGATATTTTTGAAGCTTCATTTCACCATTACCAAATCGTTAATTTTGCCAAGAAGCTAAATTTTCAGAAATTTCACATATTTTTTCGCGGAGGTTCCCTTTTTGACTCCAATCTTGATTTCCCAAACAAGTGACTTAGAGTCATCAAAAATCAAAAATAATAGCAGCATTTCGTGCAACAGGCAAAAAAAATCAATATTATTGATTGATATTTATCGATAATGGCTGATGAGCGAAATTCTCCAACCAAGAAAACCAAGCCCATCAGCAATCACAACTCCTAGCCGCATTTTGTGCAAAAAGCGCGAAAGTCGATAATATTGATTATCGATCGATGACGTGACATGAGTACGAACTCTGACAAGTTCAGTACTTATCTCCGACGACCAGTGTTGATTGGCTGCAGGTTCACCCACGTACCCCGGTCTCCACAGCCATAGCAGGAAAAAGCAGTTTTCGTGCTCCATTAGTATGTAAGCCCAGGATTTTGAGGTGCACTCCAAAGTTGAGGTATCAAGTTCAAATTGGAACAGGAGCCACCTGCATCCATTTCCAGCCTCCTGTCCAAAAATGAGCTCCCTAGCTCAATTTTAAATGCTCCGACACTGGCAGCGGACTCGTACAGGAGAAAACGACGATCGCGGTCTCCCACAGGAGCTGTTTTGTCCTGTAGGAGACCGAACTAGAACAAAGCGGTCTCCTACAGGACATGCTGCCGCATCGCTTCCACTGGGTCTCCTACATGACTAAACAGCTCCGGTAGGTGACCTGGAACGGGCACGTTGAAGTATTGATCAAACCCGCGCGGTGTACAATACGCGTGTGCATGAGGTAGAGAGCCGATTCGCTCATGCAGGTTCACAGAGGCGCCCCATTCATTGATTGATTGAGGTGCTTTTGGGCCGGAGTTCCACATTTCTTGGCAAATGGGGAAGAATGCTATTGGGGCTTCATCCCCTATAGTAAATTTTGCCGTTGACAAAGTTGTCAACGGGGAAGTGTGATAATCATGCTTCGACTTTAAAGATTTCGAAAACGAGGTGGTTTTGGCTTGATTCCAGTAAACGTTATTTGAAATTCCCTCCAAGCTACCGTACAAGTTCCGGTCTCCTACAGGAGAATCACAGGACTCCTGTTGCAGGGGAGACTAGGACTCCCAGCGGACTCTTGTAGGAGTCCGCTGCCAGTGAGTGTATGGTTTTCGTTTTCTTTCTAGTCTGACTCATGTACCAGGCGGCTGGCCGTGTGGGGTTGGCGGCCTCACTGGAGAATGGCGTTTCGATTAGCGTGGGGTGATCTACCTTCGCGGCCCCGTCCACTCCTCAGACTAAAATGATTGCGCGCACTCTACCTACAAGATCGTGTACGCCGTCTGAAAAAAGGAGATCAACAACAAAAACGCGCGGTCTTTTATGTTTTACTCAGAAACCAGCAAACCGTTCTAAACCATATTTGGGTACATATGCCATCCTTTTGCGCTCTTTTTAATGCAGTTTAGCTCTAATTTCTACGTTCACGCCTTAAAAGGATTTCAAAAGTTGAATAGAAAGAAAGTTGTTTATTTGAATCTTGGACGAAAATAATACGGAAGCGAAATCGGAAACGCAACACTTCCGCACAGCCCTTTTGGGGACTACTCACCCATGAGTACGACCTGATGGAAACTGCCATCACAGCCCTATCGAGTCCAAACGTGAGAGCTGAGAGTATAACCACATAGTTCGAATACCACTCAGCCGCGTTTGTGAGCGTGGCCAGTGGCTGAAAGTTGGTTAGGGTCAGTTCCTACTTTCAAAAATAGTGTTCTTATAGGAACGGAATTTGGTTCGCAGATGCTGGCAACAGCACGCAACACGGTGATGATCGTGCGGGAACAGGTGGTCCCAGCACGATTATCATCTTACTGTATGGTGCGAAAGCTGTTGTCTGCAACTGCAGACCGAATCTCGCTGGGATAATGACAGTATGTGTAATCTGTGGCCGAGCGTGTACTCATACTGTGGGCAGTTAGATTACTGAACACTGATTCAGCATTACCAAAATAAAATCTCACATTTTGCAAAAGAGAAGAAGAAATCTACCGTGTGCACTTAAAGGCAGTGTTCACGATAAATCTCGGATGTTCAGCTTCTTACAGATTATGATAGGTCAAGGGCTTACTGTGACAGCAGCGTCAGGAAGACTGCTGAAAGTGACGAGAAAACGCCTTTTTTGCCTAAGCAGGACCTCTTGTGTGACGTCATATTTTTGAGAATGTAAGCATTGACCGCTGTGAAGGAATGAAGTCTTTCCATGTGATAATGTGATCCACCTTATCCACTACTATTTATCGAAGCCATTATCTTTGCTGAACGGCTGTTTACGTGTTCAAGCTTCTTCAGAGAGGATTAGTTTGGGAGGCGAGGCTGGCCCAATGGGTTGACTGGCCCACGCGAATTTCACCCACTTCCCGATGGTTTTTCGTGATTCTCCCTTCACTTTTCTCATCGTTAGCTTCCAAAGCTCTCGTTTCTGTGAAAAAAACTTGTAGATTTTTTTCATCGTAAACACTGCCTTTAAACTATCAAGGTACAATAAACAATCTCAGAAAATTTAATTTGACTCCAACTGATTCCCAGCTGTGACTGCAGTGCTGGAGATGCTTGTGATTTCCGGAGAAAAAAGCTCTCCAAAAATTATTCTCTGGAAACAAAATTCTCAGAAATACAAGAAAACTTGAGGAAAAAATGAGATTTTATTTTCCACCTCAGAAGGCCGCAAAAAGTTTGTAAGGAAATCGAATAAGCTGAGTGTCTGAAGAAAGAATTCTTATATGGGGTATGGGTAGGTCAGCCCATGCGCGGGGTCGCACGAGCGTTTTCTTGGAATTTTCTGTTCCGGCTCGTCATGATAAGGAACTAATTGTAATACTTCTTGAGGCAAGCGCGTCACCCGAGCGACGAGTGTACACCGTATTAGAGTATGAATGGGCTAACGGCGATTGACGCGCTGGTGTTGAGTATGAATACCCCAAAGAAAACGCGTCGCGCCCCTGCGAAATCCAGGCAGTTGTTATCTTCATTAATGCTTATCAGAATTTATATTTTAGGTAAAGCATGTATGCGTAGGCAATGAGGGTAGGCTGTGAAGCAGCGTGCTTTTCGACTATTGTCTGCATTAATCATATCGCTGATGATTAGATATGACAGAGGGTTAGCGAAAATCAGCTCCTGAGTGGGTACACTTATTTGCCGAAGAATGGCTTTAGGTATAGGAGTGCAAAGCTTAAGTTTTTCAAAATCCATTACTTCGAAATAGATGGGCATGCTGGTAAGTAATGTTCTAGAAAACTACAGTTCTGTCACTCTATCAGTGTCCCTTATAACATAGAATCACTCACAATAGTGTCCCTGTCAAATTGGATTACTCCCGAATGATCGCTGAGGATCAGAACTGGAGCATACTTCGTGATCACCCGGAAAACAACAGCCACCACATCACCCATATTCTGCGAGAAGAATAACTGAAAAAAAACAAAGTTTACTCTTTCTCAGAGTTAAGCTTACATGGTGCCTAGAAGAAATAGGGGAGTGTATGATGACCTCTCACCTTAGTTGCTCAGATATTTATGGCGAAGTTCCCGAGGACAATAGACCTAATTTGGTCGTTATCACTCGGTCGAGGGCAAAGGGGCGAGACGTCTCCTTACGGGGGGACGTCTCTCCCTCTTCCCTCAAATTATATGCAACCAATGACTCTCGAAACAGTCTACGGCGGAGGGAGAACAAGGGGAGTTTGCATCACGGTTGTTCCCTTGGCCTCCCCCAAGCAAGATGAACGGGAAAACAAAGCCGCAGCGTATACGGCGATGCAAACTGGCTAGACTCCAAGTAGTCTCGCACTTCGCAAGCTGAGGGGTCAGGTTTGCCACTCAAGGACTGGGTTAGCTATCTCTGTCCGGATATCAGGGAGATAACAAGCTTCTCTGTAACCTGTGATCAGAGGTTAATATGTTAGACCCTCTCAGACAGTAGCAAGCCCAGAGCGCAACCGATCCTGCCCTCCCCGCCCACTGCGACCGAAACGCAGAGCAGTTGATATTCGAACTTGCGGTGCGTTTCGGTTGTGATTGCAACGTGCAGTGCGTTCAGGTGGCTCTCCGAGCAACATGCGTTGACTGAAGCGCGCATTTTGAAATCGGATGAATAAATTGAAACAAGGAAGAGCATCTGGGCCTCCCGCGATTTTTGCGCGGGATTCTCAATGTTTCTCTTGTCGGCCTTGTAATTGATTTCCTCTGCTTCATTTCCGCTCAACATTTGACCATCCTAGAATTCACTATATTCTTCATATTTGTGCAATATTTAGACTGACTTTATATTCAAATTTTAATGTTTGGAATAGATATGTGTCATGCATACTTTCCATTGTTAGCTTTGAATCGTTCAACGAGATCATTAGAAGGACTCTTAGAAAGCGGTTGTTACGAATACCTAATAATTTCAGGGAAATATACCTAATAGCTGGAGAAAATTAGGTGAAATCAGAAGATTAGTGGATGGAGTTGTGAGGGAAGTTGTGACGGAATCAAAATTCTAAGCAGGGAAGAGTGTATTAAAGGCAGTGTTCACGATGATTTTAGTTCGCGAGTTTTCCATTCAAAACAATGTGTTGGCCACCAAGTGTTACCAAAAGTACGAAGAAACGACGAAAAACGCATCAATACGTCTTATTTTCAGTGACATTATGATCTGGTCTGGATTAGATGTCCGGTTGAATGAACATGTTCACGGTGGCTGTCACCAGTGAAAAATGGGGCTAATCGAAGATGGAAGAATAGTTCTGGCGAAACAGTATTAGTTAGGCTCCGAAGGAGAGAACGGAGCAACAGACTGTAGATACAGTTGCAAAGAACGGGTCCACAAAAGATTCCATTGTAACAACGAACAGTTCCTGTGAGGAGTAGAGAGGCGGGTGAGAGTAAAGAATTTCGTCCCCTTCTGGTGCTTTTTCTCGATTTTTTTCGTCATTTCAGTTCTACCCGGGGGCAATTAATCGATTTAGCTATTAATCTCTAAAATCGAAGATTATCGTGAACACTGCCTTTAAGCTTAAAGGTATTTCATTATCAGCACTAGCATAGAAAAGGGACAATTAAGGGTCACATAAATCCTAGTAAATTCAGTAGGGTGGGGGAATTCGGTGAATGTGTGGAAATCGTTGGATTCTTTCTTGAAAAATCGATTAGCTTAAATGGGTGCGATAATCGATCAGCGAAGCGTCTGAACCACGCCGGTGTATCGATTTTTACAACTGTGTTGCTAAAATCGGTTCATAGAAAGCGACCGGGGCGCAACCATGTGCGCTGTATGATGTACCGTGACGTCAGCAGCCGACAGTTGCTCAGGGATCAAATAAAAAAAAGAAAATTCGTGAATCAATTCGTGAATCAAAAAAAAGAAAATTCGTGAATCAATCTCGTTGGTAGCACTCGGAGCGCAACGCGTGCGGCCTGGATCGCAACATATGTGGCTCGGAAATTGCCAAATTTGTCACCCTGAGCGCAACATGGACGCGGCTCCGGGTTAATTCGGGGTGGGCTCAGGGCCTGCTATCGTCTTAGCTATTCCAGATTTCCAAGAACAGGAAACTGTTGAAAAGAGTGAGTTTTCGCAATCTGATTTTTGATCAATCAATTAACAATGGGTGTTGGGTTGCGACAGCTTGGGGAAGACTGGCGATCGGAAGAACAAGGGAAGACCTGCTAGTCGGAGGTCCCCTCCGCCTCCCCTTGTATCGGGGGAAGTTCCCCAGTTGTTTCAAGGAGTGTTCCGTCGTCGTTTTCGGGAACATCCCCACGAAAGTCTGAGTAGGTCTGCCCCAGTGAGAAATGCGCCATGCAAACCATGATCAGAAAACGGTGTAGATGTGGATAGACGTTTGTTGTCGCGGAGTCTTCGATATTTCCCATATCATGAAAATGAGTTGCGATTCAATTAAAAGCAGCATTCACGACGAAATATGATTGTCGAGTTTTCCATAGTTTAGTCTTCTTTTGGTTAGCTGTAATAAGGCCTATACGAAAAGACATGGGAAAAGCCCGATCAACTGATACTCAATAATTGACTTCTGGTCGCCGACCTGGCCTTTCGAGCTCCATCGTTCACATTTAGTTGTCACTATCGCGTTTGTTTTTGTTTCTTCGGTAAAAAAATGTTTCTGTATGCTTTAAAACTACATTATTAGTTGCTGTGCACGTCGCAGATTTTTCACCAGGTACAGCATGAAACTCCACTGTCTACAGGCGGAGCTGTGCACCTGTGCACAGATTGGCATCTTTGTGCCTTAATAACTCTATTTTAGGGAGTTTTGCGCAGCGTAACCTGCGCAATCCTTCAGGTGTTCTTGAACAAAACAGATTTTGGAAGTTTTCTCGAGGACTTTCTCTATCGTGAACCGTGCCTTCGAAGGCAGCAAACACGCTCGCAAGGGTAGTTGAGATAACGAAGTTAAATAACTCAGACTACCAATACTAAAACGCCTACGTCGTTGGAAGCATCAAAAACGAGCCAAAGCGATCGTTTCGAAGCAATACAGTTGTATGAGAATGCAAGGTTCCACGGGCAAAGTAAGCGGGGCTCCGCACCTATGTAGCTGCTCAAAGTTGTTTGAACAAGGTCGTTCTGGCTCGTTCTCGAGACTCGAGACTTCAAACGGCACAAAAGTTCAGCACCCGGCCATGCGAGGATTGACATCGATAGTCTAATCTTATTTATGCTCTTGTGCCAAGGCGAGCGCCTTGTTCGTTTTCAACCAAATTACAAAACAACCCGATGTCACTTCATTTCCATCAAATTTTCGGGGGCTTTCTTGTCAAATCTCAATGCAAGCAACTCCAAGAATTAGATTCAGACCATAAAATCGATAGCGTTTTTGAGCGTGTATGCTGCATTTGAAGGCAGTTTTCACGATGAATATCATGCACGAGTTCGACTCAAAATTGGGGTTGTTTGGTCCTGAACTATCGAATAACTAAGAAACAGCGAAAAAAGAGGTTGAAATAAGCTAAAATATCGGTTTCTTATGTACGTAGAGGTTCAGGGCGCGGACGAGATTACGCGCTCTGCTAGTTTCCGCAAGCGCGCGCTAATGGCGAAATGTGCGCGAATCGATCAGGCTGGACGTGGAGGAGTTTCCTGGCAATTTGCCATCGAAAACGTCCGAGGCGCCACAAGCTCGTTAGAATGGGAGTGCAGTCGTTCTGGGCTAACAAAATCTCCACTTCGCGGTCGTTTTCAATCGATTTCTTCTACCCTATCCTCCAGCATCTGCCAGCGTAGTGTTTCGCACTAAAAAATTCAGAAACGAGTTTTATCGTGAGCCCTGCCTTTAATTGTATAGCCTTTAATTATTGATTTCGAAATAAAATGTCGTCCTATGAGCTTACTGAACGCTATTCATTTTGTGCTTTTGCAAACAATCGTTTTCATTGATTAACTTCAGATTCTGGTCTGGAGAGTAACTCTCACCTTTATCGTGTTTTGTAAACTGTCAGAGACGCTGTTAAGCATATGAGCATGTAGGTTTGCAAGCTTTTGTAGAGTTCATGTTAAATTGAAGCTCATGCAGCAGAAGCATCAATTGAGATGTGTTTGAAATGATTCTCGGGTACATACCACAGATAAACCCGGTAAGGAATCAAAAGCTTGCCAAACACCGGCAAGATTTCAAATACGCCGTGAATCGTACTGGGTCACCTTGGCGAGCCTTGTTTCAACATCGGAAGCATCTGGTACTACATGATACTCTATCAAATTCTAGGAGACAATGAAGAAGTCTTGTCGGACCAATTCAAACCTCGTCGAAGCCGCCACATTTCAACGATGGTGTACAGGCGATTGTGAACAGAATAGTGATGTGGAGTGTGACAGAGAAGACGTTAACAACTGTTTTACAGAGGATTACTGCATCCTTCATTTGTGGAAACAGCGCGAGGCGTGTCAGAGCACCTATGCTGTCTTGTCTATTTGTCAACGATTGCCACTCTGTGTTTTCCGGAAACAGTAATCTGAGACGCTTTCAATATAATTGCCAACGAATCCGATGATAATGGTGTATTCGTCAGAAAAGCAGAAAAAGATTTAACATTTTCAGATACGTGTCTTCCTCGGAAAATGTGGGTGGTTTGCGGAACTCGAGGTTGTTAGCATGCAGCCCCCAACTCCATGCTGTTGTGACACGGAAGGAAAACAGTCAGGCCCTCAAGCCAAATTTCACTACGTTTTGCACTTTCTGTTGCGACTTTGAAGTGACGAAGCATATCTCGCAACCTTTCGGTGTGATGTGACGGCGACAAAAAAACGTATAGTTACGAACGTGACTTGCCTCCTCAAGAAAAAACACCTAAATCTCACCTGCGACTGGCGCGGGCTGTTTAAATCTCACCAGCGGCTGGCATTACAATAAGCTGATCAGCTGCGCTCTTTTCTCGGCCAGAGTCGATTAGCGGGCCAGCGCACGCGACAGCCCTCGTTAGTCGCGGGTGATATTTAAATGTTTTTTTCTTGAGAAGGCAAGCCACGGACCTAACTAGATGCTTTCATATAACGCTCGATAGATGGGTGTTGCAGAGTTCTCAGGATGCAGTTTGCCACAAGAGCAGCTTCCTTAGAGATTCATACTCCTCAACGCCAGCGCGTCACACGCGTATATGGGTATGAAAGTAAAAGTACGTTGAAGTATGAAAACTTTATACGATATATTTGCATACAGCCCATATTGTATCAAACTCGTCGCTGCAGCGACAGGTTTCGCTAACTGTCACTCATCATGTCGGGACCAGAACCAGCACTATGGCAGGGTCGGCCGCGGGAACAGTTTGCATGCGCCCGTCGCGGCGACGGGTCGCTCAGGGGTGTTATATTTTTCAGTGGCGTAAAGGGGTCCGCAGAGTTGAAGTCGCGGGGTTGCTTGCAGCGACGAACAGCGATGGGTGATGTAATATCGATTACATTCGGCGACGATGGTGAGAAGGGCGACAAGGGGGCACCGCAGAGTATTGACGCCGCGACGGCCCTATGTAACGTCGGCGTGGATTCACTCGCGTTCACTGTTGATGGCGCAAACTCGGCCCACCTATGTTATCGCATATGGCACCGAGTTTGCGCCAACCTTCAACAGTGAACGCGAAGTCTCTTCCGGATCCACGCCGACGTTACATCACTTCCAGGGAGCCGAAACCGACGCCGCGACGATAAGGTTTCGAAACATTTTTGTCGCCGCGTCAAGGCCGACGCTCGATGACCACTCGCCGGTCTCTGCAACTCTGCAGACCCCTCAACCGTGGTATAGTCCGTCGCCGTGGCGACAGCCTGCGCACAGCAACAGGCTGTCGTTGGGTTCCGATTATTTCCTAGAGAAGCTTGGTCTTTGTTTCCTCTCAGACTTTTTTCATATTCCTGATGAGGTAGCGGCAACAAAAGATAAATTATGTATGCGTTTTCATTTTTTTTTTCATTTTATACGCTGCTTCTACCATTTCCAGGCATATTTCTAGACCGTTCAGTGCACTTTGCATCATTTTTTTTCACATGAGCACATTTTCCGTCTTGCCTAACTAAATTTTGACATAGCTATGAGGGGAATGACCAATAAGATCAAAGTGCCATACTAAGTCGGAACCTCTTTCTCTTAATCTGGAATGAAAATGTATTGCAAATTTGTGATTCATACACTTCATAGTGACATTTTTTCATCAAAACGTGTTCTCTGACAAGTTCATTTTATGCACGCAAAAGCGCGTGGAAATTTCTGCAGCGGCGACAACTCGCTGTCTCTGGAGTATGCCAATGCTCTATAGCCAGTTGGACTCGCGAGCATAGGTTCGTTGGGGTGGAGACAGCGGTCCGAGAGGTGAAGGTTGTTTAGGATACCTGAGTGAGAAATGGTGAAGGTTCCCTATAGACTTGCAACTTCAAAATTTGACGTTTTCTCAATCCTCTATTTCTTGCATTCAGTATATTTTTCTTTTTAATCATTAATTTTGAAGCATTTTTTCGTTAGACGATCTCCTTTTGAAAATGACTATTCTTAATGAAATGATCTGCCAAGGTCATGAAAAATTTCCTTTGGCTGTCTTGGAGTCAAAAATTTTCGAAAAATTTTTCCAGCCAATTTCAGTTTATAAAGTGCATTTTTTTCGCCTGAAATTATCGGTTTTGGTCCAAAACTTTTTTGTGCTTGGAGATAGACCTTTGGTAAGGTTGCTTTCGGAATCTCGATGGAATTCTTTGTCGACATGTGATTCCAGTTTGAAAGAATATTTTCTCGATCTTTCAGCCTAATTCACTTTACGAAACACCGGTTTTTCGCGCATAACTCTCTAACCGTTGAAGAAAGGGTTCTGTGAAGGTTCTTTTTGAAATCTATGTAAAATTCTGCGTCGAATGATCTCTCGGGCATCGCCTGCTCCATAAGCCAGCCAGGTCGGTGGAGCCGAGTCTGCTAAAGTTATCTCCATAGGGTGCTCTCGCCTCTGTGGTTCAAATGAGAGACGCAGAGTTCTCCTGGAGCTTCTCTGACAGCGCTTGTTATTGAAAGGCCGTTGAGCATCCCGTTGATCGAAAACAACACATACGGACGCCGTCAAGAACGGTTGAGTGAACGGGATGCTAAACGACTGATGACGTCACAGAAGGGACGGGCAACCCTCCGCGGACGGCCGAACGCAATGCCCCCCCGCTTTGCAGAACGGGTCACCGAACGAGATGCTAAATCACGAGACAAAATCGATAACGCCACTACATGCCACGTGCGCACCTCCTTCTCCTACTTGCCAACCGCTTTACACTCACCTGGACCCTAGCCAAGTCTGCACCTTCTGTGCTCTCAAAAAATCAATCAGTTACTACGGAATGCGCCTCCACCACGCCTCTTGCCTGCTCCCAGGATAAGAGCACCCATGTTGGAACGGGAGGCCAGTGCAGGCACTCGTATTCCACTCTCCAACTCGGAGAGCAGAGCCCGAAAGGAGTGCATACTTGCTAATGAATTGAGTCGGTCTAGCCCCACTCCGAGACGGCTCAGTATGTACCGCTGGTTTGCTTTTGGCTTCAACGTTACGTTGGTGCCGTCGTCTGGCGGCGCACCGGTGCACGCGACCCAACACACCGCATTGACCTAACGCCACCTCCGATTCCAAGCTCCGCCTACTGATTCTCCAAATCGGCGATCCTCTCGACCGTTTTGAGAATCTCTCACGGGGTCGCAATGACAGGTTTTGCCAAGGCTACAACGGGGCTCCGCTCCACCGGCCTGGCTGACTTATGAGAGCAAAGCAAAGTTAGGAACCCGATATATCATTCGGACGCAGAATTTTGCGTGGATTTCAAAACAACCTTCACTGGAACCCTATCTTCAACGGTTGAAGAGTTATAGGCTTAAAAAAACCGGTGTTTCGTTAAATGAATTAGGCTGAAGGATCGAGAAAATATTTTTTCCCAAACTGGAAACACCAGTCGAAGCAGAATTCCATCGAGATTTCCAAAACAGCCTTCACCAAAGATCTATCTCCAAACACAAAAATATTAGGCGCTATTCATACTACTTCAACCTCCGGCGCGGCACGCGTGCCACCATGGCGGCGATGGCGGTAACAGCTCTTTAACAATTTCTTATCTGAATCATCATCAATTCCATTCCATTTCTTGATCATTAATTCCATTACTATCTTCTGCTACCGTGGAGGTGAACGCATGTAACAGAGTTTGGTTGTTTGGAAAAAGTTAGAGTCCGCTTTTTTCTGCTCCGCTAGAGCGTCGCCGCTGGAGTATTCACAGTCTCCGCAAAGCTCGGCACGCGCGTCTCGGCGCTTGGAATGTATTCATACTCTAACGCCACGCCCGCGCGTGCCGCGCTGGCGTTGAGTGAGTATGAATAGCGCCTTATGGACGAAAAGCGGGCAGTGACACCCACCCAATCTTGAAAATAACTTTGCATGAGTGTCGGACCACTTTTCATTCTTTTTCAGGGGCGTTTTACCGGTTGTCAGCGCTTTTCTCAATGGTGAAGGCTCCCCACTTCACCTGCCCAGGGGTGAAGGTTGGTGGAGTAAGGCTCCACCCAACGAAGCTATGCTCACGAGCCAAAATGTCACTATCGCCGTCAAGTAGGTGTAAAGTCCGTATGCAAGGCTGAAAAGCTAATTAATATTTACGTGAAGCGATTACGGTAGAACCAAGCTCCTTTCCGGGTACGAGCAATCTTGCATTAACACACAAAGGGTTACGAGTCGATTTTGTGCGAGGTTTTGCTCAACCCCCTCACCTTGCGTTCCTTTACCATTCGTTGTTGTGTGCTGCCATTCCCAAGCACTGAGGTTGAAGGCAAAGGTGACACAGTACCTGTGTAGCAGTTGTCGGACAATGACGGATGCCTGAAAATCGATAACGAACCACACACGGCGCCACGGCCGCCTCCCCGCACGCGCATTCGATCAGAGATGGGGAGGCCGGTTTCTGCTGTTCTTTGCTGTTTTTTCTTGTAAATACTATTCTTGCTAGTATTTTCTCTCGTATTACTGGAATATTACCCGCACACATTTCTCTAACATTCTCGGATAATACACGTAAATTACTGCAGCGGAATCGAATACACTGAATACTGAACTTCATCATGGGTATTGCAAGATTTTTCGATTTCTGGAGCTGCCTAGTGTCAAAAACTCTGTAATTCGCTACTCCCACCAATGTCTCTGAATCATTCTGATTTGTTCCACAGTTTCGATGAGCCGATATCGGTCGGATAGCTCAGATGACAATCGGGACGATCAACTTACGTCGTACAAAGTGATGGATTGTCATCTGTTTACAGGTAACTTTTCAGCTTTATCATTCAAGCATCTACTTCGACAGAGGTTCACGTGAAGCCCCAGCATCAGGACTTCAAATGTACCCATTTTTTGGAGCGATTACTTGCCTCCTATTATGGGGCGCTGTATGGATTGGCGCGGCGGACCCCAGTCAACATCCTCGTTTTGTCCCACAATCGCCCCAACAAACCCTTCCTTGCTTCCACAAACGGCCGGCTCTTACTTCATAGGATATCGAAGTTTCCGCGTGATGCGGATAATGGGGACGACGACGGGGCTATTCGTGAGGGCTGTTGCGAGTCGAAATCTGGATCCTGAGTGAGGCAGCGCTAATCGTCCAATAACTTATCCATGCTCTGCCCCATAATAGAGCATAGTCGAGTGGCAACATAGTCACACTTGGAGCCCAGTTGTTTTGGGAGGATTCAGGTAAACTTTTTCGGACTTCATGTTTAAGTTTTCGAGAAAGTTCTGCTCGAAGAAAAGTCAGCAAATTTTCCCCTTATGCGTCTGTGATCTTTTGATATGGCGTGAGAAGCCATTCGAAAGCACAAATCCTTCTCTCTTCTAATAGCGCTTAAAGCTTCCAGAAAAGACAAGCACGCTTGTACCAAACAAAAATGGACGCAGGGTTACCGTAATTCTGCGCGTTAATTAAATAACGGCGGCTGCAGACTTTGCCCATATATCTTTTGGCGATCCCTGTATTTTCTGACCAGCATTACGTTACAACCAACCATCAAATAGTCGGCGTAGTGGTCTTGAGATTTTCATTCATCCGTGTTTATATTTATTCTCCGTATTTCACACCACGCCAATTCGCTAAGATTGTTTCTGAATAAGGGTGAAAATAATCCGTGAAACAAAGAGGTTTTCTTAGAGAGTTATGAAACTCCTGTTCACAAAGGATGATTTCATTCGGCATGCAATCTTCAAACCTCAGTAGAAAGACATCATTTTTAAAGGAACAAGGCTAAATTTGAGCACCTACCGGGGTTTCCCTCCCTTCCAAAATCAGAACTCATTGCGGCACGGAAAAATGGGCGTGGCCAGGTGTGATGAGTGGCCAGTACCCCCAACCCACATAGCACCCAAGAATCAACCCCGCCTGCTAGTCAATGAATCCACCAAAAAAAACAATTTTCGACATTTTTGCAGGGTAACAAACAACGTCTCCTAGCTAAAATTTATTTTGGTGAGGTCATATGCCAAGAATAGTGGCTGCCGTAAGATGTGTGGTAAGATCCGCAGCCATGGAAGCCTGCGCCATCTAATTTACGCGCATGATTACGGTAGCTCTGCATTCATTTTGATCGGTGAGAGGCGTACTTGTCCACAAAAGCCCGTCCTGCTTTGAATTCCGTCCAAAATAAATGCTATCGTTCTCCAATGAATCAGAGCTGATTAAGTTCACTTAGAGCGTTTGGACTCTTGTGAGGGACTGGATTCTAGCACCAAAACTTACATTGATTGTCAAAATTTGTTGTGCCCTCAATCGTTAATTCGCTGGCAATTTTTTCCTGATAACAGCTTTCACATCGAGAAAAATCTGGCGATTTCTCGAATTATATGCTGAAATCTGTGTGGAATTCTACAGTATTGAGAGTCTTTGGGTGCTTCCGTTCATTTTTGAGGAGCAAGCTAAAGGTAATCGAACCGCAGAAATTCTCATGGTTTTTACGCGTGCTGGTGCGGAGCGGCGGGTAGAGACGGTGAGGGAAGGCGCTTGTGGCGAGACGGAGGAGCAGAATCGCCCCGCGCCGCTGAGTCGTGAACATTACGTCGTTTTACAGAGGAAACCAATGATGTTTGAACTAATGAACGAATTTGGAGACCCTCTGCGAGCTGAATAATTGCATTTTTGATAAATGATAGTGAACCACATGATTCGTGGTTTTCTTGCGAATTTCCTCTCCTTTCAACCATCGGCACATGACATAACAAATAAAATAGTTTTTTTATTCCATTTTCTTTCGGTTATGTTGTAGTGCGTCAGAGTTTACACCGAAGAAAAGGGACCACATTTCAACACCGATCCATGTCGACTGTTGAGTCTCATCGGAGACTTTGGTCTAGTGAAGATGAACGGGGCTGTGGAAGGTAGGTCGTCGCTCGCAATCGAAATCCAGCTGGTCGATGGTGTCGCGAGTATGCCGCACGGCCCGCTGCAATGGTGCGCCTCGTTTGGTCAGTAGACTAAAGCTGACAGAAAAAACCATTAATTTGTAAGGCTCGTTTCCGGTTGCGCGCGAAATCACGACAAGGTGCTTTCAGTGTTAAGACTGGGACCGTACCGCTACTCTGATGCTCGAATGTCGCATGTATGCATGGGGGCTTTTAATGGCAAGAAACCGGCTTCCGTTCTGCGGTTTTTGGAGGAGGATTACGCTAGCTAAAGCGGCATCATATCTATTGTAACCTACAGATAATCTTTCGAAAGTCAGATAACCAATGTTGAATTCGTGATCAACATCCAAACCAGGTCGCTTAGGAAAAGTTAGATCAAATTGGAAAGCTTGACTTTGTATGGTGTATACACCGCAACGTTCCGATTTCTGAAGTACCCAAAGCGAGCACCCCCAAGTAACCTATCTAGAGGTTTATGGCGAAGTGTCGTTTTCGACCTCTGAAGTTTGGAAAAGTGGTGATGGGCTCCTGGGTCACAAATTACTTGCTGTAACGGAAGCATGACGTGGTGCACCGAGCGTAATTAAAAACGAAGGCAGGTGCTGCCCGCGATATAGTCGCTGGTATGATATTGTTAGAACAGCTGCGAAAAGATGGCTGTGGACAACTCGGCAGCCTGCGCTGTGAACATCAACGCACGCGACTGGAACGCGGACTGCTGGGTGGTCCACAGCTATCCTTTTTCGCGGAAACACCTACCATAGCTGACGTTGTATTACCCATATTTTGTCGCCGTTAGCGTTCTGCGCAGCATAATCGGGGGCAGAGTTTGTCGTTATTCTTTTTGCTCCAGCAGGGCGGCGACGTTTCGACCAAATTTCGTAGCGTTGCCGTGTGTGCAATCAGTACCGGATAGCACACGGATACTTCGCGTTTACGAATAAAAGATTAACAAACTCTCAGTCCACGTATGCGCACCGAGTTCGCACCACTACAAAGATCAGGGACACTTAAGGGTAACAGTGTGATCCGTGCCCACTGTATTTCTAATTGTTGCGATTTAGATAACGGTGGCGAAAGTATGAACTTTGGGCATAGTGGACCTTGTAGAAAGGAGTAGATGCGTCTGCTCATGGTGGCAATGAAGTGCTCGTCAATTATGGGAGTTGATTGTATGAGGATTCCGTGCGTAATAGCACCGCGGCTAAATTCAGCCCGCGCTATCGCTTAATATGGTCAAGATCGGTGGATGAGGGTCGCGAGCGGGCTGTCAGCACTTTGAGGCGGCTACACTGCACGGACAGCAGGATATGTGTGTTTTCTGATCTTTGTTAATTTTGAGAGAACGTTTCGGAAGTCATTCTCTGAGGAGTACATGAATCTGCGAATATCTGGCTTCGATGACGAGACTGGAACGGGAGAGATCAAAAGCATACTCGCTGGCGAATTTCGACGATTCGCTCCATTTGAGGTGGACGTTTTTTTGTTGTATTCGTTATTGTTCTCCACATGACCACACCAATTGCCCGCACACCCTCAGTTATATTCCGCCAGTCGGCCGTCGTTTGAGAACTGACGGTGTGTGTGTGTGTGTGTGTGTGTGTGTGTGTGTGTGTGTGTGTGTGTGTGTGTGTGTGTGTGTGTGTGTGTGTGTGTGTGTGTGTGTGTGTAGGTGAGTGAGTGAGTGTGTGTGTGTGTGTGTGTGTGTGTGTGAGTGTGGAGGTGAGGTGAGGTGTGAGTGAAAGTATGAGCGTACCAGCAGATTTACCGTTTGTCCTCAGGAGATGGAGTTCTGGCAGAGCGGAATAGGAGAATAGACCAATCGAGTTAAAAACTTGAGTGTCCAGAATAAGTTCAAATCGTTTTTTTTTCGCCGAAAATCGGAAGAACAGGCAAAAACGAGCCTGAAAGAGAGTTCTTCTTGGCTCAGAAATTCATCGCGCTGGTCCTTTCCCCGCGTGTATCAAAGTACGTATCGTTTGCCAGAATGGACCAGCAGAGCAGAGTTTCAAAGCTACGGCGCTTCCTTTTGCCTCCATTCCACTTCGCTGCGCCTGGACTCCTTCCTGGGAACAGACAGTATGCCGCAGCCCTCAGTCGAGTTGGGGCTCAATTTTTTTCTCCCATAACAGAGTATGGAGACATTTTCTCATTCGTGATCGTACAGATCAAGGTGGTCCGTAACCCTGGAATATGATGAAAGGCTGGCCCTATGTAAATTTTGAAAGGAGGGGTTGTACAGAAAAAGTCAGGTTTGTCGACAATGTACTCCGATTTCAACATTTGTGCTGCATTGAGGATGTGCACTCCAACTGCTGTTGTTACAGGTACGATGTCATGGATCGATTGAAAAAATCACTTGGCCGTCAGAGTCTATGTGACCCTGCAGGCATTCTTCGTGACCAGGAAGGAAAAATACATCCCGGACCACTTCAATCGGGCGCTTCAGGTATTTTCACCGCGCGCCAATCCTACGATTACGCTACTAGAGCCGAACTTTCTTCTTAAAACCTCCAGTGAGGTTTGTGGTATTTAATGGTGCTGGTCATCAAACCGGCATTTTTTGAGTTTTAAGCCACGTCTGATTGTGGTGTACAATTCACATGAAATATGCCGAAATCTTGTAAAACCGTATAATATTTCCTGCTCCAGGGTGGTATTAGAAGCAGTCGAAGATCTCCTGATCGCAGATCGCGGTTTCGAAGATGGACCGCAATGGAGACCTTTGAAAGAAGATGATTCCCGGACGCAACGAGAACCCTGTTTGTTGGGAATTTGCCTTCTGATATCGGAAATTACGAAATACGGAAGGTGAGTGCTGCTGCTCCTATTAGAGTATCTCAATTTTAATACAACTAGGGTGGGGGGGCAAGA
This sequence comes from Aplectana chamaeleonis, assembly GCA_029168955.1. Lineage (NCBI taxonomy): Eukaryota > Metazoa > Nematoda > Chromadorea > Rhabditida > Cosmocercidae > Aplectana > Aplectana chamaeleonis. The sequence goes on from JAPDOI010001094.1 coordinate 191,302, forward strand.
ATAAAAATTCCCGCGCCTGCGGTTATGTGTGTCGCTTTGTCTTATGGGACAGAGTTTACCGCAGTTTTCACTTGATGAAATACAGAATGGCACCTCAAACATGGAGTAGTAGAACCAAGCGACAAATTTTTTGTACCATATACAGGACAAAACATCGTATTCCACACGGGTTCCCTGCTGCATCTTTGCCAAAGCCGGCGAGGTTCTAACGCGCGGAGCTGCGCTTTGTCGCCGGTGCTGTCGCGGCGAAGTTGAGGAACTCAGGACACGGCAGCAGAATCGTCTGATCACCGGAGCTGCTGCCGGTTATATCGTGGAACTATCGCGGCACGATCGAGAGTCACGGTACTTTCCCGGTATTGACGCGGCATATTTTCTCCAGAAGTTGTCACGACACGCATTCCCATAGGCGCATTTTTAAACATGATCCTTGTGCAGTTTGCGAGAGTCAAATGGGAGGTTGCGAAGGACCTCCCGGAGATACAACGCCCTCCCTCTGGTGGCCAGAATTTTCGAAAATATTTTTGATCCCGCTTTGCAAATTTCCATTCTGGGGTTGAAATTATCACGATTTCGACCGGAAACTTTTATTTTTGGGCTAGAAGTTCTACGACCTCTTTCACGACCTGTTGAGAAATTGCACAAGCGCGCTTTTTCCCTGGGTTTCCGCTTTTTGGCGTTGGAGGGATTCAGATTTCGGTTGGCTGATATGGTCAAGAAGTCGAGATCAAGGTCTCGAAGAAATTGTCCATTAACCGGCTTTTCTTTTCACAGCTCGCTGTCACGCTCTCCCGTCGATCTCCATTACTTACATGCAGCATGGGCTCGACCCTGCTCTGCTCTCTGCATCTTCCCCTACGCTGCCCCGCTCCCCCGGGTGCCCTGTCTCCGAGCAGGTCCGTCAGTTGTGTCACCGAGAACATTTTGTTCCATTGAATGGAGTGAAGTTTATATGACTAATTTAGGACACTTGCCTGTCACGCTGGTAACAAAATGATATCTTCAGAATCGCTCATAACCCACTAAGAACGAATGGCCCCCAAACATTGTGATTTTGAACAGCGAGACTTTTATATGGACGAGGTTTTCACCGGGCCTGTTTTTTCCGTTCAAGAGCAGATCACATAATAAAAGTTAGGCCGATAAGTGGAGGGACCATAGATTTCCCATGTTCAGTCCCATCTCGCATTTTGTCCCTAAACTTGTAGGCGGGCGTTACTCATTTTTCTCTCATCTGGAGACGCGGTCGATTTTCCCGCGCTTTTTCTTGCTTCCTTGAAACAACAAACCGAGATTTCGCGCGCCACCAAGCAGGAGTTGCATTATACGCTGGCTCGAAGTATATTATCAAAAAATTACCCCGGAGGAAGGACTGTGTCTTTAACGCATTCACGATCACGTGTCCACCGGTGGTTGACAGGTATTTCAAAAATTCTCTGCTGCATGGATAGATTTCCAAACTTTCTCATGTTCGGTGTGACAACCTATCCTAGACTCGACTACGGAAGTCGTGGCTCGACCGCTACTCCACTGTAGCACAATGTTCAAACGTTCATTGAAAATGGCTGGGAATCAATGCAAAAAAAATTCTTTCAAAGAATAACTTCATTGATAGCTTCACTAAGAACACTTGAAAAACGAAAATCGATTTTCGGTGGCGTGGCATTCGAGCTCGCATTACAGGGTCAAGCGGGGCGTTGCGTAAATTTTCGAAATCAGAGCGAACCCCTGTCGGCAGAATTTTTTCCAGAATACTTGCTATCCTCCCCGAAGGCGCGCTTCTGAGTGATTTATAATTGATTACTAAAATTTGACGGAAGAATTCGTTCAGTAGTCGGGAAACTCAAGCCGAATCTTGACCGAATTCTCATTTTAGATCAGAGAATTTTGACCCCCCTTCCCTCTCCGTTGCGAAATTTCGCAACCCCCTTGACCCTGCTCGTTTGTGTTCCACCGGTGGGACACTGTATGTAGTCAACGCAATGTGCACCTGGTCCGAACGTGCAGTCACCTAGAATTAGGCGTGGTCGTGAATAGGCTAACAAGTTTTCAACGTAATTTTTTTGCATCGAGGAGGAAGCTGTTTTGAAACGTTAGCCAGCTCAACATTTTTACGTAGAGACTGCCTTTTCAGGTCTGGTTAATAACGGGAACATAGTCGTTGTTGCTAAGCAACGTTAGTAGAATATCAATTACCCATGTTGTCCAGGATAAGGGAAGTAAGGCCTGTTCTGTTTGTAAATAGACAGCTTGAGTTATTCAAGTTCCTAAGGGAGAGATTAGTGGATGGATATTGACCAGATGCCGATAGACGACCGGCCCCTACTATTTCATTACAGATCAAGAAACGAGGACTGCACAGACATTACGCACAACACAATCGATTCGCACAATCTGACACTTGCATCCCCGGCCCCCCAATCCACTGGGCCTCGATCCGTCCTTGCAAATATTAATCGCACCTCAAGCTGAGGATTTGATGCGCCATGCTTTTCTTTGCTCAGAGTCGATCACTCGTTTTAATACGATTTAGCAGATTGCTAATGTTACGACTACATGAATTTCTGAAAAAGCGAAAGTGGGGTGTATTTTTGGGGCCGGATTCCTCAGCGATTATACTAGCCTTGAAGAGAAAGCGAAAAGAAAAGATGTAAGGGCTTATGCAGGAGGATATAATCAGCCGCATTCATGGGATGCGCAAGGATTATATCTGATTTTGCCCTAGGACTATAATGATTGACCGAATCCGGCCTCAAGACTTTTGCCCTTCAAGAAAGCGGTTCGTAAGGTTTTTTCCCCTGAAAAAAATGGAGTCATGAGGTGGAGTCACCCAGTCCTGCGGCTATCCAACGCCTGCTTGACTCATTTCCTCAACGGTTGTTTTGGGTGGCATGCAGCATCGGATCCATCTCCTAATCTACGTCAATCACAAAAAAAGAAGCAAATGTTTGGTTTCCAACTTCACCATTGAAACATCCGCATACATTGTTTCATCTAGGTGTTCCGAGAGGTATGGTAAGATCAGAAGACATCGGCCGCCAAAGACTCCACGTAAACACTGATTGCAGCGTACGCGTTTGTCATGTTTCAGGTGTGTGTCGAAAAAGTTTCCAGTTTGACTTCTTCAAAATCCGTGTATCAACTTTAAACGTATGCTTTCAATTTGTATAGAATCTGGATCCAAACAATGGATGCAAAGCACGGCGAGCATGAGCGATCTATACGATCTGGTACCGCTCGATGTACGACATCGATATGGAAAGAGCCAGGGTGAGAATATACCGCTTTTATGCCGTCTACCATTACTCTGTTTCTATCCCACCTAAGTTTGGGCGTCTCTCGGCAGGTGACGTGATTGGGCGGTGTAGCTCATGGACTGCACTGCGGAAGCCCTAGCTAAGGAGTTCATTCGATATGGACCGATTGAAAAGCTCGAGTATGAAGTAAGTTTTGTCCCCTTCCCCTACAAATCCGTTACTACATCAATTTTCACCTGTGAGGGATTTCCAGGATGGAGCGGAGGTCGCCTACATCGAGGATTGCTGACCACAAATGCAGCTTCTGACGCTTGCAGAGCCGCTGAAAGAACTTTCCACTTGGCGGCATGGGATAGATGCATTATGGTCGACTTTACCCCGAAGTATGTGCGTATTTTTAGAAAAAGTCCAAGGCTTATAAATACGTTTCCAGTATTTAGAGGCAGTGTTCTTGATAGAAAAAGTAGCTCGTTTTCTAGCTAAAACGTAAGCTTTGGGTCCCCTCTGAGGAAGAGTGAGAATGGAAATGCGACGAAAAGCGATTACTGGAAGTGGGTGAAAGTCTCGTCGGTCAAGCCCATAACCTCGTGGGCCACCTGCCCATGTCCTATAATGCTCACCAGTTGTCCTGCGTTTGTTCCACCTTAAGAACAGGCACCGAATTTTCATCATAGCAAAAAGGTTTTTAACGTCCCAGCATCAGCATTGGCCCCTCTAATTTTCAAAGAATTTTCTGTACAGAAAACAGAAAGTAAAGCATTTTCTAAGAATTGGGAATTGTGAGAAGCGCGAAGCCATTTTCCACACGACGTCAAGGTTCGATGTGTTTCCCGCAGTATCCCGAAACAAGCAGGCATAATTATCTTTTTGAAATTTCTCTGAACAGTTTGCTCCGTTATTTTGGTGTTCTGTGGGGACTTTTCCTGTTTACCTCTTCACCAAGAGCAGTGTTCACGATAATAAAAAAACTATTATAGTTTTCGATGTTTTTGGTTCTTTAGAAGAGATTAATCGAGAAAAGTCTTTGCAGAACGCTCAAATAACGGAGAAAAAATGTTTAGAGAAATCTCTGGAAAAAAATTGTTGATGCATGTTTTTCCGGAAGACTGCAGACAACGCATCCAACCAGACGCGTCAGGAGCTGGTTTCGCTTTCAAAATGCTGAATTACTGCTCTCTGTTTCCTGTACCGAAAATTCAATTTACAAATTAAGAGGGGCCCCGCCCCACTATGCTGGGGATGCTAGAAAAACGCTTTGCGACGATGAAAATATAAAAATTCGGTATCTGTTCCTACGGTTGCGACGGACACAGAACTAGCTGTTATAAAGATATGAAGTAGGAGTGGCCGAATGGGTTAAGCTGGCCCTAAAGACTTTTCTTCCACTCCCCAATCGTTTTGTCGCACTTTCGTTCTTACTCTTCTTAATAGGACAAAAGCACGTTTTTGCCACAAAACTAACAACTTTTTCATCGTGAAGACGCTTAAATGAACCTACCCTACTCCAAACATCGAAAACTATGACATCATTTTTGAAAATCGTGAACACTGCCTTAAAGATTTGTATTACAGAGACTGATTCCAGTAAGGAAAGCAGTGGTCATGGAAGGAAGAGAACGTTGAACCAAATCCTCCAGGTGGACCGCGAACGCCTCCAGGATCTCCTCGTCCTGTAGTAAAGACTTTCCCGAGGGAACTGGATGTTGGTAGCCGCTGCGACACTGGCAGGGGACAGGTTTTGTCCGCCACTGCCTGGCGCTCGACCAACAGGCCAAAACGGAAAATTACCCCCATGTTGCAGGTACTGCTGAAGAAGACAGAATACAATATCAGGTTGTATAGAGTAGGTGGAACGGAGAGGCTCATCCAGAGAAGATTGTTACGCGATGAGGATGGAAACGCTGTTGAAGTTGCACGTTACTCAGGGGTTGTTTCTTTGCCATCCTTCAATGCAAAGAAAAGTTCAGGATTGTCAGCTGCCAGCCTTCAAAAGTTCGGTTTCAGGTTAGCACTGTCCGGGTCGAGAAGGCGCTTTGGAGAGGCTTATGAATTCGTCAAACAAGCAACTAGAGTTTTGAGTGATATTAGCCGTTGGAAGGCTTTGATTGGAAGATATTGGGCCGCTGGTGCGATACTTGACAGAGAAGGACGCTGCAGATTGCGGTTTATGTTTGATTCAGAAACAATACCAACCATAATAGTAGCAATGTATGAGTAATACCAACCTTGCCCAGCCTGAAGTTTGAATACCTGAGGCTTTATTCACTGGAGTTTCGCTGCCGCTGGTTCTGCGGGACGTCTGCAATGGGTGAGATTTCGGAATCGTCTAATGGTAGACCTGCCGCGATGCCAGCGGCGGCAGACAACCAGTGCATAATCGGGGATTCCAGATCGCGAGTCAAGAAAGCCGGCGAACCATCTCTCAGATGGGCATTTTTGGATGGGTGAGGATGAACATAAAGGTAGCCATCCCGGAATGACGCATATACGTTTCTACCAGAATCGATTTTCGATGCAAATTCGAATTTTCACATTGCAGCTGCAGAAACGTTTCACTGAACGGAGTTATGAAAAGCCGTTAATGGTTAGCTTCGTTCGTAGACGCATCATAACGTGTAATTCATGAGTCTTCAAATGTCGCCTCCAGAGATACACCGATGTGATTTCTACCCAAGGAATCATCCCATTGTCATCTGGTGTAGAAATCCATAGAGTGTATCTCAGAAGGCGGATCTCATAGATTTCATGTTATGATGCGTCTCACAATGAACCACTACTCCCCATACATACGCCTAACTCCGTTCAGGAAAACGTTTCACGGCTGCAATGTAAAAATTCGAATTCTACGTCGACAATTGATGAGACGCAAACGCATTTTCATTTCGAATAACCACGGCATGTAATGAGCGCTTCACTTACTTGCATGATCCGCTATCGTAGGAATTTCGCATGGATTCTCTGTGTACGGAAACTGAGTTTACGAGGAAGTTTGCCACACCCTGTGTGTGGTCTTTCAGATTGCCCTCTCAATGGCTTCGAAACCACTTTTTTGACATTTTGGCGAATTTATCTGTTTTCAGGTGTTGTGACGGTGAATGGAGGATTGCTGTACACTTATTCCCGCATGGCGGAGATGGCGACTAAACTGATGAATCACTTCTCTGCCTACAGTTCGAGTGTTGTCAGATGGCTGTCCATTCCTATTCTTTGTGCTTGGACTGAAGACAGCTTTGCCCGCATCGGCTTCCAACTTTTGCTGCGTCTTTGCCTGAAACAATGATTATTTCCGTCATTATTCGTTCTACTAGACTGTTGGATTTCTGGGATCATATTCACTATCTGATTGTGCGTACTGACTGTGCACTCCTCATTTCCTTGATCTGTAATGAAAGAGAAGGAACCAACAGTTTCTATATGCCATGATTAGTGGTCATATTCCTGGATACCCGGAAGTAATCTACTACACACTATTTGTTGGCCGTGCTGTCTGTATTCTCTGGATTCGCATATTTTACTGTGCTGTACATCTGCTGTCATGCATCTCGTCTACTAGGTTGCTTCTCTGCTACTCACGTATTCAGTCGTGTTAGTGTTGTGCTGGTGGTCGTGATCACAACAAACAGTTTTCTACTGATCTTCTTCTGGAACGCTTCTTGTTGGGACGACATGGATGAGCTAGAATATGTCCCATTCTGTATCTCGTTTTTTTTCCAGCAATATGTTTTACGTTGATATTCTATTGACTTTTTTATCATTATTCTCGCTTGTAGTGTTTTTAGAGACTTACTTAATGAACGTTCACTAAAATAACCTGGAGTTCCATGGAATAGTTAATCCGTAATGATTGGGCTATACGATCTACCCACAACTTACGGTTATATATCTGACGAGGAGGTAGCCACAAGAGCGTACTCATACTCTGGAAGGAGCTAGTTCTTCAGGGGGGCAACCCCTCCGGGCACCGGCGCTTGCCCCGCTCCCCATCGAGGGGGCTACCGCCGAAGTGACAATTTGGCTTGATCAGGCCCCCTTCACTGCCCTGAAGCCCCCTGTCACTACCTTGAAGCCCCCGTCACTGCCCCGGAGCACGATGTCACGGCCTATGGAGAAGTGATGTCATTGCTCCGGGCCGTGACGTCACCCCAGAAGGCGTCTCCGCTTTCCTCCGAAAATATCCTTTTCTGAGCCCAGGGACACAGGGAGTCCCCGGGCCGGCCCTGTTGGGCCGAGTGCGGTCTCTCTATGAGGTGAGAGCGCCTTTTGTACCTGGAGTTGAGCACGTGATATATCACAGGAGACGCCAAATCAGGACAAAACTTGACGTGAATGATGACGATGCGTGTATTTGGCCTACTACGCCTTCTCTGGCCTCTATTGTCGTAAACTACCTTCTACGACTTCTTCCCATCTTTTCTCTCTCTTCCTGTCGGGGGGGCAAGCGCCGGAGGAGAGCAGGAGCCTCCCTGAAGCCCCCTCGGGAAACCTCCGCTGTCGCTCGCCCAAGTCGAAAACAGGCCAATTGTCCGCCGCTTGCCCCCTCCCCACCGCAGAGTCTGAGTATGTTGGATCTGCGGAAGCAGTTGTATTGCCTAGTACCTCTCGGGCATCTATAGTAAAACTGCGCAGCTCCCCGTCCCGAGCCGCTGGTTCCGAGAAGTTATAAAGGCCAAACGGTCGTTTTTCTGTGTTTTTATACCTTCCAAAACTCTCAAGAAACTTTCGAAAATCTGGAAACGGACCTCATATTCGTGTTCAGCGCCCAAACAAACCCTTTGGGCAAAGTTTGGGTGAAAGCACTTTCCCGAATTTTGTGCAGACTGATAGCGTTTTGGACTTCAACGGATTTTCGGTCGTGCAGTTGTTTTAACCAATCAGGGGTTCTAGAAAGCACTTCAAAAATATCCCAGATTTGACTTAAAATTCTTCGAAGGGGGTTTGGGGCGCTGATCCACGAATCTGAGTTGATTTGTCTAGTTCAATGTTTTCAGCTTCCCGGTCGCTCGAAGAATCATCGCGAGGCGGAAATTTTGAGGGTAAAACGCCACTTTTTGAGATTTCCGGATTTCATCGATAGATGTGTCTCAAAATCATTCTCTGAGGGTAATCTGAGGTTCGTTTGCCGATTTTCCAAGATTACGGTGGGTGTACCGTAGTTTGATCAAAGTCTTAGATTTGACTCAAAATTTGTATGCAGGGTTATTCGGGGTGGTGAACGCTAATTCGATGTCCATTTCCGATTTTCGAAATATTGAAGAAGGTTTTGCCCTCTAAATGGCACATTACCTACCGCAATCTGCAGTAAGCCTCAGTGTTTCGACAAACAAACCCCAAATTAGTTTTCAGCACCCTAGATTACTCTTACATACACATTTTGAGCAGAATCAAAAAAATTCAAAAACACCCGAAAGACCCTTACCTTTTCGCGAAACTGAAAAGGTCATTACTTTCTGGAACCAGCTGCTCAGGTAGAGATTCAGAAAAGGTCATTACTTTCTGGAACCAGCTGCTCGGAGTGAGATACAGCAAAGTTTTACTATAGATGCATAAGAGATACTGACAATGTAATTCGCTTCTGCAGATCCGGCATACGCTTCGTATACTTCCCTTGTGAGCGAGAATTTATTATCAAACTCGTTTTATAGTTAGCGTGGCCTTTCTAACCATGGGGCTGTTCTCTATTTCCATATGATTAAGACTGTTTCTCCTCGTTTCTTTTCTTTCAACATAGAAATAGGTATACGTAGCCATGCTTCTTCATAGCAACCCTACCAAAAATGGAATTTGCGTGTTCCGAAATAATCTGGAAGGCTCGTTGATCGAATAGACAGAAAGGGAGGAGCCTCGGACGAGTTCAGGTCCGATCAGCCAAACTCGCCAGGAGCCTTCCATTTCTTTGTCAATAAGACGTCCGGAAAATACGAGAAACTGTAATCTCTCGGGCTGAAAAAGAGTCCCAATCAATGAAGATCTGTTAAAGAAGCCAGAAGTCAGTAACAAACACTAATTACGGGTTCTTGTTGGGTAACACCACGAAATTTTTAAAAAAACGTCAAAAATTCGCGGATGCTATTAGTTGCTGACGGTTCCTGAAATTCAAAGTTTCGCAAACGGGACTAATATAACAAACATTGCACTCAATGATCAAAAACTGTTGAAGAAGTAAGAAAAATCCCGAAAATGAAGAAAAAACCCACATGATCAGCTGATGAAGGCTGGGCGCTGAAGCTCGTACGAAACAGATGCGTAGCGTGTCCGCAACGCGAGTCCGCAATGGCACACACTAAATTTTACCCTGAACCAGAGGATATGTTGCACCGCAGATGCGGTTGCATCTCGCTACATTTGCAGATGTGAGTTTTGCTTTGAAATGCGATCAAATTCAGTGATTCCCACTCAGTTAGGTTCCATCGAGTCTCGTTAGTCATTGAAAGGCCGGCTTTAATCATGCTGGAGTTGCTGAACACTGCCTGGATATGTCTTCCGAAGCGTATCCTTTTTCAGTGACGTTTGCTGATTTCTCCTGTGGCCCGGGACGTTTTGCGTGATGTTCAGAAAATCATGTTAATACGATATTTCTAGTGAATGCCTCGTTTGCAATGTAGTGCAGAGGGGTGCACCGAATTCGCTGTGACAAAACGAGCACGAGATGAAGCTGCTTTGTGTTTCCGCATGTTTCATAAGTGGCTTCGAGAAGGTATGGTTTTGGTGATTTGTTTTCTAGGATATATAACGTCGGCATGAATCGTGAAGAGACTTGCGTTCACTGTTGAAGGTTGGCGCAAACTCAGTGCCATATGCTGCAACATAGGAGCACCGAATTTGCGCCAACCTTCAACAGTGAACGCGAAGTCACTTCACAATCCACGCCGATGTTACAGTACCGTGCAAAGAGTCTATTCGCGTGGCATTTCCGCCAATAATGTTTTCATACATATCTTGGCTTGCCCTTGGCTTAGCGAAACTTGATGAAACTTAGGTATGTTATGGGGCATCACAACCCTTGCTTTACACATACGCACAACTGGTTTTTGAGCGTGCAGTTTTTGAAATATGGAATTTATTTATCATTTTGTGGTATTATCTTAAATTAGGACTATTCCTTTAAAGCATGGCTATTACAATTCCAAACCCGTAGTAGTTATTCGCCATTCGGAGGTCTTTGGAATCGTTGCATAACTTTGTAAAAAAATTTATCTCCATCGAAAGTTTTTTTAGAAATAATTTCGAGAGAAAATCATGCGATATTGCACCTATTAAGTATCTCTCTTTGACGTTATCGAAAAAGAGCGAAAATTATGTTCCAGTTGTACTTTGTCAAAGCACAACTAGCACATATTTTGGAATGGTTCTGGGGTGAATAATTTTATAGGCGTGAATTTCCAAAAATTAACTCCAACCTGTTTAATTTTCGGTTCTCAGAAAATTCTGGTAGAGACGATTTTTTCGCAAAGCTGTACAACGACTCCGAAGACCTTGGAATGGCGAATAACTGCTACGGCTTTGAGATTATACTAGCCATGTTTTGAAGGAATAGTCCCAATTTGGGATGATACCACAGAATGATAAATAAAGTCCATATTCAAAAATTGCGCGCTCAACAACCACTTTTGTGTATGTGTAAAGCAAGGGTTGTGATGATTATAACATACTAAAGTCTCATCAGAAGTTTCGCTAAGGGCAAACCAAGATAGTATGTATAAAACATTATTCGTGGAAATGCCACGCGAATAAACATTTGCACTGTACTGTAGATCTGAATTCGTTAGTGTTACCCTTTTTCACCCCAAGATTAAAAACCAGGAGGGTCGCAACGTAAAACACCAGAATTTTGGACTAGTTAAACAACTTACTTGTGGTCAGCACACTAAAGATGTTTCTGGCAAGGGTTGGAGGTTGCAGTGTTAAAATGGTTAAAAGTATCTTTTAGGAAGTGCATGAGACGATTACCTCCACAAATCTATTTCAACGAGGCGAGCGCGTTGCAATCGGTGCTTCGGGTGGAAAGGACTCAACAGTATTAGCCTACGTGATGAAGGTAAGGAGTCCAAATAATAACCTTATCTAAAACTTTCCACTACCTTTATGGCGTGAAACTGATTGGCAGATACCTTGCGATCGCGTCGCAGTGATTGCCGAAAGATGGCTATACCCTTTCCCTCGATATTGCTTGGTGATTGCCGCGTCGCGACCGCTCACAGTCATCCAAGGACCCTTCAGTACAGGGTGAGGCGGGTTTTATCTCGAACCATGAGGAGTTACGCCTCCCTCTTGGTGGTTAAATTTTCTGAAAATGTCGGATTTTTTTACGTCTACATTTCTGAAGATACTGTTTCCGTCGGTATGGGGCTAAAATTTTCAAAAAAACATTTGCGCATTTGCATCATTTCTTTTGTATCAAATAGTGCTCTCCTCATCCTATTGCCGAGACGATTTTCTCGTGCCCTTCCCCAAAATTTCTTTTTTTTTCAAAATTTTGGCCCTCTCGTCCCTTGGGACAGCAACTGCCTGGCCCTGCCTCAGGACACCATAAATATGGCTCATACCGATGAAGGGAATTCTGTTTCATACAATACCTCTCAGACTCTGAATGAGCGGCACGATTATGGATTGGATCTGGTATTGGTGTCCATCGATGAGGGTATAAAAGGGTATCGGGATGATTCTCTGAAGGTAACTTATTTCAACTTGTAAGTATAGCTACTAACAAAGGGAACTTTGTTTGGCCAAAGTGGCCATTAGAAATACAATGTACTTTCCTGGAACCATTTTTGGCTCAGAATCCGATTGTGATCTTCGCAGCTGCCTAACAAGGGAGGTAGACAAAGCTTAGGTCGGATCTGCTAAAACGACTAGTATCGTTAGTATCTCTACTGGCTCAATAGTAAAAATACACAGTATCCCGCACCGAGCTGCAGGTTCAAAAAAGGTATGAGCATTTTTCAAGCCTCGCAAAAAGGCAAGGATACCCCATCAGGCATTCTTTTTGTGTTTCAAAATTTTCTCGGATTTAGCTGAAAACTTGTACATAACATCGGCTTGGATCGTGAAGAGACTTCGCGTTCACTGTTGAAGGTTGGCGCGAACACGGTGCGCCTATGTTTGCAACATACGGCACCAACTTTGCGCCAGCCTTCAGCAGTGAACGCAAGTCTCTCACGATCCATGCCGATATTAGAACAATCTACGGTGATGAACACGCATCTGGAGTCCATTTGTCGAAGTTTTGAGGGTTTACTATAGGTTACGGTAGGTAACATGTCATTTACTGAACAAAACCCACCATAGTAATTTGAAAATCGACACACGGACGTTAAATTCTTTTTCCACCCCGGATAACCCCCGTATACCAATTTTGAGTAAAATCTGAGATTTTGACCAAACTGCCGTATACCCGCCGCAATCTACCGTAATTTGCGAAAATACATAAACGGACTCAGATTCGTGTTCGGCACCCCAAATAACCCCAGAGCAACAATTTGAGCAATATCTACCGTAGCACTCTGAAAATCTCGAAAGTGACGTTTTTCCTCGAAATTTTTCCGTGTTGGGACAGAAATTGGCCGAAAACTTTGGAAAATCGACGAATAAACCACAGATCCGTGATCAGCGCCCCCAAAAAAACCCTGGGAAAATTTTAAGTCAAATCTGGAATATTTTTCTTCAACACTTTTAGGGCACTCTAATTGGTGTAAATAATCCCCCAACTGAAAATCCGCACAAGTCAAAACGCTGTCAGTCTGTGCCAGATTGGAAAATGTGCCTTCACCCAAAATTTGCTCAACAGGGTAGTTTTGGGCGCTTAACTACAAGCATGGGGTCCGTTTCCGGATTTTCGAAGACTAATGCGCTTTTTGGAAGGTGCAAAGCATAAAAAACGACCTTTTTAAGCTTGTAACCTCTTGGAATCGGCGGCTTGGGGCCGTGTACTGCGCAGTTTTACTATTGAGCCACAAGAGATACTAACGATACTAGTCGTTTGGCAGATCTGACCTACGCTTTGTAGCCATCCCTTGTAAAACCACTCTGTAAAATGTTATACGCCTTTTTTCAAATCCTCGCGGCAAGGTAAAGGTACCATCGGATCAAAATTTGTATGCGGGGGTAGTCAAAGGTGCTGAACACGAATCTGGAAGTCCGTTTGTCCAAATTCTGAAGTTTACTGTAGGTTATGGTAGGTGCCATGCCATTTAGGGGGCAAAACCTACCTTGGTATTTGAAAATCGACAAATGGACATTAAATTCGTATTCACCACCACGAATAACCCACGCATACAATTTTTAGTTCAATCTGATACTTTGACCGAAGTGCCGCATACCCACAGTAATCTACCGTAATCTGTTAAAAAGCGATAAACGGACCTCAGATTCGTATTCAGCACTCTAAACCCACAGAAGAACAATTTGAGCAATATTTATCGGAGCACTCCGGAAATCGTCAAAAGTCGCGATTTCCCATCAAATTTTCCCCTACTGGAAGCTTTGAACGCATAAAGTCCAAAACTCCGGAAAATCGACAGATAAACTCAGATTCGTGATCTGCTCCCTAATAACCACCCTCGGGGAGATTGAAGTAAAAATCTGGTATATGTTTCTTCAACAATTTTACAGCACTCTAATTGGTGTAAATAAACTCCGAATCGAAAATCCGTTTAATTTGAAACGCTATCCGTCTGCACAATGTTTGGAAAATGTGCTTTCACCCAAACTTTGCCTGGAGGGGTTGCTTTGGGCACTGAACGCGATCATAAGGTCAGTTTTCAGTTTTCGAAAGATTACTGCGCTTTTGGAGGGTACAATAGGTGTGAAAATAAGAAAAATAGTCTACAACTTCTTTCAAAGTGATTCTAGGCATTTTAGGAACGCATTTTCAGGCACGCATCTTCGGAATCTACGTCAAAAAATAATTCCAGTAAAGTACATTTGCAATCAGGTGCCAGTTTGGCTAATAGTAGTTCCCTTATAAGTGTGTTCTCTTTGCACCTTCCAGGCAGTAGAAAGGATCGTGTAGAATATTGCATGCCGCTGACTGTTCTTAGCTATAAGGAGCTCTATGGATGGACGATGGATGAAATCGTGGCGAAAATTGGGAAGAAAAATAACTGCACGTTTTGTGGTGTTTTCGACGACAAGCGCTGGATCAGTTAGTTTGAAAACAAATTTTCCAGATGAATTGAAATTCCGATTCGAACATTGCAGGGGCGCCTTCAAAGTGGGTGCGACTAAGTTACTTACTGGACACAATGCGGATGATATGGCGGAAACTGTGCTCATGAACGTACTCCGTGGTGATGTTGCCCGTCTTCAACGATGCACTAACATTCTCACCGGCGAAGAAGGTGAACTTCCTCGTGCTAAGCCGTTAAAGGTAGGCCTGATGATCTTGATAGTCATCGTCTATGTCAACCGGCCGAAGCATCACGACTTCATGTCCCAGTATACAAACTTCCAGTATCAGTGCATTTAGTATTCTTTCGAGAAAGATATCGTAATGTATGCGCGGCTGAATAAATTGGACTATTTCTACACAGAATGTGTTTATGCGCCAGATTCCTATCGCGCGTATTCAAAGATGAGCGACTGTTTTCTTGTAGTTTTCATCAAGATGGGTCATTGTCAATTCCAGGACATTCATCAAGGATCTCGAGCGAATGAGGCCGGATTCGATTCTGGCGCTAATCAAATCGGGTGAATCTATTATGGTCAGGTCTGAGGTGGCAATGCCAACACTTATCCACTGCTCGAAGTCGGTATTTGTCGATTGCTTTCATGACAAATTGCACAATTCTTACAATGTGTTGATACTCAGCCATATTTCAGCTGTGGATATATAACAAGTCAACCAATGTGCAAGGCCTGCTTGTTGTTAGAGGGTTTGAATACTGGCCGTACCGACATGGGAGTTAGAAGGGTGAGTTCCACACCAACTAGCTGGTTCATACAGCAGTGGGGATTACGATCATTTCAGAAGGTCAAGAAAATTCAAATTGGCGCAGAAGAAGGAACTACGCAGGGCGGTTGCGGTGGTGGTTGTGACTGTGAAGAAAATACGAGTACCTCATTCTAACCCTAAAGCTTTACATTGTATATTTTGATGGTTGATCTTCATTGTTAACTGTTTCTGTCAACAATAAACATTTTTGTGAACTATGTGGTACAGAATTCAAAACTTCATGCACTCAACCTCATAATGAGGGGTGTGCGGAAATTTTTTAGAAAATTCCAGAAAACAGAAAATCGAGGTTATCAGAAAACAGAAAGGCCAAGACGGACAGAAAACAGAAAAATTTCAGAAAAAAGTATTCGTTGCGTTTGAATAGCCACGGCATGGCGAAATACGAAACTGCACAAATGACCAATAAGACGTTAATAGTAGCAATGACTCGTTAATGACGGGTAGGTCATCATTAAAGGCAGTCACCCTAAAAGTTTTAGTCGAGAAATAGCCCACCAGGATCCGCGGCGGTTCCTGATGTGCTAATTCTCGAATACTACTCGGTTTTTTCTTTCTTTTTCTATATGTATACTGGACTAACACAGTCGGGAACCACACAACAAGGTTCAGAAATGTGTAGATTTTCCAGATTTACAATTGTACAGTGAATTTCTCGAAGTCTCACCCAAATGTACAATACCCGCGCTAAAAATCGCAAAAACGGAAGCATTTGCCGAAAAACGGCAAAAAAAACGTCTGATGCCTGTAACTTTTTTAAACGAAGAATTTTGGATTCTGAAAACGCCATCATATTCACAGTTCAATTTCCTGCATAATCATGTACACTGTGGACCAAAGTTCCCTAAAATCGCTTTGTTATCGAGTGAAATTGTTTTCGCGGTCGTTTCACAAAAACGTCGCGCGCGGCAAAGTGCGGCGAAAATTTGAGTAGTAATTGTACAGTTAATAGAACAGCAATCTCCATGTTTTCTTTGTTAATTAGATGAAGGTGGGGCAATCTCGAGATCTGAGCAGATTGAATTTTCAAAATCCTTCATTAAACGCGTTCAGGGTCTTCCTGAAAAGTCGGACTTTGTTGCGTAAGCCCCAGACCGACAAATGGAGGATTTTGAAAATTCAATTTCAACAGATCTCGAGATAGCCTCACTTTCAATTAATTCACGAAGAAAACAAAGAATGCTCTTCTATTCTACAATTACTACTCGAAGTTTCGCCACACTTTGCCGCGCGCGACGTTTTTGTGAAACGACCTGAAAAACAATTTTTTCGAAAAGAAGCGATTTTGAAACTGGTCCACAATCCATATACACTATTATGTAGGAATTTGAGCTGTGATTATGATGGCGTTTTTCAGAATCCAAAAACGTCTTCCTACAAGAAAGCTACAAGCATCGGACGTTTTTTTGCCAAGTTTAACAAATGCTCCCCGTTTACAAAACTAGCGCGGGTATTGTAATCCCCCTCATGGTTTCGCTATACTGTCGCTTTGTAGTGACGGTCAAAGTCTAATATGAAGGGGCACACCTTGCTGCTCGAAGTAAGTCCATGTTATCCTTGACTTTGTCAAGATGAGAATCAACGATATGGACTTCCAGAGACATTCTGCATCCCATTTTGGCGTAATTCATTTTTCTTTAGACATAAACAATTGAAATATAACGCTCAGAAGCCAGGAACAAAAACTGTGTTACATAAACACGTGATTTTCCAAATTTCATTATCTCGGTCAGGAAGTTTTTCTGGAATAACAGCGATTTCCTTTCTGTTCTAGACCTAGCGGGTTAGGAAAACATAATTTTAACCCGGGAACGGAACAAAAGTGAAAATTTGTTACTTAGTGTAATCTGCAACATTTGCCGCTTCACAAAAGTATGAATAGGGGGTAGGAGCAAGACGAAAGACGGCGAAACAAACATTTGTAGCCGTACAGTAAATTGTGGGCGGGCTGGCAACCAGTAATATCTTGTTCCTGAGCGTTTTTCCTCCGACTTTTCACCTATTTTCACTCTTGTGAAGACCAGATCTACCTTCTCATGAGAACACCACAGCAGCAATCGCACCATTGCACACAAACTCAGAAAAATGAAAACAAGTTACTTGTAACATATCTGAGCCGATGTAAGTTACTTATCTCAGATCATTTAAGTTACATGTAACATATCGGCCGAATACTGTGTGCAGTACGCCTCCGATATGTAACTTAAATGGCACAAAATAAGTCGCAAGTAACTCAAATCGGGCAAAAGATATTTCAAGGGGATGTACGACGCACTCACGGGGCCAGGCTTACGACTAGCGTTGCTGTTGGTTCAATTACCCAAGTTTGAGGTACTTGACCCCACCAGCAGGAAGGCCCGCCCAGTATTTTTGCGTAGTGTGTGGTCTGGGATACGCTCTCTGCGTCGCGTGTCGTCTGCGTCATGTGATGGCCACCCATAATGAAAATATCAATGTAAGTTACATGTAACTTAAGTGTAACTTACATGCAATATATATTTAAGTTACATGTAATATAAATGTAAGTTACTTGAGACATTCCAAGTAAGTTACGTTTATATTACAAGTAACTTGTTTTGATTTTCTGAGAATAAGGGCAAAACCTCGTGAACGACTAAATAAGCTGCAATGTTTTACAGAGTTGGTTTTTGTTGATTTTTTTGATTTTTTTGCTAATTTTTCAAAAACAGAAACAGAAGGGCCAAAACGGCCATTCGCACACCCCTGCTCTCAATGCCATACTTTATGGGATGTTTGGACAGGACTCTAGAATATCGTGTCTGTAGAGAAATGTGTAGGTAAACGCAGGATCAGATCGAAGGGAAATAAATGTATAGTTTTCCCATGGTTTGCGGTCCAAATCACTATCGAACTAGTTTGAATTTCAAGGACCGTTCAATGTGAGCGGTCGCGTCGCGGTAATTTTGACGAACAGGCATTACCTTCGTTATCGGTCGGATTCATTTGATGTGGCATGTTTCTCTTCGGCACTCTCGTTCGTTCCATAAAGTTATCGCAGTTATCAGTTCGGGATTGCCGCGACGCGGCGGCTTGTAATGAATAAAGGCATCTACTCAGACATTCGCCGGGTCCGACCCCAGCTCGAACGGGGTTCATCCCCAGATTTCTGTCGGGTCGCACCCTTTAGCATTGTTCCTCCACGTAGTCCAAAGTGAGAAGACGTGGGGGGAGAATAAATTTTATTTCTCCCCACGTCGTCTCCAGTTGGAAAGAAGTGAGGGCGAAACGGAAAGGGTTCGACCCGACAGAAATCTGCGGTCGGACCCGTTGAGTTTCTGAGTACAGGCTGTCTTCAGTTCATTAACTCGCCCTGAACGGAAACGCTCACGTCCTGATTTGAATAAGCGTGCTAGCTGATAATGAAGATCAATGGCTACCGGCCAGAGATTGCCGCGAATGGGCCGCTCGCACTGCCTTCAGCCCGTCTACTCTCTCACCCACCCTCTTCAACATTTCTTCATATGAACGCCCTCATATCGTTACACTGAAGGGGTGATGAGCTCGGCGTTTGCTGACGAGTTCAATGTATAACCCCATGTCTAATGCTAGGGCTTCGGAGGTTCTACAGCAAGCTCTAAATGAAGTATGCAGTTGGTCCCATAAAGGAAACTGCCACTCTCCGAAAAAGACAACCAAGGTCTTGACACAGGGCAAGAGAAAAGAAGGGCTTTACATATACAGTGGAGGGTCCGAGTCACGGACCTGGGATTTCTCATTATGGTGACCTCAGTTTCGATAATCATTGTATTCAGGTGACTTCGAAAGCCAATACAATGTTGCAAGGCGTGTTTAGGGCACTCTCAACCACTAATCCTAAGGTTCTTTTCGAGGTTTTTTTTTTCATGTCATGTGCTACGCCTTTTCTGGAATACGGGACGGTGGTCTTTAACCCGTATAAGTTGAAGTCAATCGAGGTGTTGAGAGTGTGGAGCGGAATTTCACACGTAGGGTACTTATAAGGACTAGTGGCTTTAATCACGACAGAAGTCAGGGTCATTTAGGCACAAATGCCAAGCTAGGGCTAATGACTTGAGCGCAGTGGAGGAGGAAGCTCGATTTGCTAATGGTGTATAAGATTATCCATGGTATTGCAGGTATTCGTACAAATCGTCTATTTAACCTGAGTGCGTCTACTACCAGGGGTTTTCCTGTGAAGCTGGCGCTGCTTGGGTTTAGATGGAATGTGCGGTTGCACTTCTACCTAAAGAGAGCCGGTGCCGAGTTCAATAAGCTGCTTAAAATTACCCTGGCAGTGGGGATTGATTTGTATTGTTTTATTTCTTGTTTTTTTTTCTATTGATCCATAGACACGGGTTAGCGGTGAAATAATTTGAATTGAATAGAGGGGGAAACAAGCCGCCACCGTTTTCACGGAAAGAATCAGAATGATAGCTGACAGTGAAGGGGAATGGCTACTGGTCAGAAATTGCCGCTACGCGACCGCTCACGCCTAATAAAAATCGTCCGCGCCCGCCCCAGACGAAGGGAAACATGCCGCCGTTTTTATGCAAATGGATCAGACTGATAGTGAAGGGGAATGGCAATTAGTCAGTGGTTGTCGTGACGCGACCGCTCGCACCGAATAAAACGCCCATTGTCCGTCAACAAACACCGTACGGATATTCTTTGCATTTTCGAATACTATCAGAAAATCAAAACGACAATGCTTAGTATCGTTATTATTATTTAGTTTCAAATGACAGGTGTGATTTATGTTACCTAGCAAAACACTCCAGCTAATACGTTCCATACAACAGCAGAGATAACCATTCTCCAATTTCTGCTAGCCAAATTTCTATATCACGTCAACTAACGAACCGAGCAAGAGTCACCGTACCATATACAAACATTCCGAGTTGAAAGATTTTTGAGAAAGAAACAATGTGATACTAATCGCTGTCTATACATTCACAAAAGCGAAAACCTATCATCACATTCTGTAGATATCAAATTAGAGAGGAAAGATTTGAACCCAGATATCACATTCTAGAATACAACATTCCGCTTGTCCCTTTGTTTCCCGCGCACTTGATTTCTATACTTGGACGCTGCGTCGTGAGCGGCCATCTGAACAACAACTCCTGACTGACAGTAAACACCAAACTTCACGAATAAATATAAAAATTCAAGCCCACCTTCGCAAACTTATTAATCTTCACATGCTGGTCCACCTCCTGCACGGGCCCCAAATCAAACAGTTCACGTACCAACTCATTAAACTGCAACTGTCTCACCATACCACCATGGAGAAGCTAAAAATCTTTTCTGCAGTATGTCTCTACCACGCATGCGATTACACATCGGAAAGCTCTAGCTCGAATGCCCACCCAGACACGCCTTCTCCAGTCTTCTAAGTTATTGCAATGGCGTTCCCCAGGCAGTGTACTGCACGAGGTGTGGACCGCCCCGTTTTGTACCTTCCCCCAGGACCATGAGTTTGTCAATTTTGGCCGTTTTCTTCCCCTCCCCCATTTTCGATTTAACTCAAATGTGTTTAAACTGACTTACGAGTGATGGAGCTCAATGAGGAAGGTTAGGGTGAAGTCATAGTTAAGATGTTTCCAAGCTGGGAGTCAAGACATATGAGTCCTCAGTGTAATGTGTACTAAATTATAAGGGCTCACTCCTGGCCGCAGGTACGATCCCGCTGAAAGCCCAAATTTTTGCTTGGGGAAGGAGTAAAATTTATTCTCCCCCCCCCCCATGTTGTCTCACTTGGGACTACGTGGAGGAACAATACTGAAGGGTCGGACCCAAAAGAAATCTGGAGATGGACCCCGTTCGAGCTAGGGTTGGTCACGGCGAATGTCTGAGGAAGGGTTTGGCCCACACCTGGCCGGAGGCTCGATCCCGTTAAACCCCTTATTTTTGCAAAGTACGAGCTACTCCGACACTGGCAGGGGACTCCTACAGGAGTCCGCTGGGAGTCCTAGTCTCCCCTGCAACAGGAGTCCCGGTTTTCTCCTGTAGGAGTCCTATGGTACTCCCATAGGAGTCCTATTATTCTCCTATAGGAGACCGAAACTTGTACGGTAGCTTGGAGGGAATTTAAAATAACGTTTGCTGGAATCAAGCCAAAACCGCCTAGTTTTCGAATTCTTCAAAATTGAAGCATGATTTTCACACTTCCCCGTTGACAATTATGTCAACAGCAAAAATTAATGCAAGGCATAAAGCCCCGCTATCATTCCTCCCTCACTTGTGATGAAGGAAGAAATCCGGCTCCAAAGCACCCCAATCAATCAATGAAGGGGGCGCCTGTGTGAATCTGCATGGGCGAATTGATTCTCCACCCGTTGCACAGGCGTATCGTACGCCGAGCGGATTCGATCAAGCGTTCAACGTGCGCGTTCCAGGTGAACTACCGGAGTTGTTCTGTCCTGTAGGAGCCCGCTTCACTTTAGTTCGGTCTCCTACAGGACAAAACAGCTCCTGTGGGAGACCACGATCGTCGTTTTCTCCTGCACGAGTCCGCTGCCAGTGTCGGAGTATGAGAGTAGAATGTTTGAGCCTAACGTGATCGACTTAGACTATTACAGTTTTTATACAAAGCTAATCGAACATACCCGACTCAAATATCCTACTCTCACGACTCGTAATTCACCAAAATGTGGACTTCTGGCGGGATCGAACCTGCAGCCAGATGTAAGCCCTTGAACTGTAGCGCATTTACACTGAGGATTAATATGTCTTGACATACATATGAATCGCAATGTATAGCCTAGCTCCTCTTTTTGAGCCGGTCGAAGTAAGGCCTATCGGGCTTATCATGTCGAAATCTCACTTATTATTGTTCTTTTTTGCCATGACTGACCGCTCCGCTGCTTGCTCCGCTCGGACTCATACGACCAAGCCAGGCTTTATATTTTAATTCCATGAAAAACTGCTGGCTATTTTACCTGCAGGGTGATCCAGTTGTTTTTCCTCCGAAGGTCAGACACCCCCTCCACACATTCGGAGCTCAGACTCCCCTTGTGGGGCCCCACACCCACGCCGAACCCTGCTCGCAGATGGTTGGTTTTGGATAGGAACTGGCAGCTACAACCAAGTTGAGCAACTTGAGAAACTTTCCGTATAATGAGGATATCACTCAAGGCCCAAATCCGACGACCTACCTACCGAGCTGGCTTTCTGGTGCTAAGAATAGCGGCAAAAAATGGAACCTCCTCTTCCCCTCAAAGACACACTTCAGCTAACCTCGCAACATATATCATACAGCAGTTTGGAAGAGCAGGAATCCAACACCAGTGTCTCACGACTGAATTTTTATAGTTATGGACTGGCGTGTCTTTGTCCACTATACTTGAATACACCTGCCTAAAATGAAACATCTGAAGTATGAAAAATTGAGGATGATACTTTGAAAATTAAGCTTACCTGAATGTGAACCGTTGAGCGCGCTTATCCTCTTTTCGCTTTACCCTTCGAACTATCACTGCACAAACTGCTCAACAAACTGGAATACGTGGCCCAATTTAGAAAAACTACTTACGAATTATGCGAGAAGCACGTCATCCTAACCTCCACGATTTTGTTGATGGTTTGGCAAACGAAAACTTGGACGAGTTTCTAGATCCCAGCTCGTACAAGAACGCCCAGAAAGCCTCTCTCCTGTAGCGATACGAATATCTAGTTGATCAAACAGCTTCAAGAAAAGCTGCCAGTTTAGGAAAACTCTCCAAACGCGGAGTTTATAAGGTGCACTCCGTCGCTGTCCTAAACACAAACTTTCCACGATTTGGACCCATCTTATTACCGTAATTTGAAAAAAAACTGAGAAAAGTAGAAGGGTTCAAATGGGATTTGAGTTGAAGGTGGATTTCCTTAGATATGGGTGACGGCTCTCTACGTTTTACCCACAAAACGCACCTGTAATAATAAACACCAACTCGGCATGGCAGCGGTGAATGGTGGCGTGTGCCGTGAGCGGTCAGTTTATGCCAGCCCCACGTGGAACGTCAATGCCTGCCTTCCGGAAAATGGAAGAAATCCGAGACACGGATGGCAGAACCAGTCTAAAGCACCAGCCAATGTGAGCCAGTACAACCTTTATACTAGCAGATATCGATTCAAATCGCTTAACAGACATCGCAACATGGGTGGTAACAGCTATAGAAAGAGCGCACAGCGCTCGTAGCTGCTTCGGTTCTAGACGGATTCTGTCACAAGTGGCGCGAAGTATAGATACAGAGTCTCTTCCACATCTGGTCCTATTTCATCACCTGAACTCAGAATCCAAATCAAAGAGCGAGATAAGCCGCTTTCTCAATATAGAATCATTCAGTGAATGCACAAAACTTGGGGCACAAAAATGGTCCCTGAAAAAAAAAGCTGAAACATTGGCAGCTGTTCATACAAACAAGGCGTCTGAAAAACGTGGCTGCAGCGACTGTAAGAGGGAAATTAATGACGGATAAACAAAGCATTCATAACAGTCTCGTTAATCTTGGGAGAGGTCAAAGTGCAGGACACTCTGTAATTATGCAGCCCTGCTCTTGTTTTTTATTGTGCGTTTTCCAGAAGAATTTTCACTTTTTTTTTGCCTATTTTTACTTTTTGAGAAGCTCCAAACCTACATATCGCGAATCCACGCCTTTAAGCAAAAAATAAGCTTCCGAGAGCTGGGGATTTCAAAAAATTCATATTCTCATTGCGCCTCGTAAGTTTCTGGGGCAGAACGTCTGGGTTCGGCGTATCTCTTCCATAGAAAACATTTCATAACCAATATCCTGAGTTGAACCTTGCCTTCAAGCAGTATCCAGCAGGGCTGAGTGCGTGATTACGTTTACTGTGACCCGCGGTTTCGCGCGGTTATTGACGCCTTCCGAAACTCCGTTTTCTAAGTAGAACGAGGAGACACATGAGGTCTATTGGGGCGGAAACAGCTAATCAATCATTTCTGGAAATTTCCCGGATTTTCAGCGTCCCAAAACCGCACTACACGTGCATTTTTGGAGCGTTTCTGGCAATAAATTTCTGACAGCCCCGAAAATTGTGCAAAATGCTGATTACCTACTTTTCATATTTTTTTGATCCTCTCATAACTGGTACAGAGACAAGTTCGAACTCTACCGTGAATCTTTTTGAAGCTTATTATTGAGCCATTGCGTGATTCATGTCACAAACTGATAGTATTTTTCGGAGATCGTAGAGGATTCTTCTTCTTTCTTTGCAGCCTACAGAGAGGGGTTCTGGTCATAGGTTCAGAAACTCGGCCACTAACGCACTGGGTTCCTCCACAGATCCATTGAAATCGTCAATGTAGTCGGTCTCTTCGGCAGCAATTGAACAGGTGCGCAGTAGTATGCCCTTGACTACCGGCAACCAGGACACTCGTCAGGTTACCGCATGTTGTCAACTCCATATGCAAGTACTGACATAAGCATGGGGGAGTGATGTCCCACAGCGTAACGATGCAAGTGAATTGCACCTGGCACGCCTGCCAGAAGTTCCATCTCTGTCTCCCTGGAGACCTTTGGAGGTGCGACTCCCAGGATGGAGAAGTTGTATGCGCAACTCTGCTCAAGTGTTCCTTCACGGCGCCCAGATCGGGTATGCTCCGCGCGCAAGAGACGGAGAGGCGTTCTTGTTGTGCTTCCGGTCCATCTCTCGCACATCTACTTTCGACGGAGCGATCAGCTGAAAGGCTTTCTGATACATCTCTCTCTCACCGGGTTTGAAGTACTCTTCGCGAGAAGCGATGATTCGGCTGCTTCACGATGTTAATGTACATTTGTTGCGCCTGGAGTTGGCAGTGGTCTCTACCAACTGGCAATATGCGAGCTTTCGGCATGTAAGTGCTCTATTGGAGAGCTTTTAGAACAGCCTGTTAGCAATACGCAGAGCACAATTTTGGATCGCGCTGCAGCTTGGACCAGAAGTGTCCGACACGATGTGCTGCCGAGCACTGGCTGCAGCATACTCCAAGGCGGGAACATGCGTTGCACAATAGCCTTATACGTGGTCAGGATCGTTTCTGTTATTGCATCCCCAGGACGTTCCACCGAGGAGCACGCAGGATCGTGTTGAGTCTTCATGTTTTCCACTCGCTGTAAACTTGCTTCTTGCTTCAGTGTTCTTGTATGAAACTTCAACGAAGCTGATCCAACACGAGTCCAAAGCTTGGCTTGGGGAATCGGAGTGGCCTGCACCATTGAGTTTCGTCCCATTTCACCCATAGGATTGGGCACTGTGCTCTGGTAGTCATTATCAGTGGAAAAGACGGTGACGGATCGATTTGGAGAGCTGAGACTGTGAGGCATTTTTGCGGATCAGAAGAAACATTTCAATCCTCGATCAAAGCAGTAGTCATTGATCAGTACTGGTGGCTACGCCCATGTCGTGCGATCTCGGCACAGAATAAGTAATATCATCCGCGTATGCAAACGACCCTGATGTCTTGACGGGAACGGGCAGATCTTCTAGATATAAACTGAAAAGTGCAGGCGATAAAACTCCTCCTTGAGGGACACCAGCGGCGGTGCAGGGATGCTATTGAAAACATGGTCCCTGGAATAGCACATTTGCCCGACGTCGCTTTAGTACAAGCGGTTATCCACCGCGCTTGATGGTGGATCCTCCAACAGACTCCTCTCATAGTAGGGCCTAGATTGACAGTGTCAAAATGCGCTTTGTTAAGTCGAGGGCCACACCAACAGTACGTTGGGGTTTGATGGCATTAAGCCGTCCAGCACATATTTTTCTCACAATTTCCAACAAGGCCGTAGTGGTGGAATGTAATTTTACGGAAACCATGTTGGTGTTGCTGTTGGACTGTTATGCCTCGGCAAGCTCCTCCACAACCAGTTTTTTTCGGCAATTTTGGCGATGGTGAGAGCAGACTGATCAAGGCCAGTACGGAGCAAACACCCTTCAGCCGTGGATGGTGACTTTCCTGGCTTCGGCAGTGGAATAACAAGGATTCTACACTCATGATCCAGTCGCCATCTGGCTTCTAATTCTGCCCCTAGGACTTATTCCACAGAGAGAATCGTCATTGGTGCGCAGGGTTGAGCGGACTCCTCAGCAAAACCACGACTTCCTTCCCTCATTGACCAGGAATGTTTAAAGAATTTTCATAGTCCCTACCCAAACTTTCGTTTTTGTGCCGAAATTCTTACGGTCGCTCTCTGTAAATTTGAATTTTGGAGCCAAAATTTTTAAGTCTACCCTCTCACCACCCGTTATAAATCACAAAACGCGTTTTGTGATCCTGTTGGCGTGCCAAAAGATCGTTGAATCAACACTGATTTAATTCACTAAACTCAGAAAATGCAAGATCACTTCGCTGGAAGCACAGTCTGCCTAAAATAACTCCCTGAGATTGCGTGCCCCAGCGCGGCGTTTAGCCACGCGTTTTAGATGTCATATTGAAGGGAGTAGTCTACGATAAATTTCATGCCTCGTTTGTACTCCTGCTGGAAAAAATTTGAACGATCAGGGTCTCATTGGTGCGCTAGGGTCGAAAGAACGAACAAAAAACAAAACCCGAAAAAGCAGCCCTTCTTCGATCCAAAATGCTCGCTCGCGCTAGTGCTTTCCCCGCGTCGTATCGGCGTATCGATTGATTAGAAAAAGACCGAAAGCGTGAGCCGGATTTCGGGAGCCGATAATAGCTCTTTGAAGCCCGTTTTTGCCTCTGTTCTTTCGACCTTGCATATCGCTCAAACAGACGCACTTTCGATTTTCGGCGAGAAAACGAAGGCAACATGCCATCGTGGACACTGCCTTTAATGGCAAAAATCTATTTCCAAGATAAATTTGCTGTTACGAGTGCACTCACCTATTTGCAATTGACGAGGCAAGTGCAGATGTAAAACTGCAGATACTGCAATTTCTTCATCTGTCTTCCTCTAAATTCTTTGTGATAAAGTTCAAGCAGTGCTTGATCTTTCCACTTGACACACAATAATCCGGGAATATATTGGGAGCACATCGCCAGCTGAATATGCCTTAGCGCTGCCATTCGTATAAATGCTGCAAAATCTTATTTAATAACATCCTCTAACCTTCTTAATCACCTGTGACTCAAGTAGACACACTTCTTATGACTGGCATTTTCTATGGAGGTTCAGCTAGTGAATCCAATAAGCTTGGAGCATCGAGGTCTTCCATATCGCTCAATACCTTCCAATCTTTTCTAACACAGTTTTTTTTCGAATCATAACTCCAGAGGAAACCGAAAACACACCCTTGCACTGGGCTTCTCATGATTCTCTCATCGTGGCAGGTGATGTGTGACGCGACTGACTCCTCACTTTCGCTCTCCTCACCTGAAGTATGATTTTTCAGCCTTTTAGCACTCCTGATCCAATAAGATTTAGCAGTAAAAATCAGGGAT
Source organism: Aplectana chamaeleonis (assembly GCA_029168955.1). Lineage (NCBI taxonomy): Eukaryota > Metazoa > Nematoda > Chromadorea > Rhabditida > Cosmocercidae > Aplectana > Aplectana chamaeleonis. Next base: position 218,870 of record JAPDOI010001094.1, read on the forward strand.
AACTTCAGTTCATTAATAGACGTAAGTTCCTGCTAATTTTGGAATAATGAACAAACAAAGCGTCGTGTAATGAAAAAACTGACATTAAAAACATCAATTCCTGAGCATTACTTCACTCTCTGCCTCTTCGAGTAGGTCCTGAGTACGAGTCTTTCTTCTTTGTTTTTATTCCGACTCTTTTTCCCTATATTTTATTATCTGGAAAGAAGTTTTCTGAGTTGGAGAAGCAGGAAAAAATTTAAAAACACAGATCAGAAAGAATTGGGAATAGACCTGCCGGAAAATGGCATTCGACGACCGTGAACGAAAACATGATATGTACATTTAAAACCAGCGACACTAACAACGAGGAAATTTAGCTATTTCCAAAGAGCATACTTTCAGTCGTTTCTTGCCAGAATACGAGACCCTTCAACCCACTAGGTGCTTTTTCCCAAGGAAAGTTCAAGTAATAAATTACTTTTGAAGCATTCCTTGAATGCAATTCTTCCATTCTGACTCAAAACTTTACTGTGGCTTCTTTTTCAGGGTGGTGAAACATGTCTTTGGGTTCCACAGAATAGATTCTCAAACTTACATATGCTAACCTGGGCAAGTAGTGTTATTCACACAGCTGATGCAACCTACCCAACCCATTGACGACCGCCACGTGCTCCCACAGGTGGGACACGCTATTCAAAAAATCAATTTCTCCGACGGTTCAAGGAACTTGCAAACCCACAGCATGATCAAAGACGATTTACGCACCCTGAAACTTGAATACAAATCCCTGTGGTCCGTGCTGGTAGGCCGAACCGCAACAAACTGGATCTGGACCTTTTCAAAAGAAACCGTTAGCTGAGGCAAAGAAAAAGCGCCTATGCATCCATTCCAGGAGCACCTTGTATTTTTGGTTCTATAGCTACTCACTTTGTTTAAAAGAAGAAATATATCGCTGAAACTTATTTAGGTCTTTTCACAACGTTGTAAGTTAGCTGACTGCGTTGCGGTTTCAAGTGGCATTGTTCTTCTAGAACGAGAGAGGTGTTGGAAGCTGAAACTATGATAATAAGTTCCTTTAGTGTTACTATTTACAGCATGAAGAGAGAAGAGGAAAAAAGCAATCACCCATGAACCGAAAGATGAGACTGACGTGTCCCATCGGTGGGACACGGTATACGGTGACGCAACATTGCAGGCGGTCGTGGATGGGTTAGCATTTCAAATGAACAAACGACAAATGGACTCTCAAAATTGTGTTCAGCATCCTGATCCAACAACAAAAACAAACCCTTCAAATAACTGCTGCTGACTTTCGCAAGGTAGCCAGCCTCGTTAGTACTCAGAGTATTACGCAGAGCATCATCCTGTTTTTAGTCCAATTTGTTTATCTTTAACCTGACAAAGCAAAGATTGAAGGGTCCATCGACAGCCGGGCAAAGCACAAGACGTGGCTCATGAGGAAGGCTGGGCTCCACGCTAACTGGTGGAGCTGGGCGGGTTAGCAGAGGAGGTGGTCGAGAGCAGGGTTGAGCAAGCCGTTGCGCCACCTTTCGGAGGAGCGATGACCCTGTTGACTCGTAAAATTTTGAAAGATAAAGTGGTTTGGAAAATCTTCCCCGGGTCGCACGCCAATCCCAAATTTTCATTGATTACAAAAATTTTTCCTGAATTTTTTAAGACCCCTCGTTAAAGTGAGCGAGACCCTGCTCAACCCTGGTCGGAAACAAAAATCAGAAAAAACTGATCTTCGTGAAAAAAAGTAATAATTCTTTTCACCCACAATTTATACTTAAAATAATATGGAGCTAGAAGGAATTCGGAAGTGAATTCTCAATGCCCAGAGCAGTAAACTGACATAGTAAATATTATAGTTGTGCTTTTGGACTAAACGGACCGAATGAATGAATGAATGAATATATTCGACCTAAAATTTTTCGAATAAACGAATGAATGAATATATTCGACTTCAAATTTTCGAATAAACGAATGAATGAATATATTCGACTTCAAATTTTTCGAATAAACGAATGAATGAATATATTCGACTTCAAATTTTTCGAATGAACGAATGAATGAATATATTCGATTCTTTATTTCGAATGAATGAATATCGATAATCGAGTAACTTCGAATGAAAGAATTAATTTAACTACGGGCCTACCGAATTCAGAATTATGCGACTCTACTGCTTTGAAGAGGCAATTTTTACACATGGCGTCGAAAGCATTTGAACTGCTCAATATTTTCAATATTCTGCACAGGCAGGGTTCATCGATATCGGCACGCAAATTCGATACCTATCATTTCTACACTAGCAGCATTTTGGTGCCACCCACAGCGGCTCTAATGCGTAATCCATACAACACCAGCGCGGTGTTTGGTTGGGCCGCGTTCAGAGTTCATTCGTGTCGCGTCGCGATGTTATAATCAGCTTACGTATCGATCACGCGACGTCACGTCGCATCTCCGCTTGGTGTTCACAGTGAAGAGGCGCGATACATTCGAAATGACGCGCAATTCGCCTCCGCGCGACGACCATCGCGTCGCCTTGCAATGCAACGCGACGCGATGGACGTCGCGCGATGGCAAACTCGTTGCTGCTTTTCTTCAGTGTTTTTTCATTGAATCAACCAAGTCTAACAATGAAAGGAATGGAATATCCATATTTAGGATCACATGCACTTGGAAGAACACGGAAAAAACTGTTGGTAGCGCTAAAAAATTGTCGTTGCTTGTTTACGAGAAATTGCGTACGTGCGCAGTTGCACGTAGTCGCCCAGCGTTCGCGAAGCGCTCACACCTGAATACGTGCGCGACGCGATTTTCACGTCGCACTGACATTTTCAATCGCGTCGCCCAGTGAAAACTCTGAGCGTCGCCTCAGGGTGTGTGGCCTGAAGTCTCGTTCGCGCTGCACACGTGTTACGCCCTTTTCGCTATTGCGGCGACGCTCGTACCGTCCTTTTCATTGTTTTCACTACTCCTCCTTCGTATCTACTAATTGCAATTTTCGAAGCAATTTTTCTCCGAAACTCAAGGCGAAGGTAATCAGCACCGGAGCGCTTAGTTATGGCGAAATATAATTATTGAAAACGGTGTTTAGGTGTAACCGGCAGATCGGCTGCTGGTATTGGAAAAATCTTTAAGCAAAATTTAGCCAAAATCTATAAACATTCTAAGTAATCACAAGTCCCGGGCAAAACCAAACCTCTCCAGCCGCTTTGCGGCTGGAGCGATTCACCTCATAAAAGACTCTCGTAAGTGAAAACAGTCCTCTGGATCACGTCGTAATGAGAGCGTGAATGGAATGTCGTCTAATTGTAGGAAGTCTGTGGTCAGACTTGAATATTATGAGGTATTGCCAAACCTCTACCGACGAACATCGCTGTCGTTGACCTTCATCAGTTACTCTAAAAAACCAAATTTGATCACTGAATCCTTTGAGTAAAATGGAACTCTCCACCAGATCGCAAGGGTTGACCCATGAGATACAGAAGTTTGAGATGAATAGCGCTGAGAGTTCCAGAGTATCGATAGGGCATTTGGACCCATATATGTATGTAGTAAGACCGGTTGGACCGACGGTGCCAAAAGACCCTGCCGAGTGGATAGCGGGAGCATGGCAGGCAAATGGGCGTTAAAGGCAGTGTTCGCGATGGTTTTCATTCCCGAGTTTTCCACTCAAAATAAAGCGTTGGCCACCAAGTATTACCAAAATTACCATGAAACGGCGAGAAATGCACTAAAACGTCTTATTTCAGTCACATCATTCTCAGGCCTGGACTAGTTGTCCGATTGTATGAGCATGTTCAATGTGATTGTCACCAATGAAAAATGGGGCTAATCGAAAATGGAAGAGTATTTTGGACAAAACAGTATTAGTGAGAATCCGAAGAAAAGAACGGAGCCAGAAAAATGAGAGAGTTGCAAAAGACGGGTCCACAAAAGATTTCGCTGTCACAACGAACAGTTCCTGTGAGAGTAAAAAGGCTGGGTGAGAGTAAAGGATTTCGTGCCCTTCTGATGTGTTTTTCTCGGTTTCTTCGTCTTTTCAGTTCTAGTTGGGTGCCAAACAATCGATTCAGCAATAAATCTCAAAATTGAAGATTATCGTGAACACTGCACTGCCTCTAAGCAAAACACTCCCTGGGGCTATGCGGAGTTCCTCGGTCTGATCGCGGGCAGCACTAAAGCAGTACATATCTCTATGCCGGCTTCATACTAGAACGATAGCGGTCGTATAGTGAGATGGGAGTTGTTCGGCCCGCCAAGCGCCAGCGGTTCCATCGGTGTTACTGTCTGAGTTGTTAATAATGGTCGCGGAATTTCTCGATTAGGCGTGATTCTTAGCTTTATTTTCGCTTTTCGTGAATTTGTTACATCGACATTTTCTGATTCTATGAGAAGTACACCCGCCGCGTTAGGTAACTCTATACATGCAAAATAAGGCGAGTTGTAAATCCGACTTTGTTTGGATTGTCAATCCTCTAGGCAACTTGGTCTTTTGATTTGAAAAGGAGGATGGCCCTGGCTTGTTGCGATGTTTTAGGTGGGTGAGAATCGGGACGTGTGTGAGTTCTCCGAAGACCACATTTTCTGCCCTACCGAGTATGAGCCGCAAAACTTGCTGCTATTTGATATTTACTTCACCTTTTTAAGTAATACTTAATTTTTCACCTATTCAGCATTATCCTTTTTTTATTTAGTTCTCAAAAATCGACAAAAAGAACAAAATCCGAATTAGTCGTGGTCGACAGCCGTAGAAGCAGTTTGTTAAAGTTGGTAAAAGTATACAAATCTCGCTCTATTGAGAATTTCCGTGCATATTTTGATCTAGCGCATATGTCGTGGGTTCAATTGCCCTATCCTATTTCGCGGCTTTAGTTTTGGCTACTAAAAATAGTAGACGCTCAGTTGGTACACTGGATCTCTATCAAATTTCAGTTTCAATTTCGGAAACCGTCAAGTTTGGCTGAAAATTCAAAAAAAGCGTTGGATAGAGGAGGATTTGAGCATTCGACCAGTATTGTCCTTATCAGAAGGAAATTCCGGTCCGCAGTTATGGACAAACGCTGCTGCAGCACGTAATGCGATGAATTCGTGGCTTGGTCGAAGGTCAATCGTGCAGGGACCACGTGGTCCCACCACGATTGTCATCGTGTCGCGTGCTGCCACAGCGCGCGTCTGCAACTGCGGACCAGAGATAGGAGCTTTTTTGAGTATTCATCGAAAACAGATTTTTTTGAAACACAGATCATCACTGGAAAGTTGAGACGTTTCCGTGTTTAATGAGGTTTGGGGCTGGGTTTGAGCTCATTACGCATCTCGATTTACGAATCACGATTTACGAATTACGAGGGTTTTTGAAATTTGCGATTTAGGAAATTCAACTTTTCAATTACGCTCAGTCCTGACCCACAAAAGTGCTGGTGCATTGGCCCTTCCAGCAATTTCTGTGTAGGACCCGGTTATGGCTGTTAGATTATTCGACTATGTTCGAAGATCGAATATGTTCGAATAGTTGTCAGAGTCGATAGTCGATTTCGAATAATAATCGAATATCTGGTATTTTCGATAGTCGATTTCGAATAATAATCGAATATGAGGTTTTTTCGATAGTCGATTTCGAATAATGATCGATTATCTGATTTCTTCGATAGTCGATTTCGAATAATAATCAAAAATCGGACTTTTTCCATTACTCGGCAATCGAATAAATAATCGAATAAATTATTCGAATGTTCATTCGATTGCGAATATTCGAGCATAACTATAGTAAATATATAAAAATAGAAATAGAAGGAGTGAAAGGCAGAAAAAACTTAATCTATAGGAAACTATCTATAACCAAATCTATAACTTGTGGTCATACACCATGCCATGAAAAGGGCATTAACTATTCAAAAACATCAAGCTATAGGAAGGCAAGAATCCAGAATTCAAACGATAGCGAGAGCTATGAAATAAACATGAAAATGATTTCAAACTGGAAAAGAAAAGACAAAACAGAAAACGATGAGCAATGCAAACTTTACTGGTAATTATTTTTAATTAGTGTTCGATGAATAGAAGAAAAATTATATAAAAC